>CM055123.1:324332373-324667843 GCA_029206835.1 Rana muscosa
GGGAGAAGGATGAGAGACAATCTTGGGGGAGCAGGGAGAAGGATAAGAGATGATCTTGGGGGAGCAGGGAGAAAGATAAGAGATGATCTTGGGGGAGCAGGGAGAAGGATAAGAGACAATCTTGGGGGAGCTTGGAGAAGGATAAGAGATGATCTTGGGGGAGCAGGGAGAATGATGAGAGACAATCTTGGGAGAGCAGGGAGAAGGATAGGAGATGATCTTGGGGGAGCAGGGAGAAGGATAAGAGACAATCTTGATGGAGCTTGGAGAAGGATAAGAGATGATCTTGGGGGAGCAGGGAGAAGGATGAGAGACAATCTTGGGGGAGCTTGGAGAAGGATAAGAGATGATCTTGGGGGGAGCAGGGAGAAGGATGAGAGACAATCTTGGGGGAGCAGGGAGAAGGATAAGAGATGATCTTGGGGGGAGCAGGGAGAAGAATGAGAGACAATCTTGGGGGAGCAGGGAGAAGGATAAGAGATGATCTTGGGGGAGCATGGAGAAGGATAAGAGATGATCTTGGGGGAGCAGGGAGAAGGATAAGAGATGATCTTGGCGGAGCAGGGAGAAGGATACGCTGCCATTCTGGGGGAGCAGGGAGAAGATTGATAGAGAAGAAAGATCACTGACCATAGTAAGGGAGTGAGGAGAAGAGAGAAGGACGAGTGACCATACTGGGGGAGGAGAAGAGAGAAGGACGAGTGATCATACTGGGGGAGGAGAAGATTGAAGGACGAGTGACCATACTGGGGGAGGAGAGAGAAGGACGAGTGATCATACTGGGGGAGGAGAAGAGAGAAGGACGAGTGACCATACTGGGGGAGGAGAAGAGAGAAGGACGAGTGATCATACTGGGGGAGGAGAAGAGAGAAGGACGAGTGATCATATTGGGGGAGGAGAAGAGAGAAGGACGAGTGACCATACTGGGGGAGGAGAGAGAAGGACGAGTGATCATACTGGGGGAGGAGAAGAGAGAAGGACGAGTGATCATACTGGGGGAGGAGAAGAGAGAAGGACGAGTGACCATACTGGGGGAGAAGAGAGAAGGACGAGTGATCATACTGGGGGAGGAGAAGAGAGAAGGACGAGTGATCATACTGGGGGAGGAGAAGAGAGAAGGACGAGTGATCATACTGGGGGAGGAGAAGAGAGAAGGACGAGTGATCATACTGGGGGAGGAGAAGAGAGAAGGACGAGTGACCATACTGGGGGAGGAGAAGAGAGAAGGACGAGTGATCATACTGGGGGAGGAGAAGAGAGAAGGACGAGTGATCATACTGGCGGAGGAGAAGAGAGAAGGACGAGTGATCATACTGGGGGAGGAGAAGAGAGAAGGACGAGTGACCATACTGGAGGAGAAGAGAGAAGGACGAGTGATCATACTGGGGGAGGAGAAGAGAGAAGGACGAGTGACCATACTGGGGGAGGAGAAGAGAGAAGGACGAGTGATCATACTGGGGGAGGAGAAGAGAGAAGGACGAGTGACCATACTGGGGGAGGAGAAGAGAGAAGGACGAGTGATCATACTGGGGGAGGAGAAGAGAGAAGGACGAGTGACCATACTGGGGGAGGAGAGAGAAGGACGAGTGATCATACTGGAGGAGAAGAGAGAAGGACGAGTGACCATACTGGGGGAGGAGAAGAGAGAAGGACGAGTGACCATACTGGGGGAGAAGAGAGAAGGACGAGTGATCATACTGGGGGAGGAGAAGAGAGAAGGACGAGTGATCATACTGGGGGAGGAGAAGAGAGAAGGACGAGTGACCATACTGGGGGAGGAGAAGAGAGAAGGACGAGTGATCATACTGGGGGAGGAGAAGAGAGAAGGACGAGTGACCATACTGGGGGAGGAGAAGAGAGAAGGACGAGTGATCATACTGGGGGAGGAGAAGAGAGAAGGACGAGTGACCATACTGGGGGAGGAGAAGAGAGAAGGATGAGTGACCATACTGGGGGAGGAGAAGAGAGAAGGACGAGTGACCATACTGGAGGAGAAGAGAGAAGGACGAGTGATAATACTGGGGGAGGAGAAGAGAGAAGGACGAGTGATCATACTGGGGGAGGAGAAGAGAGAAGGACGAGTGACCATACTGGAGGAGAAGAGAGAAGGACGAGTGATCATACTGGGGGAGGAGAAGAGAGAAGGACGAGTGACCATACTGGGGGAGGAGAAGAGAGAAGGACGAGTGACCATACTGGGGGAGGAGAAGAGAGAAGGACGAGTGATCATACTGGGGGAGGAGAAGAGAGAAGGACGAGTGACCATACTGGAGGAGAAGAGAGAAGGACGAGTGACCATACTGGGGGAGAAGAGAGAAGGACGAGTGATCATACTGGGGGAGGAGATAGAAGGACGAGTGACCATACTGGGGGAGGAGAAGAGAGAAGGACGAGTGACCATACTGGGGGAGGAGAAGAGAGAAGGACGAGTGACCATACTGGGGGAGGAGAAGAGAGAAGGACGAGTGACCATACTGGGGGAGGAGAAGAGAGAAGGACGAGTGACCATACTAGGGGAGGAGAAGAGAGAAGGACAAGTGATCATACTGGGGGAGGAGAAGAGAGAAGGACGAGTGACCATACTGGGGGAGGAGAAGAGAGAAGGACGAGTGATCATACTGGGGGAGGAGATAGAAGGACGAGTGACCATACTGGGGGAGGAGAAGAGAGAAGGACGAGTGATCATACTGGGGGGAGGAGGAGAGAGAAGGACGAGTGATCATACTGGGGGAGGAGGAGAGAGAAGGACGAGTGACCATACTGGGGGAGGAGAGAGATCTGAGTTATCATCCAGGAGAAGCAGGGATAGGAGAAAAGAGATAAAGAAGAGTGACCATTCTAAAGGATAAATGCATTAACCCCACTAACCCCTGAACCCCAAACCTAATGACTGGACCCATAAAACACTAAGCCCAAAATTCTAACGAACAAAAATAAAATAAAACAATCCTAATCCACATTACAACACGGAGGACACACCAGCAAAAGGCACAAACCAACATCTTGATGCACAGACCTGTTTGCTTGTGAAGATAAAGCAGCAAAATAGCTGCAATTCCAGTTCCTGATGAAGCATCTGAACTTCGGTCAGTGTGTACAGCTGTCTGACCAGCTTTTGTGGAAGGGACATGTTGGAAAACCAGCAGCCAATGGTTGCTGGTGCTGCTCGGTGTATTCTATCGGGAGGGGGAGGTCCTCCTGTCAGAATACAATAGCACAGCGGCAGAGGCGGCTCTGGGCTTTGTGAGGCAAATCTTAGACATGAGGCCCCACTCACACCCCAAATGGAAATAATAATTCAAGCAATAGAAATGAACTGTATAAATTACATATATTAAGAACCTTAAATCCTATAAAATATGAAGTCACAGTCTCTAGAATTTTCTCTAACCAATTACCCTTTAATCAAATATCATTAAACATATATATCAATTACAGGCACACAAATATAGATAGAATTGGTGCAGCTGCTACTAGCAATGTGTTATAACAAAAGTCACACCCCATATTTCTCTATTTACATGAAGGTCAGGTAATATAACTCAGCACAGAGTTCCCCCTTACATCAGTCTTACCCCTTACAGTGCATGTAAAGTGGAACGCTGCGGATCATGATGTAAAGTGGAACGCTGCGGATCATGATGTAAGGGGGAATGCTGCGGGTCATGATGTAAGGGGGAATGCTGCGGATCATGATGTAAGGGGGAATGCTGCAGATCATGATGTAAGGGGGAATGCTGCGGATCATGATGTAAGGGGGAATGCTGCGGGTCATGATGTAAGGGGGAATGCTGCGGATCATGATGTAAGGGGGAACGCTGCGGATCATGATGTAAGGGGGAATGCTGCGGATCATGATGTATGGGGGAATGCTGCGGATCATGATGTAAGGGGGAATGCTGCAGATCATGATGTAAGGGGGAATGCTGCAGATCATGATGTAAGGGGGAATGCTGCGGATCATGATGTAAGGGGGAATGCTGCGGGTCATGATGTAAGGGGGAATGCTGCGGATCATGATGTAAGGGGGAACGCTGCGGATCATGATGTAAGGGGGAACGCTGCGGGTCATGATGTAAGGGGGAATGCTGCGGATCATGATGGAAGGGGGAACACTGCGGATCATGATGTAAGGGGGAATGCTGCGGATCATGATGTAAGGGGGAATGCTGCGGATCATGATGTAAGGGGGAATGCTGCGGATCATGATGTAAGGGGGAACGCTGCGGATCATGATGTAAGGGGGAATGCTGCGGATCATGATGTAAGGGGGAATGCTGCGGATCATGATGTAAGGGGGAATGCTGCGGATCATGATGTAAGGGGGAACGCTGCGGATCATGATGTAAGGGGGAACGCTGCGGGTCATGATGTAAGGGGGAATGCTGCGGATCATGATGGAAGGGGGAACACTGCGGATCATGATGTAAGGGGGAACGCTGCGGATCATGATGTAAGGGGGAATGCTGCGGATCATGATGTAAGGGGGAACGCTGCAGATCATGATGGAAGGGGGAACGCTGCAGATCATGATGTAAGGGGGAATGCTGCAGATCATGATGTAAAGTGGAACGCTGCGGATCATGATGTAAAGTGGAACGCTGCGGATCATGATGTAAGGGGGAATGCTGCGGATCATGATGTAAGGGGGAACGCTGCGGATCATGATGTAAGGGGGAACGCTGCGGGTCATGATGTAAGGGGGAATGCTGCGGATCATGATGTAAGGGGGAACACTGCGGGTCATGATGTAAGGGGGAATGCTGCGGATCATGATGTAAGGGGGAACACTGCGGATCATGATGTAAGGGGGAATGCTGCGGATCATGATGTAAGGGGGAACGCTGCGGATCATGATGTAAGGGGGAACGCTGCGGATCATGATGTAAGGGGGAACGCTGCGGGTCATGATGTAAGGGGGAATGCTGCGGATCATGATGTAAGGGGGAATGCTGCGGATCATGATGTAAGGGGGAATGCTGCGGATCATGATGGAAGGGGGAACGCTGCGGATCATGATGTAAGGGGGAACGCTGCGGATCATGATGTAAAGTGGAACGCTGCGGATCATGATGTAAGGGGGAATGCTGCGGATCATGATGTAAGGGGGAATGCTGCGGATCATGATGGAAGGGGGAACGCTGTGGATCATGATGTAAGGGGGAACGCTGTGGATCATGATGTAAAGTGGAACGCTGCAGATCATGATGTAAGGGGGAATGCTGCGGATCATGATGTAAGGGGGAATGCTGCGGATCATGATGTAAGGGGGAATGCTGCAGACTTTGGTGTAAAGGGAACTCTGATGAAAGGGGGGGCTCTGGTGACCAGAGATGACCTTATATCAGAGTGCACAGCATTCCCCTTTACATCAGGGTCCGCAGAGTTCCAACTTGCATTTAAAACAGGAACCGTAATGTGGGGGGGGGGGCTCTGGTGACTCCAGAGCACATTCCGCAGAGTGAATGCACTAAGGTAAGGGGGAGGGTTACTGATATAAGGGGGAACCTTTATATTAGTGCCCCCATACCTTACTGTATTCACCCCCCCTTACATCAGTGATCCCCCTTCAGACAGGCCTTGCACCGCTGTCACTGATCTCCTTTCAGGTGCAGGGCTCAGTCAGACGGTCCTCTCTGGGCTCCTCCAGCTTGGTGGCTCTGGTTTCATCCTATATTATCCTCTCCACAGTCCACACACGTCTGACTCCTCCCATGACCCCCATCCTAGCAGCATTCTCGCTCTTGACTCTTCTGTAGGCTACCCTCAGAGACTGCAGACATGATACAGGAGATAGTTAGAGACTGCAGACATACTACAGGAGATGGTCAGAGACTGCAGACATAGTACAGGAGATGGTCAGAGACTGCAGACATACTACAGGAGATGGTCAGAGACTGCAGACATGCTACAGGAGATGGTCAGAGACTGCAGACATAGTACAAGAGATGGTCAGAGACTGCAGACATACTACAGGAGATGGTCAGAGACTGCAGACATAGTACAAGAGATGGTCAGAGACTGCAGACATACTACAGGAGATGGTCAGAGACTGCAGACATAGTACAGGAGATGATCAGAGACTGCAGACATAGTACAAGAGATGGTCAGAGACTGCAGACATACTACAGGAGATGGTCAGAGACTGAATATATATGATACAAGATATGGTCTTATTATGGTAATGACAAGCAAACTCTCACCTGGCTAACAGGGTAACACCACATTGCTGCTGCAGCCACCAAATACTAGAGCCACAGACAGAAGATCCTTCTATATACTCCCCTGTCCCCTACCACAAGCAGGAGAAGCAGACACATTTGCTTTGAGCGCCCTGCTGAGCATTCTGGGAGGTGTAGTCTCTGCAGAGCGCAGACACCGGCGGGCCAAGTCTAGTGTGTGGTGTGGAGAAATACAACTCCTGCCATGCAATGTGGTGCCACCTTTGGGAAAAAGCTAGGACGGCAGTAGAGCCTGCTATTGGCTGCAGCTGATGAGATGTTCTCCATGTGAGGGGGGTCTTACAGCTGGCTGGAACCTCCATTGCTTTACCCCAGTGTGTGCTGACCCGCTCACCCCGCCAGCCTGGAGACACCCAGGGCTATCTTTATATTGATTGGACCCAGGGCAAAAAAAATTCTCCCCCCCCACCCCACCCCACACCCCTAGAAATTTTGCTTTAAACCCCAACATTACAAAAAACAAACACGCACATAGACTTATCTAAAAAAAAAAAAAAAAAACTTTAATAATGTAAACATAAAGATCTGGTTCACACTGATTACTCCAAGCTCACTGATTGGTTGCTAGAGCTTACAGCACATCATTACCTCTCAGTGGGTGACAGATCAGTATTGTGGCGTGGGGTGCAACTGTTGGGGTACAGTTGGTTGGATGACAGGATGCAGTTTGGGGTGATGGTGGCATCATTGTGGTGAGAGGCTGGATCATATCTCCCCTATAATGATAGGGGGTAGGATGATAGGATTCCAGAGGTGGGGTACAGGAGGGGTGAGCATGATAATGACAGAGGGCAGGGTGATAAGATGCCAGAGGTGGGGTAGAGAGGAATGATAGGGATGTTGAAGACAATGGGTGGGGTGGTAGAATATCAGCAGAGGGGGATGATGACAGTGGGTAGGGTGGTAGCTAGCTGGTAGTGGGGTACAGGGGAGGTGAAGATAAGGATGATGATGGGATAGGGTGGTTAGGATGCTAGAGGTGAGATACAGGCGGATGATGGGAATGTTGATGACAGGGGACAGGGTGGTAGGATGTCAGAGGTGGGGTGCGGGTATGATGATGATGATGATGATGATGATAGTGGGTGGGGTGGCAGGAAGCTAAAAATGGGGTACAGGGGGTGAAGATTAGAGGGGGTGGGAAACTGGCAGAGGGGTGAAGATGACAGAGGGTGGGGTGGTAGGATGCCAGGCACAGGGGGATTGTGATGAGGATGGAGATATTTATGACAAGGAGTGTGTGGTAGAAAGCTGACAGTGGGGTACAAGGGGATAAAGATGACAGGGGATGGGTGGAAGGAAGCTAGCAGAGGGGTACTGGGGGGATAAAGATGACAGGGGTAGGGTGGTAGGAAGATGGCAGAGGGGTGAGGGGGGATAAAGATGACAGGGGTGGGGTGGTAGGAAGATGGCAGAGGGGTGCAGGGGGGGTAAAGATTAGAGGGGGTGGGGTGGTAGGAAGATGGCAGAGGGGTGCAGGGGGGATAAAGATGACAGGGGGTGGGGTGATAGGAAGCTAGCAGAGGGGTACTGGGGGGATAAAGATGAAAGGGGGTGGGGTGGTAGGATGCCAGGCACAGGGGGATTGTGATGAGGATGACAGGGGGCATGTTGGTAGAGCTGACAGTGTGGGATACAGGGGGAGATGATAAGTAAAATGACAGGAGGTTATGTGGTGGGATGCCAGGCACAGGGGGGATGAGGATGAAAGGGGGTGGGGTGGTAGGATGCCAGGCACAGGGGGATTGTGATGAGGATGACAGGGGGCATGTTGGTAGAGCTGACAGTGTGGGATACAGGGGGAGATGATAAGTAAAATGACAGGAGGTTATGTGGTGGGATGCCAGGCACAGGGGGGATGAGGATGAAAGGGGGTGGGGTGGTAGGATGCCAGGCACAGGGGGATTGTGATGAGGATGACAGGGGGTGGGGTGGTAAGATGCCAGGCACAGGGGGATTGTGATGAGGATGACAGGGGGTATGTTGGTAGGATGCCAGGCACAGGGGGATTGTGATGAGGATGAAAGGGGGTGGGGTGGTAGGATGCCAGGCACGGGGGGATTGTGATGAGGATGACAGGGGGTATGTTGGTAGGATGCCAGGCACAGGGGGATTGTGATGAGGATGACAGGGGGTATGTTGGTAGGATGCCAGGCACAGGGGGATTGTGATGAGGATGAAAGGGGGTGGGGTGGTAGGATGCCAGGCACGGGGGGATTGTGATGAGGATGAAAGGGGTTGGGGTGGTAGGATGCCAGGCACAGGGGGATTATGATGAGGATGACAGGGGGTGGGGTGGTAGGATGCCAGGCACAGGGGGATTGTGATGAGGATGACAGGGGGTATGTTGGTAGGATGCCAGGCACAGGGGGATTGTGATGAGGATGAAAGGGAGTGGGGTGGTAGGATGCCAGGCACGGGGGGATTGTGATGAGGATGAAAGGGGTTGGGGTGGTAGGATGCTAGGCACAGGGGGATTATGATGAGGATGACAGGGGGTGGGGTGGTAGGATGCCAGGCACAGGGGGATTGTGATGAGGATGACAGGGGGTATGTTGGTAGTGCTGACAGTGTGGGATACGGGGGAGATAAGTAAAATTACAGGAGGTTATGTGGTGGGATGCCAGGAACAGGGGGATGAGGATGACAGGGGGTGGGGTGGTAGGATGCCAGACACAGGGGGATTGTGATGAGGATGACAGGGGGTGGGGTGGTGGAATGCCAGGCACAGGGGGATTGTGATGAGGATGACAGGGGGTGGGGTGGTGGAATGCCAGGCACAGGGGGATTGTGATGAGGATGACAGGGGGGTATGTTGGTAGTGCTGACAGTGTGGGATAAGGGGGAAGATGATAAGTAAAATTACAGGAGGTTATGTGGTGGGATGCCAGGCACAGGGGGGATGAGGATGAAAGGGGGTGGGGTGGTGGGATGCCAGGAACAGGGGGGATGAGGATGAAAGAGTGTGGTGTGGTAGGATGCCAGGCACAGGGGGATTGTGATGAGAATGACAGGGGGTATGTTGGTAGTGCTGACAGTGTGGGATACGGGGGAAGATGATAAGTAAAATAACAGGAGGTTATGTGGTGGGATGCCAGGCACAGGGGGGATGAGGATGAAAGGGGGTGGGGTGGTGGAATGCCAGGCACAGGGGGATTGTGATGAGGATGACAGGGGGTATGTTGGTAGAGCTGACAGTGTGGGATACAGGGGGAACATGATAAGTAAAATTACAGGAGGTTATGTGGTGGGATGCCAGGCACAGGGGGGATGAGGATGAAAGGGGGTGGGGTGGTAGGATGCCAGGAACAGGGGGGATGAGGATGAAAGGGGGTGGGGTGGTAGGATGCCAGGCACAGGGGGATTGTGATGAGGATGACAGGGGGTATGTTGGTAGGATGCCAGGCACAGGGGGATTGTGATAAGGATGAAAGGGGGTGGGGTGGTAGGATGCCAGGCACGGGGGGATTGTGATGAGGATGAAAGGGGTTGGGGTGGTAGGATGCCAGGCACAGGGGGATTATGATGAGGATGACAGGGGGTGGGGTGGTAGGATGCCAGGCACAGGGGGATTGTGATGAGGATGACAGGGGGTATGTTGGTAGTGCTGACAGTGTGGGATAAGGGGGGAGATGATAAGTAAAATGACAGGAGGTTATGTGGTAGGATGCCAGGCACAGGGGGATTGTGATGAGGATGACAGGGGGTATGTTGGTAGGATGCCAGGCACAGGGAGATTTGTGATGTGGATGAAAGGGGGTGGGGTGGTAGGATGCCAGGCACGGGGGGATTGTGATGAGGATGAAAGGGGTTGGGGTGGTAGGATGCCAGGCACAGGGGGATTATGATGAGGATGACAGGGGGTGGGGTGGTAGGATGCCAGGCACAGGGGGATTGTGATGAGGATGACAGGGGGTATGTTGGTAGTGCTGACAGTGTGGGATAAGGGGGGAGATGATAAGTAAAATGACAGGAGGTTATGTGGTGGGATGCCAGGAACAGGGGGGTGAGGATGACAGGGGGTGGGGTGGTAGGATGCCAGGCACAGGGGGATTGTGATGAGGATGACAGGGGGTATGTTGGTAGTGCTGACAGTGTGGGATAAGGGGGGAGATGATAAGTAAAATGACAGGAGGTTATGTGGTGGGATGACAGGAACAGGGGGATGAGGATGAAAGGGGGTGGGGTGGTAGGATGCCAGGCACAGGGGGATTGTGATGAGGATGACAGGGGGTGTGGTGGTAGGATGCCAGGCACAGGGGGATTGTGATGAGGATGACAGGGGGTATGTTGGTAGTGCTGACAGTGTGGGATAAGGGGGAAGATGATAAGTAAAATTACAGGAGGTTATGTAGTGGGATGCCAGGCACAGGGGGGATGAGGATGAAAGGGGGTGGGGTGGTAGGATGCCAGGAACAGGGGGGGATGAGGATGACAGGGGGTGGGGTGGTGGAATGCCAGGCACAGGGGGATTGTGATGAGGATGACAGGGGGTGGGGTGGTGGAATGCCAGGCACAGGGGGATTATGATGAGGATGACAGGGGGTGGGGTGGTGGAATGCCAGGCACAGGGGGATTGTGATGAGAATGACAGGGGGTATGTTGGTAGTGCTGACAGTGTGGGATACGGGGGAAGATGATAAGTAAAATGACAGGAGGTTATGTGGTGGGATGCCAGGAACAGGGGGGATGAGGATGAAAGGGGGTGGGGTGGTAGGATGCCAGGCACAGGGGGATTGTGATGAGGATGACAGGGGGTATGTTGGTAGGATGCCAGGCACGGGGGGATTGTGATGAGGATGAAAGGGGTTGGGGTGGTAGGATGCCAGGCACAGGGGGATTATGATGAGGATGACAGGGGGTGGGGTGGTAGGATGCCAGGCACAGGGGGATTGTGATGAGGATGACAGGGGGTATGTTGGTAGAGCTGACAGTGTGGGATAAGGGGGGAGATGATAAGTAAAATTACAGGAGGTTATGTGGTGGGATGCCAGGCACAGGGGGGATGAGGATGAAAGGGGGTGGGGTGGTAGGATGCCAGGCACAGGGGGATTGTGATGAGGATGACAGGGGGTATGTTGGTAGAGCTGACAGTGTGGGATAAGGGGGGAGATGATAAGTAAAATTACAGGAGGTTATGTGGTGGGATGCCAGGAACAGGGGGATGAGGATGACAGGGGGTGGGGTGGTGGGATGCCAGGAACAGGGGGGTGAGGATGACAGGGGGTGGGGTGGTAGGATGCCAGGCACAGGGGGATTGTGATGAGGATGACAGGGGGTATGTTGGTAGTGCTGACAGTGTGGGATAAGGGGGGAGATGATAAGTAAAATTACAGGAGGTTATGTGGTAGGATGCCAGGAACAGGGGGGATGAGGATGAAAGGGGTTGGGGTGGTAGGATGCCAGGCACAGGGGGATTATGATGAGGATGACAGGGGGTGGGGTGGTAGGATGCCAGGCACAGGGGGATTGTGATGAGGATGACAGGGGGTATGTTGGTAGAGCTGACAGTGTGGGATAAGGGGGGAGATGATAAGTAAAATTACAGGAGGTTATGTGGTGGGATGCCAGGAACAGGGGGATGAGGATGACAGGGGGTGGGGTGGTAGGATGCCAGGCACAGGGGGATTGTGATGAGGATGACAGGGGGTATGTTGGTAGGATGCCAGGCACAGGGGGATTGTGATGTGGATGAAAGGGGGTGGGGTGGTAGGATGCCAGGCACAGGGGGATTATGATGAGGATGACAGGGGGTGGGGTGGTAGGATGCCAGGCACAGGGGGATTGTGATGAGGATGACAGGGGGCATGTTGGTAGAGCTGACAGTGTGGGATAAGGGGGGAGATAAGTAAAATGACAGGAGGTTATGTGGTGGGATGCCAGGAACAGGGGGATGAGGATGACAGGGGGTGGGGTGGTAGGATGCCAGGCACAGGGGGATTGTGATGAGGATGACAGGGGGTGGGGTGGTGGGATGCCAGGCACAGGGGGATTGTGATGAGGATGAAAGGGGGTGGGGTGGTAGGATGCCAGGCACAGGGGGATTGTGATGAGGATGACAGGGGGTATGTTGGTAGAGCTGACAGTGTGGGATAAGGGGGGAGATGATAAGTAAAATAACAGGAGGTTATGTGGTGGGATGCCAGGAACAGGGGGGGGTGAGGGTGACAGGGGGTGGGGTGGTAGGATGCCAGGCACAGGGGGATTGTGATGAGGATGAAAGGAGGTGGGGTGGTAGGATGCCAGGAACAGGGGGGATGAGGGTGACAGGGGGTGGGGTGGTAGGATGCCAGGCACAGGGGGATTGTGATGAGGATGAAAGGAGGTGGGGTGGTAGGATGCCAGGAACAGGGGGGATGAGGATGAAAGGGGGTGTGGTGGTAGGATGCCAGGCACAGGGGGATTATGATGAGGATGACAGGGGGTATGTTGGTAGAGCTGACAGTGTGGGATAAGGGGGGAGATGATAAGTAAAATAACAGGAGGTTATGTGGTGGGATGCCAGGAACAGGGGGGGTGAGGGTGACAGGGGGTGGGGTGGTAGGATGCCAGGCACAGGGGGATTGTGATGAGGATGAAAGGAGGTGGGGTGGTAGGATGCCAGGAACAGGGGGGATGAGGGTGACAGGGGGTGGGGTGGTAGGATGCCAGGCACAGGGGGATTGTGATGAGGATGAAAGGAGGTGGGGTGGTAGGATGCCAGGAACAGGGGGGATGAGGATGAAAGGGGGTGTGGTGGTAGGATGCCAGGCACAGGGGGATTATGATGAGGATGACAGGGGGTATGTTGGTAGTGCTGACAGTGTGGGATAAGGGGGGAGATGATAAGTAAATTAACAGGAGGTTATGTGGTGGGATGCCAGGAACAGGGGGGATGAGGAGGATAATGATGTCGGTGGCATAACTATCGGCTGTGTGTGAGGTCACAGGCAGCCGGCAGCTGTGATTTCCGGGGGGGGGCCCTTGCTCGGGAGGCTCAGTGTCACCATAATCCAATACCTTGAGGATCTGACTGTCAGACTGGCTCCTCAATGAGGCGGCGGCGCCAGCTCTGGCAGGTCCATCGTGCCGTGGACAGTAGTCCAGGGAGCTGCTCGGCCGCTGCAGCTGCACACATTATCCCAGCTCTGCACATGGCATGACAGCAGAGATCCACGGAGTGCGGCAGAAGGGGCGGAGCTGGGGAGGGGAGTACATAGAGCCACCCACTGACCTCGGGCAGTGCTGAAGTGGTCAGTCCGCTCCTGGCCAGGGAAATCTACCGGTAGTTACAGGCACTGCGGCCGCGAGTCCCGCATTAAGGACGGCTCTGGGGACACTGAACACGGACATTCCCTACCACTGTCTCACACACACATTAGGCAAATTAGGCGACCACGAGGCCCCTAAAAGTGCGGGGCCTTAGGCAACCGCCTAATTTGCCTAATTAGAGAGCCGCCTCTACACAGCAGGAGAGATCACCACACCAACATCACTTTGTGTTAGTACCGAGATCTGCCAGTGTGTTTCTTATTCAACACACTGGTTACATGAAAAAAAATACCAGTGTGTACTGGTCTTAAAGCCGGGACCAACCTCTTTGCAGCTGTCTGAGAACCATCAGGACTGTGCAGCAGCTAAGACGTTGTCACGGCTTTACTCAGCCACACACACAAAACTAAATTCCAGCCCCTTTACTGCTGTGTATGAAGAAACAGGACTGTGCAGCTGCAGAGTATTCCATTGTTTGCAGCAGTGATGTTAGCCCCGGGCCTTACTTAGTCACATGCAGAGTCCTGTCTGCGTCTTCAGATATAGCAGCAAAGAAGACATTGGCTCATCCTTACTAAGATACATGGACACACCGCATTGGCCGCCTCTTTACTGCTGAGTATGAAGAAACAGGACTGTGCAGCTGCAGAGTATTCCATTGTTTGCAGCAGTGATGTTAGCCCGGGCCTTACTTAGTCACATGCAGAGTCCTGTCTGCGTCTTCAGATATAGCAGCAAAGAAGACATTGGCTCGTCCTTACTAAGATACATGGACACAACGCAATGGCCGCCTCTTTACTGCTGAGTATGAAGAAATAGGACAGCGCAGCAGAAGAGGCTGATATTTAGTTGTGTACATGTGGCTAGGGAAGGCTAAAGTCTTTAATCTGCTGCACAGTCCTGTTACTTGTTCAGATATAGCAGCAGACATTGACCCGGCTTAACCCAGCCATGTGCACACAACTAAATGCCGGCCTCTTTGCTGCTGCATCTGAATAAACAGGACTGTGCAGCAGAAAAGAGGCTGACATTCTGTGGTGTGCATGTGGCTGAGTAAGTCAGAGCCAACGTCTTCACTACTGCACAGTCCTGTTTATTCAGACACAGCAGCAAAGAGCCTGCTATTCTGTAGACTTGGCGTTACTCTGCTACATGCAGACAACATCTTTGAACATGCAAACAGTTTTTGTGCATGTGGCTGAGTGTGCAGCATCTTAGTTGTGGGTCCAGCTTTAGTCCTGTTGCATGTTCAGAGAGAGTAACTTTATTGCCCCATCACCCCCCTTTATACTTACTGTGACAGGAGTCCCTTTGGATGGGGGGCCCGTGGAACCAGAATCCCTTGGAGAGGTTGGGAAACCCTTGTTTCAGCTCCCCCGACACCTCCTATGTGTAAGTTACCCTGTGTCTATTAGAGGCACAGAGTGACCGAGAACCCCAGTCTGATCTGTACTAATCGGACTCACCGTACAACCACACTGGAATGTTGTATATATATATATATTGTATATTGTCTCATACTATGGTGTGCTCTCTGTTGGGGCATTTGGGGTGTGGCCATATTCCATTGTTCTATTATGTCTGTCTTCCTTGGGAGAAAGGTATTATGGGATGTGTTTGTGTATTTGCTGTGAGGAAGGAGGGGGAATTCCTCCAACAGCTCTCCCTGCTGATTGGACAGTCTACCCCGCCCCAAAATGTAAAGGGAGGGCAGATTGTCCCAAGTGTTTCAATAAACAGTTCATGTTGAGCAGCCAAAACGAGTACTGCCCTGTTATTGGTTGTCAGCGGTTGGAATATCTGATATCTTTATTCAGACTGGGTGGAAGTGGTATATGACGGAAGCACTCAAGCGGAGTGTGGGGCGTTTTGTTACATTGGTGGCAGAGGTGGAATTCTTCCTGCAGTCTGGGACATCCAAACCTCCCCCGGGATCGAAGATCAGGATAGCAGACTTCGGTCACACCAGTGGAGATATGGATCTGGCATCAGAGTACACGGGCTAATGCGGATCATCCTTTCAGCATACTCCAGGTCTGTGTCTGCGGATCAATACCTGGAGATCAGGCAGGAGATTCGGGTAGGACTCTGGATTGGAGCCCTCCAGGTTGCTGGTATGCAACAAGGCAAGTGCTTTCCAACCCCAGAGCAATGAGACATTGACCAAGGGGAATTACGGATGCAATTCCTGGGAGAGCGGGCCCAGGAGCAATGGGTGACTGAGTTGGACAGGCTGGTCCAGCAGGAGATAGAGCTGGACGATCGGTATCAGGCTCTGCAATGGCATGCGGAGGAGGAATATTTAGGGGAGACAACAGAATGCTCTCCGGAGGGATATAACCCTAAGGCGGCCCTGGATTGCTGTGGGAGATCCTTACAGATTGTTTTGTGTTTGGCGATGAAGGGGAACCTACCCTTGAGGACCTGCGAGAACACAGAGAGGCTATGCTCAGTCTTGCAGGGGTCTCAGAGCTTAAACCTGATCTAGACTATTTGGTAAGGAAGGAACAGGATCTGGAAAGGGCATACAGGAAACTGCTAGAACACGTTCAGCAGCATGCCAGAGAATCGGCAGTGGAAACTCCGGAGATTGTCGTTTCCAAAGCTGAAGTGCTGATAACAGGGTAGAGCTCTGCTAACCTTTGCCCAGCACCAATAACATCTTCTACAGACAGGAGATGGTGAACCTCTATCCCCAGATACCAGTTCCAGAGACTGGGGATTTAATAGACTTCTCTGCTGAGGAAGAACAATCTGGTGAGCCTCCAGCAGAAGAGCTGGTATCAGGGCCAAACATCACTGAGCTCTGCCCAGCACCAACTGCAGCATCTGTGGAGTCATCAGCAACTTCTACAGCTAAAGCGCTGACAACTGAACAGAGGGTCCAAGACCTCGGCCCCACACTTGCGGCAGTTCTGGAGGCCTAGGGTGAGAAGGAGATGGTCACTTCCCAGCAGCAGACTAATATCCAGTGGGAGAAGGGAGAGGAGGTGTTCATCCTCACTTCCCGATAGTTGGCCAGGGTGGAGGAAGCGATCCTTCCTCCCCAGCAAAGATCAGTGCACCTGGGAGACAGTACCAGAGACATGTCGTCCCAGCAGCCAGGTGAGGGTAAGGGGGATGGAGCAGCCAGCTCCCCTTCCCAGCAGCAAACAGCACCCCAGAATAATGCCAGCAACCCAGCAGAAGGGCTGGTGACAGGGCAAAGTCCTGCTGGCCTCTGCCCTGAACTAACAAAAGATGCGGTATCCACCTGTATACTCCAGGGATGGGGGGCATTCGGCCCAGATCCTCAACAGTATGATGAAGTGATCCCAGCCACCCTGTCTTCTTTCCAGCAGCTGAAAGGACTCCAGGGTGAAGGGCCAGTCCGCACTTCTCCCCAGCGGCAGGTATGTTCTCTGAGAGAGGCAGAGGTTGGCTGGGTGAGTAATGCTCTGTTTGGGACAATTTATTTGGGGTACTGTGTGAGTACGGGCATTGGGGGACTGGAACTCTGGACTAACTTCAGAGTCAATCCGTCTGGGGTCTCCTCCTGTGTAAGTCTCCTGCCGAAAGAGGAGATGTGTGATGGGGGTCACTTTGGGCGGGGGGCCCGTGTCTTTTAGGGGCACAGGGTGACAAGAACCCCAGTCTGATCTGTACTAATCTGTACAACCACACTGGAATGTTGTATATATATTGTATATTGTCTCATACTATGGTGTGCTCTCTGCTGGGTCGTTTGGGGTGTGGCTGTATTCCATTGTTCTATTGTGTCTGCCTTGGGAGAAAGGTATTATGGGATGTGTTTGTGTATTTGCTGTGAGGAGGGAGGGGGGGAATCCTACCACAGCTCTCCCTGCTGATTGGACAGTCTACCTTGCCCTGAATAAAGGGGAGGGGGGGTTGTCCCGAGTGTTACCTCTGTGTTCCTGTGTTTCTATAAACAGTTCATGTTCAGCAGCCAGTACTGTGTAGTTCTTGGTTGTCAGCGGATGGAACATCTGATATCTATATTCAGACTGGAGGAAGCGGCATATGATGAAAGCACTCAAGCGGAGTGTGGGACGTTTTGTTACACTTACCTGAGTCCTATCATGATCCAGGCACTGTGCCTGGCTACAGCAGCTCTCTCCTCTCTCTCTTTCTGCTCATAGAGGCAGCAGCCTCAAATCATGGGAACAGAAAGTGAGGGACGGGTTGAGCAGCACTGTGTGCATCAATAGACAAACACTGCATGGCACAGGATTGAGCTGCGGGTGTGCCCCCATAGAAAGTGGCACTGCTATGCAGGCTCTGGCATTCCAGTGTGAGTGGCTGGGGAAGCCCGGTTCTATGTCTAGGTGCTGCACAGTCCTGTTTCTTGTTCAGACTTAGCATTAGAGAAGAGGCCGGTATAGTGTGAGTGGCTGGGGAAGCCCGGGTCTATGTCTAGGTGCTGCACAGTCCTGTTCCTTGTTCAGACTTAGCATTAGAGAAGAGGCCGGTATAGTGTGAGTGGCTGGGGAAGCCCGGGTCTATGTCTAGGTGCTGCACAGTCCTGTTCCTTGTTCAGACTTAGCATTAGAGAAGAGGCCGGTATAGTGTGAGTGGCTGGGGAAGCCCGGGTCTATGTCTAGGTGCTGCACAGTCCTGTTTCTTGTTCAGACTTAGCATTAGAGAAGAGGCCGGTATAGTGTGAATATGTTAGAGTGTGTCTGAGTCAGAGACAACATCCTAGCCACTGCACAGTCCCATTACTAGTTCAGGAATATCAGCAGCGAGGAGGCCGGGATCTGATATGTGGGGGTAAAATAGTCCTACCTTACATCACAGGGTGTCCTTGGTACTTCCTCCCATAGTCCAATCCAGGAGAAGTCCTCTGTAGATGACGGGACGTCTCTGACATCTGTCAGGGAAGGCAGATCACAGCTTCTTTCTTCTCTGTCCTCAGAAGGCTCTTCACTCCACAGACCATGTGAAAGGTGACGGTATTCTGGGTCAGAGAAAAACCTCATAAGACACGGAGTTCCCCTGAGATGACAGAAATAAGCTGAACACAGAGTATGGGGGGGGGGGGAGGGAAGCCAGTCCTTTGGGATTGCTGCCTCCTGACTCTCTCCAGAGTCTCTAACCCAAAGAATGGAGATTGTGAATTCTTACTTTACTGGCTGAAGGCCGCAGGGGGACTCCGAATTACAGCTTTTCCCTAAAGCAAGTCCACTTCCAAAATCAGGAGGTCCTCCATAAACTAGTGTCCTCTGTGGATGGGACACGTTGTGCATCCAGGGCACACCCCCTAGGCTCCGCCCCTGACTCCACCCCTATTGTCCTGCCCTTGTAACATGTGACCTACCTGACCTATACACTGACCCACCCACCTACCTGACCCATACACTGACCTACCTACCTACCTGACCCATACACTGACCCGCCTACCTACCTGACCCACCCACCTACCTGACTCATACACTGACCCACCTACCTACCTGACCCATACACTGACCCACCTACCTGACCCATACACTGACCCACCTACCTACCTGACCCATACACTGACCTACCCACCTACCTGACCCATACACTGACCCATCTACTGACCCATACACTGACCCACCTACCTACCTGACCCATACATTGACCTACCCACCTACCTGACCCATACACTGACCCATCTACTGACCCATACACTGACCCACCCACCTACCTGACCCATACACTGACCCACCTACCTGACTCATACACTGACCCACCTACCTGACCTGATCCATACACTGACCTACCTACCTGACCCATACACTGACCCACCTACCTGACCTACACACTGACCCATACACTGACCCACCTACCTGACCCATACACTGACCCACCTACCTGACCTATACACTGACCTACCTACCTACCTGACCTATACACTGATCCACCTACCTACCTGACCCATACAATGACCCACCGACCTACCTGACCCATACACTGACCCACCTACCTACCTGACCCACCCACCTACCTGACTCATACACTGACCACCTACCTACCTGACCCATACACTGACCCACCTACCTGACCCATACACTGACCCACCTACCTACCTGACACACCCACCTACCTGACCCATACACTGACCCACCTACTTGACCCACCTACCTACCTGACCCACCTACCTACCTGACCCATACACTGACCCACCTACCTACCTGACCCATACACCGACCCACCCACCTACCTGACCCATACACTGACCCACCTACCTACCTGAAACATACAATGACCTACCTACCTGACCCATACACTGACCTACCTACCTGACCCATACACTGACCCACCTTCCCACCTGACCTATACACTGACCCACCTACCTACCTGACCCATACACTGACCCACCTACTAACCTGACCCATACACTAACCCACCCACCTACCTGACCCATACACTGACCCACCTACCTACCTGACCCATACACTGACCCACCTACCTGACCCATACACTGACCCACCTACCTACCTGACCCACCCACCTACCTGACCCATACACTGACCACCTACCTACCTGACCCATACACTGACCCACCTACCTGACCCATACACTGACCCACCTACCTACCTGACCCACCCACCTACCTGACCCATACACTGACCCACCTACCTACCTGACCAATACACTGACCTACCTACCTGACCCATACACTGACCCACCCACCTACCTGACCCATACACTGACACACCAACCTGCCTGACCCATACACTGACCCACCTACCTACCTGACACATACACTGACCTACCTACCTGACCCATACACTGACCCACCTACCTACCTGACCCATACACTGACCCACCTACCAACCTGACCCATACACTGACCTACCTACCTACCTGACCCACCCACCTACCTGACCATACACTGACCCACCTACCTACCTGACACATACACTGGCCCACCTACCTACCTGACCCATACACTGGCCCACCTACCTACCCGACCCATACACTGACACACCTACCTGCCCCATACACGGACCCACCTACCTACCTGACCCATACACTGACCTACCTACCTGACCCATACACTGACCCACCTACCTACCTGACCCATACACTTACCTACCTACCTGACCCATACACTGACCCACCTACCTACCTGACCCATACACTGACCTACCTACCTGACCCATACACTGACCCACCTACCTACCTGACCCATACACTTACCCACCCACCTACCTGACCCATACACTGACCCACCAACCTACCTGACCCATACACTGACCCACCTACCTACATGACCCACCTACCTACATGACCATACACTGACCCACCTACCTACCTGACACATACACTGGCCCACCTACCTACCTGACCCATACACTTGCCCACCTACCTACCTGACCCATACACTGACACACCTACCTACCTGACACATACACTGGCCCACCTACCTACCTGACCCATACACTGGCCCACCTACCCACCTGACCCATACACTGACCCACCTACCTACCTGACCCATACACTGGCTCACCTACCTACCTGGCCCATACACTGGCCCATCTACCTACCTGACCCATACACTGACCCACCTACCTACCTGACCCATACACTGACCCACCTACCTACCTGACCATACACTGACCCACCTACCTACCTGACCCATACACTGGCCCACCTACCTGCCTGACCCATACACTGGCCCACCTACCTACCTGACCCATACACTGACACACCTACCTGACACATACACTGGCCCACCTACCTACCTGACCCATACACTGACCCACCTACCCACCTGACCCATACACTGACCCACCTACCTACCTGACCCATACACTGGCTCACCTACCTACCTGGCCCATACACTGGCCCACCTACCTACCTGACCCATACACTGGCCCACCTACCTACATGACCCATACACTGACCCACCTACCTTCCTGACACATACACTGACCTACCTACCTACCTTACCCATACACTGACCCACCTACCTACCTGACCCATACACTGACCCACCCACCTACCTGACACATACACTGACCCATCTACCTGACCCATACACTGGCCCACCCACCTACCTGATACATACTCCTCACCGTCACATCCGGGCTCTCCTCACCGCTGGGCGGGCAGTATTGATTGGGTGGGAGGTCGCTGTACCTCTCGATGCTCATAATTATCTCTACGGAGCACCGCCCATGCGCTGCTCACACACATACACACAGCGCCGCACCAGAGGGACACGCTGGAGGAAAAGAGTCCCGGAGCGGCGCTGTGTGAGGAGATCATCCCGCCGATTCCTTCCCGATCACCGGATTGTACTAAGGAGAAATATTATATTCTGTGCGGGATCTTCAGAGGGAGTCATACCAAGTTCAGCCACCAGATGGCAGTATTATTATGTCCTATATATAGATAGATAGCGTAGAAATACGAAGTGCTACCACATTCATCCACAAGGCGGCAGGAGAGTAGCTCGGTATAGAAAATCAATGTGAGCGTTACCAGAATAAGCCAGCAGATGGCAGTGTTTGAATGAGATACAGCGCATGCCCAGCCCGCCGCAATTTTATGGCCGAAAATAGTTTTTGTTCTTCAAGAAAATGGCGGCGCGGCGGACGTTTCGTTTTAATGTACTGCGCATGACCAGACCAGCTGCCTTTTAGGCGAACAGTAATCTGATAGAATGATAGAACACCGACAACGCGCAATGCGAACATCGCCGAAAACCTATCTGCTGCAGCCGCAGTTTCGTCATATTTGGCGACCCGTCAGAATTGGTAACGGAAGTGACGTTCCGTCGCCGCCATTTTGCTACACCCCGCACTACTCCATAGTATGGATACAGTGAGAAGTGGGAAAGCGGACATCTTGTTACACCCACCGGAGTTTTCCATTTCACACTTATTTGTAAAAGGAAAGTGAGTTTATAGAGTGAAATAAAGTGCTTAGAAGTCCGTCTGACTAGTTAGATATTGAATTTTAAAAGCAGCGGTGTTCTGTCAGATTAGGAAACCTGTGAGATTCTAAGTCCTGGATTTCACTATATAAACTCACTTTACTGTTACATAGAAGTGTAAAATGTAAAACTCCGGTGGGGGTAACAAGATGTCCGCTTTCCCCCTTCTCTGGGTATCCTTACTATTGAGGAGTGCCGGGTGTAGCAAGATGGCGGCGACGGGACGTCACGTCTGTTACCAATTCTGACGGGTCGCCATATCTGACGAAACACCGCCATTTTCTCGAAGAGCATTGCAAATTTCTCCACTCCAAAATGGTCGCACAAACATGCGCAGTAGTATACACAACAGGGATACCAAGTGGTTTGACTTGGTAGCTCACCATCGATATAAACGGTACTCCACAATGCCCCCTGGTGGTTATAACTGGTAAGACACCTCTGATGATATCAAACACAAATTATTACCTGTACTTTGATGCCCCCTGGTGGCTATTACTGGTAATACAGTTCTTATGATATTAAACACAAAATATTACCGGTACTCTGAGGCCCCCTGGTGGCTGTAACTAGTAAGACACCTCTTATGATATCAAACACAAATTATTCCCAGGTACTCCAATACTCCAATTGCCCCCTGGTGGTTGTAACTGGTAAAACACCTCTTATGATATCAAACACAAAAAGACACCTCTGATTATATCAAACATAAAATATTACAGGTACTATGTTGCCCCCTGGTGGCTTTAACAGGTAATACTTTTCTTATGATATCAAACACAAATTATTACCGGTACTCTAATGCGTAGGTCTTCTAGAAAATGATGGCGCGACGGCGGACTTTACTGTTTAGTGTACTGCGCATGACCAGTTGGGCGAGCAGTAAATATTATTGTCTTTCGTAATATGGCGGCTCGTCACATTCGGCTCCCCATCACAGATTGCTCCGGAAGTGACGTTTCGTCGCCGCCATCTTGCTACACCCCACACTCCTGCACAGTAATGATAGAGTGAGAAGGGGGCAAGCGGACATCTTGTTACTAGAAAAAATAAAGCTGCGCAACATATGAAGAAATTATTAAACCACTGTTGATTCAATCAAGTGTACACAGAGACCTAATAATGTCCGCTGTCAAACAGTACACTGTATTATTGACAGAGTCAACCTCACACCATGACAGTCCAGCACTCTTTACTGGACTGTCATGGTGTGAGGTTGACTCTGTCAATAATACAGTGTACTGTTTGACAGCGGACATTATTAGGTCTTTTACGGATCTCATATACTCAGGCGGTCCCCTAGTTACAAACATCCGACTTACAAACGACTCCTACTTACAAACTGAGGGAGACAACAGGAAGTGAGAGGAAATCTCTCCTGTAAGAGCTATTATGGGAAAAAGGATATTGCTGGGCCATTGAGTCCTGACTCCTGAGTGTGCAAATCCCTGAATATCTACTCATCGTGAGGACGGAGATTTCCTATGTGTTTCTTTGGGCTTGTATTCAGCTTGCCTCTGGTAAGCGCATCTTATTGGTGGTGGTACACGAGTGTTTACTGGTGTTTACTCTCAAGATTCACCTTCTTTTCTACTTTCAAGATTTCACTGTGAATTGCATATGGACTTTTGTTTTTATTATACATTGGAATCATTTGATGTTACTTTGGAAATTTATCTATAATCCACTTTATTCATATTGGTGATTCTTTCTATATATGTACACTTTTTTCACTGATGGTACAATATTTTTTTAGGTATTTATATTTTTTGCGCAGCTCCCTTCCCCTTTTTTTCATATTTATTGATGTTTTGTCTGACATTTGGAGCTTGCTGTCAATTTAGAGGGGGTGTTTTTTTATATTTTTTATTTTATTTTATTAGCGAAGTAATATTTTCCCTTTCTGTAAGTGTACACAGAGCTCAGTCTCTATTGCCAAGAGATGGCGACCAGTTATGATTTAAAAGTCCTGACTAGGGATGAGCCGAACACCCCCGGGTTCGGTTCGCACCAGAACTTTCGAACAGACCGAAAGTTCGAACAAACTTTAGAACCCTTTTAAATACAATGGACGCGAACGTTCGAAATCTAAAGTGCTAATTATAACACCTAATATGCATGTTATTGTCCTAAAAAGTGTTTGGGGACCTGGGTCCTGCCCCAGGGGACATGTATCAATGTAAAAATAATCTTTTAAAACGGTAGTTTTTTCGTTAGCAGTGATTTTAATGATGCATAAAGTGAAAAAAAAGTGAAATATTCCTTTAAATATCGTACCTGGGGGGTGTGTATAGTATGCCTGTGAAGTGGCGCGTGTTTCCCGTGTTTAGAACTGTCCCTGCACAAAATTACATTTCTAAAGGAAAAAAAAGCCATTTAAAACTGCTTGCGGCTTTAATGTAATGTCTGGTCCCGGTAATATGGATGAAAATCATTGAGAAAAATGGCATAGCTACCCCACCTTTTTCCCATATTAACTCTTACAGGAGAGAATTTCCCTTCCTAGGGGTAGATTTCCTCTCACTTCCTGTTGTCTCCTCCCGTTTGCAAGGAGGAGTCGTCTGTAAGTTGGATGTTTGAAAGTAGGGACCTGCCGTATATACTCTGCAGATATTTGGCCCTTACATGTTGGTGTTGCCACAACACTGTAAGCCCTCACAGTTACTCTTGGTTGGTGCTGGAACGCCCTGCTGTCAACTATTATATCAAGAATTGTAATTACATGCCATTGTTGAACAGGGGCTGAAAAATTGGGCCTTAGGCACTGGTGCCACAACACTGCAACCCCTCACAGATACTGTACTTGGAGCGCAGCAATGAGCCCTGTTGCAAAGTATTGTATCAAAAATGTAGGCTTTAGGTGAACGCTATGCAAAGCACACAGTAGTACACTAAGTGAAACACAGACTGTCTGCAGCTAGCACAATCACCGGCCTGCCTGTCACAGTATAGAGAATAACTGTATCCAGGTGAGCTTTAGGTGAATGCTATGCAAAGCACACAGTAGTACACTATGGCCCCTTTCACACGATCCGTGTCCGTGTGCGGGCTCCACTTTGCTCAGCGGGGATCGCTCCGTCGATCCCCGCTGAGCAGGCAGATGACAGGTCAGTCTCCGCACACTGTGCAGGGACCGACCTGTCAGAGCGCCGCTCTCCCCTATGGGGGATCGGATGACGACGGACTGTAGAGTCCGTTGTCATCCGATACGATCTGCAGACGGATGGAAAAGTAGGGCTTTCCTCCGTCACACTTTGGCGGATTGGAGCGGGTCGGATGTCAGCGGACATGTCACTGCTGACATCCGTGGCTCCATAGGGGTACATGGAGCATCCGTTCAGGTCCGCCTAAAAAACTGACAGGCAGACCTGAACGGTCCGTCCGTTTGAAAGAGCCCTAAGTGAAACACTGACTGTCTGCAGCTAGCATAGTCACCTGCCTGCCTGTCACAGTATAGAGAATAACAGTAACGGATCTAGCTAAACTGAATACAGTGTATAAATATATATACACAACACCTAGGATGCATATATATCCTCTACACACTGTAACTGCAGCTAACTGACTCGCCTGCCTGCTCTATCTATCTCAATATAAATGACACTGTCTCTCTCTGACACTGCCTCTTTCACAAATGCCAACACACTACACAAGGCCGACTTCCAGGCGGCCTTATATAGTGTGGGGCGTGTACTAGACCCCCTGAGCCATAATTGGCCAAAGCCACCCTGGCTTTGGCCAATTACGGCTCCCCGTTTTTTCCGCGCTGTGATTGTCCAAGCATGCGGGTCATAGTGCATGCTTGGCCAATCATCAGCCAGCAATGCACTGCGATGCCGCAGTGAATTATGGGCCGTGTCGTGCAACACGAATTTGGCGCGAACGGACCATAACGTTCATTCTTTGTCGAACGATCGAACGGCTGATGTTCGAGTCGAACACAAAGCTCATCCCTAGTCCTGACTAGGGATGAGCTCGGTGTTCGAGTCGAACATAGGTTCGACTCGAACATCGGCTGGTCGCGCGTTCGGCGAACAACGAACGATTTGGGCCGTTAGCGCCAAATTCGAGTGACGCGAACGGCCCACAATACACTGCGCCATCGCAGTGTAATCCCGGCGCTGTGATTGGCCAAGCATGCACTGTGACCCTGCATGCTTGGCCAATCACAGCGCCAGCAGCGAGGAGAACAATGATTGGCCACAGGCAGGATGCCTGTGGCCAATTATTGCTGAGGGGGTTTAGTACACGCCCCACACTATAAAAGGCCGCCAGCGCGGCGGCCTCGTGTAGTGTGTTCCGGCGCAGGGAAAGAGTTACATAGGCAGGGACAGTGTAAGTGCTATTTGTACCTCAAACTTGTGTGTAGGGACAGAGAAGGATAGGCAGGGAGAGTGTCAGTGTCATATTCTTTGCTAAACCTTGTGTGCTGAAGCATATTGCTAAACCTTGTGTGTAGGGACAGACAAGGATAGGTAGGCAGAGTGTCAGTGTCATATTCTTTGCTAAACCTTGTGTGCTGAAGCATATTGCTAAACCTTGTGTGTAGGGACAGACAAGGATCGGCAGGGAGAGTGTCAGTGTCATATTCTTTGCTAAACCTTGTGTGCAGGGAGAGAGAAGGATAGGCAGGGAGAGTGTGAGTGTCATATTCTTTGCTAAACCTTGTGTGCAGGGAGAGAGAAGGATAGGCAGGGGACAGTGTCAGTGTCATTGTTGCTAAGCCTCCTGCACAGTATACACCTGAAGCTACCCCTTATTGCTGGTTTTCCCATCTCCCTGCAGGCCATTAGAATGTCTGGAAGGCAAACAAGGAGAGGCAGACAGTCAGGAGCCAAAAAAAGAGGGCAAGCAGGCTCTGTGTCTGGGGGCAACAGTGCTGGTCGTGGACGCGGTGCATTGTCATCAGCACATGGCCATGGGACACGCTTGTCCTTCTTTTCGGCAGCTGGACATGTTGAGTCACATCATGCCGAAGACTTGGTAGAGTGGATGACCAAGCCCTCCTCAGCCCTCCTCATCCTCCTCATCATCTCTCACCCAGGCTCAGGGTACTGGCAAAGCAGCTGCCAAAGCGTCCTCTTCCCTGGTATCAATGTCATCATCAGTCACTCCTTCCCTAGACCCACCATGTCCTCCTCCTGAGGAGTCCCCCGAACTGTTTGAGCACAGTGTTGGGCATACCTCCCAACTGGCACGGATTGTGCGGGTTTTACCCGCAGAGGCTCCTCCTTCCCGCACTCCCGCGAGACTATCATGTTTCCCGCACAGCAGGAAACATGAAGAGAAGAAGAGGAGCAGCAGCAGCAGCAGCAGGTAAGAGCCCCCCGCGATCGGCGCACTAGTATGCCCCCCGATCGGCGGCCCCCCGCCGCGACACCCCCCTCCCCCCTTAAATATTTTATTTTATTTTTTATTTTTTTGCAAGTCCTTTTTTTTTTTAAATGTTCCGGCGGCAACCATCACCCCCCCCCCCCCCCCGCTCAACAACTCTGGTTGGCAGGGGAGAGGGGAACATCAGAATGTCCCGCGAAGGGACTTTACAAAGTTGGGAGGTATGGTGTTGGGTACATGCTCCAGGAGGATGCCCAGCGTTTCGAAGGGTCTGATGATGATACCCAGCTAGAGGAAGGCAGAAGCGTGAGAGCAGAGAGAGGGGATGCTCAAGAAGGACACCAATCTGGCAGTCATGCTCCAGTAGCTGCAGCATACTGCCAGATTGGCTCCAGTGATGAGGAGGTAGGGGATGATGAGGTCACTGACTCCACGTGGGTGCCTAATAGGAGGGAGGAGGAGGAAGAGGAGGAGGAGGATGAGGAGGAGGCACATCTCCAACGAGGCAGGATGCCCTCGGGGGGCCAGCGTAAGGGCAGCACACTGACGGAATCACACCGCAGAGCTCCGCCTGTGCAAGGCGCTGCCTCTGCCCGTTATTCAAAAAGTTCTTTTGTGTGGGCCTTTTTTGAGGCGAGTGCATCAGATCGCACAGCTGCTGTTTGCAACATATGTCTCAAGCGTATATCGCGTGGCCAAAACATCAGCCGCTTGGGCACCACATGCCTGACCAGACATATGTTGACCTGCCATGCAGCTCGTTGGCAAGCCTACCTTAAAGACCCACACCAAAGAACAAAGCGGACCTCTCCTTGCACCGCATCAGCTGGGATCTCCAACCCCACTATAACTTCAGTCCTCTCTGAAACCTGCTCTGAGAGGAATGAAGGTGTAGAATTAGGTGTGTCACAGCCAAGTACTTGCGGCCACTCTGCTAGCAGTACACCGACGTCCGATTCTAGCAGGCAAATTTCCCTGCCCCAGCTGCTGGACCGTCGAAAGAAGTTCACTCCCAGCCATCCACATGCCCAGCGGTTGAATGCTAGCTTGGCTAAATTGCTAGCGCTTCAACTGCTGCCTTTTTAGTTGGTAGACTCGGCCCCCTTCCGTGAGTTTGTGCAATGTGCGGTTCCTCAGTGGCAGGTTCCCAAACGCCACTTTTTCTCACGGAAGGCGATTCCGGCTCTCTACCGGCATGTGGAAGGCAATGTCTTGGCCTCGCTGGACAGGGCGGTCAGTGGTAAGGTGCATATTACCGCTGACTCATGGTCCAGCAGGCATGGACAGGGACGTTACCTTTCTTTCACGGCCCATTGGGTCACTCTTTTGGCAGCTGGGAAGGATGCAGGACAAGGTGCAGTAGTGTTGGAGGTTGTTCCACCGCCACGCCTCCAAAATGCTACTACTGGTTGTGACACACCTCTGTCCTCCACCCCCTCCTCTTCTTCCTCCGTGGCCTCTTCCTGTGCTTTGTCCTCGGAACCAGCGGTGCTCCGTAGCCGTTCAAGGGGCTACGCAAGTACGCAGGCAAAAAGATGCCATGCCGTGCTTGCGCTGGTGTGTTTGGGGGACAGGAGCCACACTGGGGCAGAGGTTCTGTGTGCTCTGCAGGGGCAGGCCGAGAGGTGGTTGACGCCACGCCAGCTTAAGCCAGGAATGGTAGTTTGCGACAATGGCACCAACCTCCTCTCCGCTCTCCGACAGGGACAACTGACCCATGTGCCCTGTGTGGCTCACGTCCTTAACCTGGTGGTGCAGCGCTTCTTGGGCAGGTACCCGAGCTTACAGGATGTCCTGAGGCAGGCCAGGAAAGTCTGTGTGCATTTCCGCAGATCTTATAATGCCAGTGCTCGCCTGGCTGAGCTGCAAAAGGAGTTGAACCTGCCCAAGAACCGCCTTATATGTGACATGCCCACCAGGTGGAACTCAACGTTGGCCATGCTGCAGCGGCTGCACACGCAGCAGAGGGCCATCAATGAGTACCTATGCGACTACGGCACCAGGACAGGGTCAGGGGAGCTCGGTTTTTTTTCACCACGCCAGTGGGGCATGATCAGGGACGCATGCACTGTCCTGGCACCATTTGAGGAGGCCACGAGGATGGTGAGCAGTGACAGTGCATGCATCAGTGACACTGTACCTCTTGTCCACCTGTTGGAACATACGCTGCGTGGAATAATGGACAGGGCACTTGAGGCAGAACAGAGGCAGGAAGAGGAGGACTTCCTTGCCTCTCAAGGCCCCCTTTACCCAGACAGTGTTCCTTCTATCCCACCCATCGCACAGGAGGAGGAGGAGGAGGAGGATTGTGTCAGCATGGAGGTGGAGCCTGGCACTCAGCATCATCAGCAGCAGTCTTTTAGGGATGATTTACAGTCCCAAGAAACCAGTGGACTTGTACGTGGCTGGGAGGAGGTGGCTGCGGATCATGTCGTCCTTAGTGACCCAGAGGACTCCGGAGCGAATGCCTCAGCAAACCTACGCTGCATGGCCTCCCTGATCCTGCAAAGTCTGCGGAAGGATCCTCGTATTCTTCGGATCAAGGAGAGGGACCATTACTGGCTGGCCACTCTCCTTGATCCACGGTACAAGGGTAAGGTTGCGGACCTTATGTTACCGTCGCAGAGGGAGCAGAGGATGAGACAACTCCGGGAGGCCTTGCAGAAAGGTCTGTGCAACGCGTTCCCAGAGACTGGGAGGTTACAAACTCCTGGTCCTGGACAACGAGTTGCTGAGGCTTCGGCCAGTCAAAGAAGGAGCGGTGGGGAAGGTGGCCGTCTGACCGATGCGTTCAGACAATTCTTTAGTCCGCAGCCCCAAAGTATGATCGGTTCCAGCAACCATCGCCAGCGTCTGATAAACATGGTGCAGGAATATCTAGGGGCAAGGTCAGACTTGGACACCTTCCCCACCGAAAATCCTCTGGCTTACTGGGTCTTGAGGATGGATCACTGGCCAGAGCTTGCACAGTATGCAATTGAGCTACTGGCCTGTCCTGCATCCAGCGTTCTTTCGGAACGCACATTCAGTGCTGCTGGAGGATTTGTCACGGATCACAGGGTGCGCCTGTCCACCGACTCGGTTGATCGACTGACTTTCATCAAGATGAACCAGTCTTGGATCACCACCAGCTACCACACACCTGATGCTGATATAACAGACTAATTGATTTTAACATGTCACATCCCTTCAAGACTGATGCTGATGCTGAGTGCCTGTGCTGTTATGTTGACTGGCTATCCTCCTCCTCCGAGTCCTCAATGATACGATTGATGATGATAGCTTGGAAGATCATTTTTGTTTATGGGTGCCGCCACCAGTGGCTAAGGCCCAATTTTTCAGCCCCTGTTTAACAGGGGCGTGTAATTACAATTTTTTATGCAATGCTTTGCAGCAGGGCTCATTCTTGCACTCCAACTAGAGTATCTGGGAGTGGTTGCAGTGTTGTGGCACCAGCACCAGTGGCTAAGGCCCAATTTTTCAGCCCCTGTTTAACAGGGGCATGCAATTACAATTCTTGATCTAATAATTCACAGCAGGGCCCATTTATGCGCCCACCAAGAGTAACTGTGAGGGCTCACAGTGTTGTGGCAACACCAACATGTAAGGGGCAAATTTCAGCTGAGTATATACGGCAGGCCCCTACTTTCAAACATCCAACTTACAAACGACTCCTCCTTGCAAACGGAAGGAGACAACAGGAAGTGAGAGGAAATCTACCCCTAGGAAGGCAAATTCTCTCCTGTAAGAGTTAATATGGGAAAAAAAGTGTCTCCTCTCCACTGATGCTTTATCACCAATTCTTGTTTCAATAAAAACCCCAAATTTTCAAAAAACATTTGTCATTGGGACGGAAAGTGAGGTGAACTGTTCTGAACAGGGGCACAGACAGCAAAACAAATGTTACAGGGGTGATAACCCTTCCCTATGTTTTCCAAAAAGCTTAAAAATATATTTTTTGGGCTGGAGCTACACTTAAACAATGTACCTGTTCAAAATTACAAACAGATTCTACATAAGAACAAACCTACAGTCCCTGTCTTGTATGCACCGCCTGTATACGGCTGTTCAGAGTATATAGGGCCTTTTTTATTTTGTGTGCGGGGTTCCCCTTAATATCCATACAAGACCCAAAGGGGCTGGTAATGGGCTGGGGTAGGGGGGGGGGTGATGGGGTAGCAATGCCATTTTTCTCAATGATTTTCATCCATATTACCGGGACCAGACATTACATTAAAGCCGCAAGCAGTTTTAAATGGCTTTTTTTCCTTTAGAAATGTCATTTTGTGCAGGGACAGTTCTAAACACGGGAAACACGTGGCACTTCACAGGCATACTTTAGACACCCCCCAGGTACGATATTTAAAGGAATATTTCACTTTTTTTTTTCACTTTATGCATCATTAAAATGACTGCTCCCGGAAAACGTCCGTTTTTAAAAATTCTTTTTGCATTGATACATGTCCCCTGGTGCACAACCCGGGTCCCCAAACTCTGTTTCGGACAATAACATGGATAATAGTCGTTATAATTAGCACTTTAGAATCCGAACGTTCGCATCCATTGTATTTAATAGGGTTCTAACATTCGTGCGAACTTTCGGTCCGTTCGCGGGTTCTGGTGCGAACCGAACAGGGGGGTGTTCGGCTCATCACTAGTCCTGACTAATGCCAGACACTAATAGCAAGAAGAGCAGAGTCCTGTATATAAAAAATATACCATTAGAACTGTGAGTCCTGAAAACCAAAACAACCATGTAGTGTAAGTGCGAATCTCCTTGTTCAACCAATGGTGACTTCAAACATAAACCACCCAATGAAGAGTGCTGTATACTTGATAGAGAGAGGTTCCACCACCACCAGTTCTTACTGCCGCTTACCAGAACTATGGATCCCTGCAGGGATCAATATAAGCAGATGGCTATTACCCCTGCCAGGGTCTCTAGGTGAATATATCACTATCAGCTTTTCTCCAGGATTCAACGCCAATCTTCTCCGCATGCCAGACGATATTATGGTGCAAAGGGAAAGAAAGCCACCATAGCGTGAATCTGATAAAACAACTTTAATATTAAAAGAAATGCACTTACAGTTATCGCAAGTATAAAGGCGTGTAGTAAAAAATAGCCGGCCGGCTAAGACAGCCCGTTCCTCCTGGGACTCGTTTGTATGTCGGTGACGTCAGCATGCCGCTCCTCCCTATGTCGTTTCGTCACAGATGACGTCGTCCAGGGGCACCTTCTTGCTATTAGTGTCTGGCATTAGTCAGGACTAGTGATGAGCCGAACACCCCCGGGTTCGGTTCGCACCAGAACCCGCGAACGGACCGAAAGTTCGAACGAACATTAGAACCCTATTAAATACAATGGATGCGAACGTTAGAATTCTAAAGTGCTAATTATAACAACTATTATGCATGTTATTGTCCTAAAAAGGGTTTGGGAACCCGGGTTCTGCACCAGGGGACATGTATCAATGCAAAAAGAAGTTTTAAAAACGGTCGTTTTTCGGGAGCAGTCATTTTAATGATGCATAAAGTGAAAAAAAAAAAGTCAAATATTCCTTTAAATATCGTACCTGGGGGGTGTCTAAAGTATGCCTGTGAAGTGCCACGTGTTTCCCGTGTTTAGAACTGTCCCTGCACAAAATGACACTTCTAAAGGAAAAAAAAGCCATTTAAAACTGCTTGCGGCTTTAATGTAATGTCTGGTCCCGGTAATATGGATGAAATTCTTTAAGAAAAATGGCATAGCTACCCCATGACCCCCCCCCCCTACCCCAGCCCATTACCAGCCCCTTTGGGTCTTGTATGGATATTAAGGGGAACCCCGCACATAAAATAAAAAAGGCCCTATATACTCTGAACAGCCCTATACAGGCGGTGCATACAAGACAGGGACTGTAGGTTTGTTCTTATGTAGAATCTGTTTGTAATTTTGAACAGGTACATTGTTGAAGTGTAGCTCCAGCCCAAATACCTATTTTTAAACTTTTTGGAAAACATAGGTAAGGGTTATCACCCCTGTAACATTTGTTTTGCTGTCTGTGCCCCTGTTCAGAACATTTCACCTCACTTTCCGTCCCAATGACAACTGTTTTTGAAATGTGGTGTTTTTCTTGAAACAAGGATTGCTGATAAAGCATCAGTACAGAGGAGATACCTTTCTCCCATATTTATTCTTACAGGAGAGAATTTTCCTTCCTAGTGGTAGATTTCCTCTCACTTCCTGTTGTCTTCTTGCGTTTGCAAGTAGGAGTCGTTTGTAAGTTGGATGTTTGAAAGTAGGGACCTGCCGTATATACTCTGCAGAAATAGGCCCCTTAGTTGTTGGTGTTGGCACAACACTGTAAGCACTCACAGTTACTCTTGGTTGGTGCTGGAACGCCCTGCTGTCAACTATTATATCAGGAATTTTAATTACATATAATTGTTGAACAGTGGTAGTAAAAATTGGGCCTTTGATGGTGGTGCTGGTGCCACAACACTGTAAGCCCTGACAGTTACTCTTGGTGGGTGCAGCAATGGGCCCTGCTGTGAATTATTAGATCAAGAATTGTAATTACATGCCCCTGTTGAACAGGGGCTGAAAAATTGGGCCTTAGGCACTGGTGGCACAACACTGCAACCCCTCACAGATACTGTACTTGGAGCACAGCAATGAGCCCTGTTGCAAAGTATTGCTTCAAAAATTGTAATGACACGCCCCTGTTAAACAGGGGCTGAAAAATTGGGCCTTAGGCACTGGTGGCACAACACTGCAACTCCTCACAGATACTGTACTTGGAGCACAGCAATGAGCCCTGTTGCAAAGTATTGCTTCAAAAATTGTAATTACACGCCCCTGTTAAACAGGGGCTGAAAAATTGGGCGTTAGGCACTGGTGGCGGCACCCATAAACAAAAATGATCTTCCAAGCTATCATCATCAATCGTATCATTGAGGACTCGGAGGAGGAGGATAGCCAGTCAACATAACAGCACAGGCACTCAGCATCAGCATCAGTCTTGAAGGGATGTGACATGTTAAAATCAATTAGTCTGTTATATCAGCATCAGGTGTGTGGTAGCTGGTGGTGATCCAAGACTGGTTCATCTTGATGAAAGTCAGTCGATCAACCGAGTCGGTGGACAGGCGCACCCTGTGATCCGTGACAAATCCTCCAGCAGCACTGAATGTGCGTTCCGAAAGAACGCTGGATGCAGGACAGGCCAGTAGCTCAATTGCATACTGTGCAAGCTCTGGCCAGTGATCCATCCTCAAGACCCAGTAAGCCAGAGGATTTTCGGTGGGGAAGGTGTCCAAGTCTGACCTTGCCCCTAGATATTCCTGCACCATGTTTATCAGACGCTGGCGATGGTTGCTGGAACCGATCATACTTTGGGGCTGCGGACTAAAGAATTGTCTGAACGCATCGGTCAGACGGCCACCTTCCCCACCGCTCCTTCTTTGACTGGCCGAAGCCTCAGCAACTCGTTGTCCAGGACCAGGAGTTTGCAACCTCCCAGTCTCTGGGAACGCGTTGCACAGACCTTTCTGCAAGGCCTCCCGGAGTTGTCTCATCCTCTGCTCCCTCTGCGACGGTAACATAAGGTCTGCAACCTTACCCTTGTACCGTGGATCAAGGAGAGTGGCCAGCCAGTAATGGTCCCTCTCCTTGATCCGAAGAATACGAGGATCCTTCCGCAGACTTTGCAGGATCAGGGAGGCCATGCAGCGTAGGTTTGCTGAGGCATTCGCTCCGGAGTCCTCTGGGTCACTAAGGACGACATGATCCGCAGCCACCTCCTCCCAGCCACGTACAAGTCCACTGGTTTCTTGGGACTGTAAATCATCCCTAAAAGACTGCTGCTGATGATGCTGAGTGCCAGCCTCCACCTCCATGCTGACACAATCCTCCTCCTCCTCCTCCTCCTCCTCCTCCTCCTCCTCTTCCTGTGCGATGGGTGGGACAGAAGGAACACTGTCAGGGTAAAGGGGCCTTGAGAGGCAAGGAAGTCCTCCTCTTCCTGCCTCTGTTCTGCCTCAAGTGCCCTGTCCATTATTCCACGCAGCCTGTGCTCCAACAGGTGGACAAGAGGTACAGTGTCACTGATGCATGCACTGTCACTGCTCACCATCCTCGTGGCCTCCTCAAATGGTGCCAGGACAGTGCATGCATCCCTGATCATGCCCCACTGGCGTGGAGAAAAAAAAACAAGCTCCCCTGACCCTGTCCTGGTGCCGTAGTCGCACAGGTACTCATTGATGGCCCTCTGCTGCGTGTGCAGCCGCTGCAGCATGGCCAACGTTGAGTTCCACCTGGTGGGCATGTCACATATAAGGCGGTTCTTGGGCAGGTTCAACTCCTTTTGCAGCTCAGCCAGGCGAGCACTGGCATTATAAGATCTGCGGAAATGCACACAGACTTTCCTGGCCTGCCTCAGGACATCCTGTAAGCCGGGGTACCTGCCCAAGAACCGCTGCACCACCAAGTTAAGGACGTGAGCCATACAGGGCACATGGGTCAGTTGTCCCTGTCGGAGGGCGGAGAGGAGGTTGGTGCCATTGTCGCAAACCACCATTCCTGGCTTAAGCTGGCGTGGCGTCAACCACCTCTCGGCCTGCCCCTGCAGAGCAGACAGGACCTCTGCCCCAGTGTGGCTCCTGTCCCCCAAACACACCAGCGCAAGTACGGCATGGCATCTTTTTGCCTGCGTACTTGCGTAGCCCCTTGAACGCCTACGGAGCACCGCTGGTTCCGAGGACAAACCACAGGAAGAGGCCATGGAGGAAGAAGAAGAGGAGGGGGTGGAGGAGAGAGGTGTGTCACAACCAGTAGTAGCATTTTGGAGGCGTGGCGGTGGAACAACCTCCAACACTACTGCACCTTGTCCTGCATCCTTCCCAGCTGCCAAAAGAGTGACCCAATGGGCCGTGAAAGAAAGGTAACGTCCCTGTCCATGCCTGCTGGACCATGAGTCAGCGGTAATATGCACCTTACCGCTGACCGCCCTGTCCAGCGAGGCCAAGACATTGCCTTCCACATGCCGGTAGAGAGCCGGAATCGCCTTCCGTGAGAAAAAGTGGCGTTTGGGAACCTGCCACTGAGGAACCGCACATTGCACAAACTCACGGAAGGGGGCCGAGTCTACCAACTGAAAAGGCAGCAGTTGAAGCGCTAGCAATTTAGCCAAGCTAGCATTTAACCGCTGGGCATGTGGATGGCTGGGAGTGAACTTCTTTCGACGGTCCAGCAGCTGGGGCAGGGAAATTTGCCTGCTAGAATCGGACGTCGGTGTACTGCTAGCAGAGTGGGCGCAAGTACTTGGCTGTGACACACCTAATTCTACACCTTCATTCCTCTCAGTGCATGTTTCAGAGAGGACTGAAGGTATAGTGGGGTTGGAGATCCCAGCTGATGCGGTGCAAGGAGAGGTCCGCTTTGTTCTTTGGTGTGGGTCTTTGAGGTAGGCTTGCCTACGAGCTGCATTGCAGGTCAACATATGTCTGGTCAGGCATGTGGTACCCAAGCGGCTGATGTTTTGGCCACGCGATATACGCTTGAGACATATGTTGCAAACAGCAGCTGTGCGATCTGATGCACTAGCCTCAAAAAAGGCCCACACCAAAGAACTTTTTGAATGACGGGCAGAGGCAGCGCCCTGCACAGGCGGAGCTCTGCGGTGTGATTCCGTCGGTGTACTGCCCTTACGCTGGCCACCAAAGGGCATCCTGCCTCGTTGGAGATGTGCCTCCTCCTCATCCTCCTCCTCCTCCTCTCTCCTATTAGGCACCCACGTGGAGTCAGTGACCTCATCATCCCCTCCCTCCTCATCACTGGAGCCAATCTGGCAGTATGCTGCAGCTGCTGGAACATGACTGCCAGATTGGTGTCCTTCTTGAGCATCCCCTCTCTCTGCTCTCACGCTACTGCCTTCCTGTAGCTGGGTTTCATCATCAGACCCTTCGAAACGCTGGGCATCCTCCTGGAGCATGTACCCAACACTGTGCTCAAACAGTTCGGGGGACTCCTCAGGAGGAGGACATGGTTGGTCTAGGGAAGGAGTGACTGATGATGACATTGATACCAGGGAAGACGACGCTTTGGCAGCTGCTTTTCCAGTACCCTGAGCCTGGGTGAGAGAGGATGAGGAGGAGGAGGAGGGCTTGGTCATCCACTCTACCAAGTCTTCGGCATGATGTGGCTCAACATGTCCAGCTGCCGAAAAGAAGGGCAAGCGTGTCCCATGGCCATGTGCTGATGACAATGCACCGCGTCCACGACCAGCACTGTTGCCCCCAGACACAGAGCCTGCTTGCCCTCTTTTATTGCCTCCTGACTGTCTGCCTCTCCTTGTTTGCCTTCCAGACATTCTAATAGATGGCCTGCAGGGAGATGGGAAAAAAGCAATAAGGGCTACCTTCAGGTGTCCTTCTCTGTCCCTTGAAACAAGGACTTGCAGAGTGAAAGAAAAAAAACACTCTCCCTACCTACAGTTTTCTGTCCCGAGAAAAAATGTTTTTTTTAAGCACAATATAGCACAAGGAGAATTCACTCACTGTCCTTCCAGGTCCCTGGAAACAAGGACTTGCACAGTGAAAGAAACTGACACTCTCCCTACCTACAGTTTTCTGTCCCTAGAAAAAATGTTTTTTTTAAGCACAATATAGCACAAGGAGAATTCACCCACTGTCCTTCCAGGTCCCTGGAAACAAGGACTTGCACAGTGAAAGAAACTGACACTCTCCCTACCTACAGTTTTCTGTCCCTAGAAAAAATGTTTTTTTTAAGCACAATATAGCACAAGGACAATTCACTCACTGTCCTTCCAGGTCCCTGGAAACAAGGACTTGCAGAGTGAAAGAAAAAAAACACTCTCCCTACCTACAGTTTTCTGTCCCTAGAAAAAATGTTTTTTTTAAGCACAATATAGCACAAGGACAATTCACTCACTGTCCTTACAGGTCCCTGGAAACAAGGACTTGCAGAGTGAAAGAAAAAAAACACTCTCCCTACCTACAGTTTTCTGTCCCTAGAAAAAATGTTTTTTTTAAGCACAATATAGCACAAGGACAATTCACTCACTGTCCTTACAGGTCCCTGGAAACAAGGACTTGCAGAGTGAAATAAACTGACACTCTCCCTACCTACAGTTTTCTGTCCCTAGAATAAATGTTTTTTTTAATCACAATATAGCACAAGGACAATTCACTCACTGTCCTTACAGGTCCCTGGAAACAAGGACTTGCAGAGTGAAATAAACTGACACTCTCCCTACCTACAGTTTTCTGTCCCTAGAATAAATGTTTTTTTTAAGCACAATATAGCACAAGGACAATTCACTCACTGTCCTTACAGGTCCCTGGAAACAAGGACTTGCAGAGTGAAAGAAACTGACACTCTCCCTACCTACAGTTTTCTGTCCCTAGAATAAATGTTTTTTTTAAGCACAATATAGCACAAGGACAATTCACTCACTGTCCTTACAGGTCCCTGGAAACAAGGACTTGCAGAGTGAAAGAAAAAAAACACTCTCCCTACCTACAGTTTTCTGTCCCTAGAAAAAATGTTTTTTTTAAGCACAATATAGCACAAGGACAATTCACTCACTGTCCTTACAGGTCCCTGGAAACAAGGACTTGCAGAGTGAAAGAAAAAAAACACTCTCCCTACCTACAGTTTTCTGTCCCTAGAAAAAATGTTTTTTTTAATCACAATATAGCACAAGGACAATTCACTCACTGTCCTTCCAGGTCCCTGGAAACAAGGACTTGCAGAGTGAAAGAAAAAAACACTCTCCCTACCTACAGTTTTCTGTCCCTAGAAAAAATGTTTTTTTTTAATCACAATATAGCACAAGGACAATTCACTCACTGTCCTTCCAGGTCCCTGGAAACAAGGACTTGCAGAGTGAAATAAACTGACACTCTCCCTACCTACAGTTTTCTGTCCCTAGAATAAATGTTTTTTTTAAGCACAATATAGCACAAGGACAATTCACTCACTGTCCTTACAGGTCCCTGGAAACAAGGACTTGCAGAGTGAAATAAACTGACACTCTCCCTACCTACAGTTTTCTGTCCCTAGAATAAATGTTTTTTTTAAGCACAATATAGCACAAGGACAATTCACTCACTGTCCTTACAGGTCCCTGGAAACAAGGACTTGCAGAGTGAAAGAAAAAAAACACTCTCCCTACCTACAGTTTTCTGTCCCTAGAAAAAATGTTTTTTTTAATCACAATATAGCACAAGGACAATTCACTCACTGTCCTTCCAGGTCCCTGGAAACAAGGACTTGCAGAGTGAAATAAACTGACACTCTCCCTACCTACAGTTTTCTGTCCCTAGAAAAAATGTTTTTTTTAATCACAATATAGCACAAGGACAATTCACTCACTGTCCTTACAGGTCCCTGGAAACAAGGACTTGCAGAGTGAAATAAACTGACACTCTCCCTACCTACAGTTTTCTGTCCCTAGAATAAATGTTTTTTTTAAGCACAATATAGCACAAGGACAATTCACTCACTGTCCTTACAGGTCCCTGGAAACAAGGACTTGCAGAGTGAAAGAAAAAAAACACTCTCCCTACCTACAGTTTTCTGTCCCTAGAAAAAATGTTTTTTTTAAGCACAATATAGCACAAGGACAATTCACTCACTGTCCTTCCAGGTCCCTGGAAACAAGGACTTGCAGAGTGAAAGAAAAAAAACACTCTCCCTACCTACAGTTTTCTGTCCCTAGAAAAAATGTTTTTTTTAAGCACAATATAGCACAAGGACAATTCACTCACTGTCCTTACAGGTCCCTGGAAACAAGGACTTGCAGAGTGAAAGAAAAAAAACACTCTCCCTACCTACAGTTTTCTGTCCCTAGAAAAAATGTTTTTTTTAATCACAATATAGCACAAGGACAATTCACTCACTGTCCTTCCAGGTCCCTGGAAACAAGGACTTGCAGAGTGAAATAAACTGACACTCTCCCTACCTACAGTTTTCTGTCCCTAGAATAAATGTTTTTTTTAAGCACAATATAGCACAAGGACAATTCACTCACTGTCCTTACAGGTCCCTGGAAACAAGGACTTGCAGAGTGAAATAAACTGACACTCTCCCTACCTACAGTTTTCTGTCCCTAGAATAAATGTTTTTTTTAAGCACAATATAGCACAAGGACAATTCACTCACTGTCCTTACAGGTCCCTGGAAACAAGGACTTGCAGAGTGAAAGAAAAAAAACACTCTCCCTACCTACAGTTTTCTGTCCCTAGAAAAAATGTTTTTTTTAATCACAATATAGCACAAGGACAATTCACTCACTGTCCTTACAGGTCCCTGGAAACAAGGACTTGCAGAGTGAAATAAACTGACACTCTCCCTACCTACAGTTTTCTGTCCCTAGAATAAATGTTTTTTTTAAGCACAATATAGCACAAGGACAATTCACTCACTGTCCTTACAGGTCCCTGGAAACAAGGACTTGCAGAGTGAAAGAAAAAAAACACTCTCCCTACCTACAGTTTTCTGTCCCTAGAAAAAATGTTTTTTTTAAGCACAATATAGCACAAGGACAATTCACTCACTGTCCTTACAGGTCCCTGGAAACAAGGACTTGCAGAGTGAAAGAAAAAAAACACTCTCCCTACCTACAGTTTTCTGTCCCTAGAAAAAATGTTTTTTTTAATCACAATATAGCACAAGGACAATTCACTCACTGTCCTTACAGGTCCCTGGAAACAAGGACTTGCAGAGTGAAAGAAAAAAAACACTCTCCCTACCTACAGTTTTCTGTCCCTAGAAAAAATGTTTTTTTTAAGCACAATATAGCACAAGGACAATTCACTCACTGTCCTTACAGGTCCCTGGAAACAAGGACTTGCAGAGTGAAAGAAAAAAAACACTCTCCCTACCTACAGTTTTCTGTCCCTAGAAAAAATGTTTTTTTTAAGCACAATATAGCACAAGGACAATTCACTCACTGTCCTTACAGGTCCCTGGAAACAAGGACTTGCAGAGTGAAATAAACTGACACTCTCCCTACCTACAGTTTTCTGTCCCTAGAAAAAATGTTTTTTTTAAGCACAATATAGCACAAGGACAATTCACTCACTGTCCTTACAGGTCCCTGGAAACAAGGACTTGCAGAGTGAAAGAAACTGACACTCTCCCTACCTACAGTTTTCTGTCCCTAGAATAAATGTTTTTTTTAAGCACAATATAGCACAAGGACAATTCACTCACTGTCCTTCCAGGTCCCTGGAAACAAGGACTTGCAGAGTGAAAGAAACTGACACTGTCCCTACCTACAGTTTTCTGTCCCTAGAATAAATGTTTTTTTTAAGCACACTATAGCACAAGCACAAAACACACTGACACTCTCCCTACCTATCCTTCTCTTTCCCTAAACTAAAGGAATCCAGGTTAAGCAAGAAAGAAATAACAGTCACTGTCCCTGCCTATGCTGCTCTTTCCCTGCTCCGGAACACACTACACTAGGCCGCCGTGCTGGCGGCCTTTTATAGTGTGGGGCGTGTACTAAACACCCTCAGCAATAATTGGCCACAGGCATCCTGCCTGTGGCCAATCATTGCTCTCCTCGCTGCCGGCGCTGTGATTGGCCAAGCATGCGGGGTCACAGTGCATGCTTGGCCAATCACAGCGCCTGGATGACACTGCGATGGCGTAGTGCATTGTGGGCCGTTCGCGTCACTCGAATTTGGCGCGAACGGCCCAAATCGTTCGATCTTCGTCGAACGATCGAACAGCCGATGTTCGAGTCGAACGTATGTTCGACTCGAACACGAAGCTCATCCCTAGTCAGGACTTTTAAATCATAATTGGTCGCCATCTCTTGTCAATAGAGACTGAGCTCTGTGTACACTTGATTGAATCAACAGTGGTTTAATAATTTCTTCATATGTTGCACAGCTTTATTTTTTCTAGTATTATTTTATTGTGTGTGTCTCACATAGAAGTTGCAGCATTTTTCAAATTCGAGGGTCAAATTCAATTTCACTCATGAGTGCTTTATTTCTCATTCTCTGGACAGCGCAGTATATTTCACATTTTTTATGGACATCTTGTTACACCCACCTTAGTTTTAGATTTCACAGTTATTTTCAACACAAAACGGAGCTTATCTGCTTAAATACAGTATTTGGAAATCCGATGGACTGTTTACATGTTAAATGTGAAAATCAGAGGTGTTCTGTCACATTAGCAACCATGTGAGGTCAGCAGGTTTGCTGTTGCTTTTAAAATTTAACATCTAAACAGTCCGGCGGATTTCCATTCCTGTATTTAAGCAAATAAGCTCCATTTTGTGTTGAAAATAACTGTGAAATCGAAAACTCCGGTGGGTGTAACAAGATGTCCGCTTGCCCCCTTCTCACTCTATCATTACTGTGCAGGAGTGCGGGGTGTAGCAAGATGGTGGCGACGGATGGCGCCGAATGTGACGAGACACCCCCTTCTCACTGTATCCTTACACATTCTGACAGGTCGCCGAATCTCACTAAACACATGAGCTACGAGAAGTGGGCTCTATAGGACGACTAGGCCGCCATTTTATTGAGGTCCTCCACCTTTTATATTTTCTGAGATAGAGGCAGAAATGTAAATAAGACTGTGTTTGCTGATACCGCCATCATGTTGAGGACCAATCAATTGGTATAACGAAAAATGGCAGCTTGGGCATGCGCAGTAGTATATACGATGATAACACTCGCTATGCTGCCCCCTTGTGGTTGGATCTGGTATGGCTACCCCTGTGTTATTATACATATAATATTACCGTCACTATGCCCCCTTGTGGTTGGATCTGGTATGACGCCCCTGTGTTACTATACATATAATATTACCGTCACTCTGCCTCCTTCTGGTTGGATCTGGTATGACCCCCCCTGTGTTACTATACATATAATATTACCGTCACTCTGCCCCCTTGTGGTTGGATCTGGTATGACTCCCCTGTGTTACTATACATATAATATTACCGTCACTCTGCCCCGTTGTGGTTGGATCTGGTATGACTCCCCTGTGTTACTATACATATAATATTACCGTCACTCTGCCCCCTTGTGGTTGGATCTGGTATGACTCTCCTGTGTTACTATACATATAATATTACTGTCACTCTGCCCCCTTGTGGTTGGCTCTGGTATGACTCCTCCTGTATTACTATACATATAATATTACCGTCACTCTGCCCCCTTGTGGTTGGATCTGGTATGATCTCCCTGTGTTGCTATACATATAATATTACCGTCACTCTGCCTCCTTGTGGTTGGATCTGGTATGACTCCCCTGTGTTACTATACATATAACATAGTTGCCAACTGTCCCGGATTGGCCGGGACATTCCCAGGATTCAAACCCTTTTCCCGGATTTATTTTGTCCCGGGAAATGTCCCTGCCAATCAGTTTTTTCAAATTTTTTGCGATTTTCCGCCGCTGCGGGCTGCCGCGGGCCGCCGCCGCTGGAGGTCCACAGCCGGCGGAGACAATGTCTCCGCCGGCCGCCATCTTTAAGAAGACCAAAACACGGGGGTTTTAGTACAATAGAAAATAAAGCTGCTGCGGCGCCGCCCACCCCCGCCCCTTTCCATAACAGACGGACCTGCAGCGGGGAGGGGCGGGGCGGGGGTGGGTGGCACCGCAGTAGCTTTATTTTCTGTTGTACTAGATCCCCGTGTTTTGGTTGCCTAATTAAGCTGCGGCGCCGCCCACCCCCGCCCCGCCCTGCTGCAGGTCCGTTAGTTATGGAAAGGGCAGGGGTGGGCGGTGCCGCAGCTTAATTTTTTTTGCAGCCATGCGGCCAGCTCCAGTTAAGGGGGGCTCGAATGGGGGGACACCTGATGTAAGGAAGGACTCCGCTGGGTATGTCTGATGTAAGGGGGGACTCCGCTGGGTATGTCTGATGTAAGGGGGGACACTGCTGAGTATGTCTGATGTAAGGGGGGACACTGCTGAGTATGTCTGATGTAAGGGGGGAATCCGCTGGGTATGTCTGATGTAAGGGGGACTCCGCTGGGTATGTCTGATGTAAGGGGGACTCCGCTGGGTATGTCTGATGTAAGGGGGGACTCCGCTGGGTATGTCTGGTGTAAGGGGGGACTCCGCTGGGTATGTCTGATGTAAGGGGGGACTCCGCTGGGGACGCCTGATGTAAGGAAGGACTCCGCTGGGGACGCCTGATGTAAGGAAGGACTCCGCTGGGGACGCCTGATGTAAGGAAGGACTCCGCTGGGTTTGTCTAATGTAAGGAGGGACTCCGCTGGGTACGTCTGATGTAAGGAAGGACTCCGCTGGGTACGTCTGATGTAAGGGGGGACTCCGCTGGGTACGTCTGATGTAAGGAAGGACTCCGCTGGGTTTTTCTAATGTAAGGAGGGACTCCGCTGGGTACGTCTGATTTAAGGGAGGACTCTGCTGGGTTACTATACATATAATATTACCGTCACTCTGCCCCCTTGTGGTTGGATCTGGTATGATCTCCCTGTGTTGCTATACATATAATATTACCGTCACTCTGCCTCCTTGTGGTTGGATCTGTAATGACTACCCTGTGTTACTATACATATAACATAGTTGCCAACTGTCCCGGATTGTCCGGGACATTCCCGGGATTCAAACCCTTTTCCCGGATTTATTTATTTTTTTATTTTGGAAATGTCCCGGCCAATCAGTTTTTTCAATTTTTTTGCGATTTTCCGCCGCTGCGGGGCTGCCGCGGGCCGCCGCCGCTAGAGGTCCACAGCCGGCGGAGACAATGTCTCGGACGGCCGCCATCTTTAAGAAGACCAAAACACGGGGGTTTTAGTACAATAGAAAATAAAGCTGCTGCGGCGCCGCCCACCCCCGCCCCTTTCCATAACAGACGGACCTGCAGCGGGGCGGGGCGGGGCGGGGGTGGGCGGCACCGCAGTAGCTTTATTTTCTATTGTACTAAAACCCCCGTGTTTTGGTTGCCTAATTAAGCTGCGGCGCCGCCCACCCCCGCCCCGCCCTGCTGCAGGTCCGTTAGTTATGGAAAGGGCAGGGGTGGGCGGTGCCGCAGCTTAATTTTTTTTGCAGCCACGCGGCCAGCTCCAGTTAAGGGGGGCTCGAATGGGGGGACACCTGATGTAAGGAAGGACTCCGCTGGGTATGTCTGATGTAAGGGGGGACTCCGCTGGGTATGTCTGATGTAAGGGGGGACTCCGCTGGGTATGTCTGATGTAAGGGGGGACACTGCTGAGTATGTCTGATGTAAGGGGGGAATCCGCTGGGTATGTCTGATGTAAGGGGGGACTCCGCTGGGTATGTCTGATGTAAGGAAGGACTCCGCTGGGGATGCCTGATGTAAGGAAGGACTCCACTGGGGACGCCTGATGTAAGGAAGGACTCCGCTGGGTTTGTCTAATGTAAGGAGGGACTCCACTGGGTACGTCTGATGTAAGAAGGGACTCAGCTGGGGACGCCTGATGTAAGGAAGGACTCCGCTGGGTTTGTCTAATGTAAGGAGGGACTCCGCTGGGTACGTCTGATGTAAGGAAGGACTCCGCTGGGTATGTTGGATGTAAGGGGGGACTTCGTTGGGTTTGTCTAATGTAAGGAGGGACTCTGCTGGGTACGTCTGATGTAAGGAAGGACTCCACTGGGTACGTCTGATGTAAGGGGGAACTCGCTGGGTATGTCTGATGTAAGGGGGGACTCCGCTGGGTACGTCTGATGTAAGGAAGGACTCCGCTGGGTACGTCTGATTTAAGGGAGGACTCCGCTGGGTATGTCTGATGTAAGGAGGGACTCCCCTGGGTACGTCTGATGTAAGGAAGGACTCCGCTGGGTATGTCTGATGTAAGGAAGGACTCCGCTGGGTACGTCTGATGTAAGGAAGGACTCCGCTGGGTATGTCTGATGTAAGGGAGGACTCCGCTGGGTATGTCTGATGTAAGGAGGGACTCCGCTGGGGGCGCCTGATGTAAGGAAGGACTCCGCTGGGTATGTCTGATGTAAGGAAGGACTCCCCTGGGTATGTCTGATGTAAGGGAGGACTCCGCTGGGTATGTCTGATGTAATGGGGGACTCCGCTGGGTATGTCTGATGTAAGGGGGGACTCTGCTGGGTATGTCTGATGTAATGGGGGACTCCGCTGGGCACGCCTGATGTAAGGAAGGACTCCGCTGGGTATGTCTGATGTAAGGGGGGACTCCGCTGGGTATGTCTGATGTAAGGAGGGACTCCGCTGGGTATGTCTGATGTAAGGAAGGACTCCGCTGGGTACGTCTGATTTAAGGAGGGACTCCGCTGGGGGCGCCTGATATAAGGAAGGACTCCGCTGGGTATGTCTGATGTAAGGAAGGACTCCACTGGGTATGTCTGATGTAATGGGGGACTCCGCTGGGCACGCCTGATGTAAAGAAGGACTCCGCTGGGTATGTCTGATGTAAGGGGGGACTCCGCTGGGTATGTCTGATGTAAGGAGGGACTCCGCTGGGTACGCCTGATGTAAGGAAGGACTCCGCTGGGTATGTCTGATGTAAGGAAGGACTCCGCTGGGGACGCCTGATGTAAGGAAGGACTCCGCTGGGTTTGTCTAATGTAAGGAGGGACTCCGCTGGGTACGTCTGATGTAAGGAAGGACTCCACTGGGTACGTCTCATGTAAGGGGGGACTCCGCTGGGTATGTCTGATGTAAGGAGGGACTCCGCTGGGTACGTCTGATTTAAGGGAGGACTCCGCTGGGTATGTCTGATGTAAGGAGGGACTCCCCTGGGTACGTCTGATGTAAGGAAGGACTCCGCTGGGTACGTCTGATGTAAGGAAGGACTCCGCTGGGTATGTCTGATGTAAGGGAGGACTCCGCTGGGTTTGTCTGATGTAAGGAGGGACTCCGCTGGGTATGTCTGATGTAAGGAAGGACTCCGCTGGGTATGTCTGATGTAAGGAGGGACTCCGCTGGGTATGTCTGATGTAAGGAAGGACTCCGCTGGGTATGTCTGATGTAATGGGGGACTCCGCTGGGCACGCCTGATGTAAAGAAGGACACCGCTGGGTATGTCTGATGTAAGGGGGGACTCCGCTGGGTATGTCTGATGTAAGGAGGGACTCCGCTGGGAATGTCTGATGTAAGGAAGGACTCCGCTGGGGATGCCTGATGTAAGGAAGGACTCCGCTGGGTATGTCTGATGTAAGGAGGGACTCCGCTGGGGGCGCCTGATGTAAGGAAGGACTCCGCTGGGTATGTCTGATGTAAGGAAGGACTCCGCTGGGTACGTCTGATTTAAGGGAGGACTCCGCTGGGTATGTCTGATGTAAGAAAGGACTCCACTGGGTATGTCTGATGTAAGGAGGGACTCCGCTGGGGGCGCCTGATGTAAGGAAGGACTCCGCTGGGTATGTCTGATGTAAGGAAGGACTCCGCTGGGTATGTCTGATGTAAGGAAGGACTCCGCTGGGTATGTCTGATGTAAGGAAGGACTCCGCTGGGTATGTCTGATGTAATGGGGGACTCCGCTGGGCACGCCTGATGTAAAGAAGGACTCCGCTGGGTATGTCTGATGTAAGGGGGGACTCCGCTGGGTATGTCTGATGTAAGGAGGGACTCCGCTGGGAATGTCTGATGTAAGGAAGGACTCCGCTGGGGATGCCTGATGTAAGGAAGGACTCCGCTGGGTATGTCTGATGTAATGGGGGACTCCGCTGGGCACGCCTGATGTAAAGAAGGACTCCACTGGGTATGTCTGATGTAAGGGGGGACTCCGCTGGGTATGTCTGATGTAAGGAGGGACTCCGCTGGGTACGCCTGATGTAAGGAGGGACTCCGCTAGGTACGCCTGATGTAAGGAAGGACTCCGCTGGGTATGTCTGATGTAAGGAAGGACTCCGCTGGGTATGTCTGATGTAAGGAAGGACTCCGCTGGGTATGTCTGATGTAATGGGGGACTCCGCTGGGCACGCCTGATGTAAAGAAGGACTCCGCTGGGTATGTCTGATGTAAGGGGGGACTCCGCTGGGTATGTCTGATGTAAGGAGGGACTCCGCTGGGTACGCCTGATGTAAGGAGGGACTCCGCTGGGTACGCCTGATGTAAGGAGGGACTCTACTGGGAATGCCTGATGTAAGGACGGACTCCGCTGGGGGCACCTGATGGCATCTGGTGGCAGGCGACATGGCAGGTGACACACTCGGGGCTAACACTGATTCGGCATTATGGTGAGTTGAATAATTTCATTCTATATTACAATGTAATAATAGAAATAATGCGCTTCAATCATCCTGACACCATAACAACCATGGTGCCGGGATGATTGAAGCGCTAACACCAGATGTTTGGAGTATCTTTATCTGCTGATTGTTTAACTCTGGAATACACATATTTCTATTGTGGTGTAGGATCTGGGCCTGCTGTCCCTCCATCCTTCCTTCCTTCTCTCTCCTTCCCTCCCTCTTTCTTTCTCCCTTTCTTTCTCCCTCCATCCCTCATTCATCTCAGACTCTAACCACACCCATTTGAGCCATGCCCATTTAAGCCACTCCCACTACCTGCGTAAACCACGCCCATTTTTCGCATAAGGTTACCGTGCAGACCACCTTAGGGTTAGGGTTAGTACCTAAGGTGGTCTGCACGGTAACCTTTTGTGATTTCTGAATGTAGTATCACCGCCGAGGATAATACGGTTCTGACCAGGGAAGTGAGCGGGCAAGTGGAGGGTGAGATCTGCTGGTTATTTTGGGTCTGCCGTGACCGCAATCCCTAGCACGCCACTGCAAGTCTCCTTCATTCATTGTTGATACCTTTGAAGTGCCTGTTTTGAATTTTGAGTGATGTAAGTACAATAGTTGAAGATTTGTGTGCAGTTTTTAATAAATTAGTTTTACTTACTTCACCATTGGAAGCACTTATTCATTTTTTACATGTAGCGGATGGTTACATTTAGGGGAGGCATCTGAGTGGTAACAGGCTCAGATGCAGCAATTGTTAGGGTTCATGGACCAATTTATGCCAGTGGAGGATATCAATGGTGTCCAGTTCCCTGCGGCCTATAGGTGGCGATGTCGCCATGGGCCGGGGTTGAACCAGCATTGCAGGTCTGTGCCTTTTTGTCCTCTCACAGCAGTGGTACAGCGGGGCGGGGAACCTGCTGTGCATGCTGGGGGAGGGGATAAAAGGGGCATACATCTTCCACTCGGGGTCCACGCCCAGGCACCTTCAGCCTGGGTGTGAGTGCTGGTGGTCTCTGGGCGCCCTCGGCCCGGAGACGAAGCTGCGATTCCACCCCAGACACCTTTGGTCTGGGGTGAGATACTCTCTAGAGGCCTGGGGCCCAGTACCTTCGACTCGGTCCCGCATGGGATGGAGGAAGCCTAGGGTGTCCTCCGGTGTTGGACACCCGAATCTAGGGCGAGGGGGACCAGGGAGGTGACCTTCCCGAAGATCCAGCACACCATTAGCTGGTGACGGTGGAGGCCTCTGGTGACCGTCCGGATGGATGACTCCCCTGACAGGGGCCGCATCTCAAGAAGGTAGTTCACGTTCTCATGGTCGGTGGCAGCGACCCAACTGAAACCCAGGTCGGTGGCAGAGACCTCAAGTCCAATTCACCTGGTGGGTGGCAGCGACCACCCTCACGGTCGGTGGCAGCGACCGTGCGCCAAGCCTGTTTGCGCACACCGAAACAGAAGAGTAACAAGTTCATGTTTGTGCCTGGACCTTCCTCTTCACCTTGTCTGTTCTATGTCTAACCAGTCTGCTCTAAAAGGACTATTTATTGCTCTAAAAGAATAAATAAGTGTTGGACTTTCAATGGTGTGGAACTTGGCTTTCTGGGAGTTAAAGGTCATTCTCAAGGGAAGTTTTGGCTCTGGACAGGGGCACAGGCCCGAAGGTAATTGGTTATAGCTCACACCTCTACACACTGGAGGGTACGAGCTGGTGGTGCGTCACACTCTCCTCCCCGGTCCCCTAGACGAGAGCCATTGACATTGACAGAGAAAGAGGGAGTGAGAGGTGAGGTCGCTACACGTGGGGGCTCTCGGTCCGGGATTTGTGTTCGTGTAACGGAGGCGAAGCCTTCAGGAATTTGAACTTTGCTGCCCAGAGGAGTTCCGAGGAGGTCGGCCATTTTGGCCAATGCGCCACGAGGCACACCCTCCCTGCACAGTTCGTGGGCGTGCCAAGGAGAAACCCGCGAACTGGTGTGGAAAAAGGGAGGAGTCCGGCCATGTGTGGGGATGCACGTGGGGACTTGGCGCCAGTTATTCAGTGCGCAATGGAGCAGCAAGCGGTCAGTGTGTTCACCAATGCCTCCTGGGTTTCTAGTTCCTACTACCACCAGGATGACCCCAATTGCTGCATCGGTTACGGATACAGGAATTAGGCTCAAGCCCCGAGGGCGATTCGCCCTGTATGTATGCACGGACGTTGAGGCCCTCGGTGTGATTTGTCCCGGCTGTTCGGGACTGGTGGTTCAGCTGAAGCCGTTCGGGCGCTGCGAGGCCTGCGGAGAGTTCATTTTTGAGGTGGAGCACTCCATAGAAAGGCCTCGGGCCTTCCACCTCAACTGCATAACAGGCGCCACCACTTGTGAAGGAGAAGTCAAAGCTTGGACAGCCATTCCCACGCGCACTGTAGAGACTTCCGGGGAAGTCGCGATCAAAAGGTTGGAGGATGAAAAATCAGAGGATGCTGCTTCGTTAACCACAGCTTCCCTACTCCCACCGCCAAAGAGGAAGGTCGGTCTCGTTAGAGCTTCCAGCGGCCGTGATGGAGGAACATCCCTGCGCTCGCCCGGCCCGGATGGATCCGGATGGAAAAGCCCCGGACATCCCAGTTCAAGTAAAGGCCGAGGTAAGCCGGGGAACGGGACTTGGTGTTTTGTCGGAGGTGTCGGGGATCCACAGCCACGGGAGCCCGAGGGAGGGGATAATTCCACGTCCACAAGGAATTACCTGCCTGCGGAGGAGTGTGATACCTCCGACCTGGAGTCGGTCTCCGATGCTGGGGATGATGGCATTATAGACAAACTTTTTGAGCGGAAGGGCTGGGACAAGATGCCCCTGGCCTCGTCCCGTATGCGAAGGGACTCGCCCATGTCTGCTGGGGATGGCACACCCCGGGTGGAGGCCCCGGCGCCTGAGGGGGGGGCTGGTCCCCTGCCCGCCCTTCTGCTCCCGGAGTCACCTGCGCCCGAATCTAGGGTGAAGCGAGTGTCGTTGCAGGTTCCTATGCCCAGTATGGAGGTGGTCAAGGCACCTCGGCACCCGGAGTCAATTGTTATGCCTGGTGAGGGAGACCGTGCCACAATGCCACCCTTGTCCAGGTTGCGGAGACTGTTTTGCCAGAAGGTTGCCAGCGAGTACTGGTGGGAGTTCCCGTACTTACCAAGATAGTTGTTGTATGAAGTGGAGACACACAGGCAGCGATGGTATGATGATTTCATTTGGACACATCTCAAGGTGCCCCACGCTCGCAGGTACCTCTCATGTTCTCCTGTAGCCTCTAAAAGGTTTAAAGATTGCAAAGCTGAATGGATGCTGGGTTGGCACATTCATGCTGACAGGATGATTATTTGTCGAAAGGATGGAGAGGATGTGGAGTACCATATGGAAACTTTTGACAGATAGTTACTTGAAGCCCCTTATATTGCCGCACCCAAGATTTTACTTATAGGAGAATAGACTCCTGTGTGTTTTTGTTGTTGCTGGACACTCCGGAGTGCCTTTGCCGGAACTCAGGGACTCTTTGACTTGCAGGGGGTGGCTACTCCTTGGGAGAATTGGGAGCAGTTGTTTTTTTTTTGTTCTCCCTGTTCTCCACCGCAAAGATGATGAGGACTCTGGGGTTTAGTTAAGTTAGGGCAAAGATACAGATGAAGAGATTGCTGATCAAGAGAAGTGTTCCAGATCGCGACATGGCCACTAGGTGGAGTGTTGCACAACGGGTTTTCACACACACCACACATGACTTTTTGGAAGGAAAGGGTTTCCTCTAGGGGGAGCCTTTTCACTCCAAATTACATACTGTGTTAGATAATGTGTTTATTTTTTTCCCCTCTGCAGGAGAACGTCATTCAAGTCTGCTGAGAATGGGGCAGATCTTAGTCAGTGATGTGGGAGGGGGAAAAATATAATTTTGGGGAAAAAAAATGATGCTGTTATGCCTTTGAATGTTTACACCTGTGTGTGTTTTGTTTGTTGTTCCTTCCCTTCCCTCCTTTCCTTCCCCCTTTGGTTCAGGCAGAAGCGAAACAATTTTTAAAGTGCCATTTTTTTTTGTCTTTTTGATTAGGGTTGTCTCTGGATCGGATTTATGCAGACTCTGATTTAGAGGGCATAAATTGGTTCCAGACACTGGGGCCCAGTGTCAAATTACTGGGGGGGATGTGTAGCGGGTGGTTACATTTAGGGGAGGCATCTGAGTGGTAACAGGCTCAGATGCAGCAATTGTTAGGGTTCATGGACCAATTTATGCCAGTGGAGGACATCAATGGTGTCCAGTTCCCTGCGGCCTATAGGTAACGATGTCACCATGGGCCGGGGTTGAACCAGCATTGGAGGTCTGTGCCTTTTTGTCCTCTCACAGCAGTGGTACAGCGGGGCGGGGAACCTGCTGTGCATGCTGGGGGAGGGGATAAAAGGGGCAGACATCTTCCGATCGGGGTCCACGCCCAGGCACCTTCAGCCTGGGTGTGAGTGCTGGTGGTCTCCGGGCGCCCTCGGCCCGGAGACGGAATTGCGATTCCACCCCAGACACCTTTGGTCTGGGGTGAGATACTCTCTAGAGGCCTGGGGCCCAGTACCTTCGACTCGGTCCCGCATGGGATGGAGGAATCCTAGGGTGTCCTCCGGTGTTGGACACCCGAATCTAGGGCGAGGGGGACCAGGGAGGTGACCTTCCCGAAGATCCAGCACACCATTAGCTGGTGACGGTGGAGGCCTCTGGTGTTCGTCCGGATGGATGACTCCCCTGACAGGGGCCGCATCTCAAGAAGGTAGTCAACGTTCTCATGGTCGGTGGCAGCGACCCAACTGAAACCCAGGTCGGTAGCAGAGACCTCAAGTCCAATTCACCTGGTCGGTGGCAGTGACCACCCTCACGGTCGGTGGCAGCGACTATGCGCCAAGCCTGTTTGTGCACACCGAAACAGGAGAGTAAAAAGTTCATGTTTGTGCCTGGACCTTCCTCTTCACCTTGTCTGTTCTATGTCTAACCAGTCTGCTCTAAAAGGACTATTTATTGCTCTAAAAGAATAAATAAGTGTTGGACTTTCAATGGTGTGGAACTTGGCGTTCTGGGAGTTAAAGGTCATTCTCAAGGGAAGTTTTGGCTCTGGACAGGGGCACAGGCCCGAAGGTAAAAGGTTATAGCTCACACCTCTGCACATAGGAGGATACGAGCTGGTGGTGCGTCACACTCTCCTCCCTGGTCCCCTAGACGAGAGCCATTGACATTGACAGAGAAGGAGGGAGTGAGAGGTGAGGTCGCTACATTATTATTATTATTATTATACAGGATTTATATAGCGCCAACAGTTTACGCAGCGCTTTACAATATAAAAGGGAGACAATACAGTTACAATACAATAAAATACAAGAGGATTAAGAGGGCCCTGCTCAGAAGAGCTTACAATCTAATAGGGTGGGGCAGGTGGTACAAAAGGTTGTAACTGTGGGGAATGAGCTGATGGAAGTGGTAAAAGATTCGTTGGAGACATAGTAGGTTTCCCTGAAGAGGTGAGTTTTCAGGGATCGCCTGAAGGTAGCAAGAGTAGGGGATAGCCGGACAGGTTGAGGTAGTGAGTTCCAGAGGATGGGAGAGGCTCTGGAGAAATCCTGGAGGCGAGCATGGGAGGAGGAGACGAGAGAGCTTGACAGTAGGAGGTCTCGAGAAGAGCAGAGAGGACAGTTTGGGATATGTTTGGAGACAAGATTGCTGATGTAGCTCGGGGCAGAGTTGTGGATGGCTTTGTAGGTTGTGGTTAGTATTTTGAATTTAATTCGCTGGGTGATCGGGAGCCAGTGTAGGGATTGGAGGAGAGGGGTGGCAGACACTGAGCAGTTGGTAAGGTGGATAAGTCTGGCAGCACCATTCATGATAGACTGAAGAGGGTATAGCCTATAGAGAGGCAGGCCAATAAGAAGGGAATTGCAATAGTCAAGGCGAGAGATAACGAGGGAGTGAATGAGGAGTTTGGTGGTTTCATTTGTTAAAAAGGGGCGAATTTTAGAGATGTTACGGAGGTGAATGCTACATACATGTGGATTTGATTCTCTTGTAATCACCGGTGGGTTTGTCTATTAACCCTGGTGGGTTATCAAGTTATTTTGCCAAGCATGAGAGTGTGAGGCATGTCTTTTTGGTGAGTTATTTTCCTTTGGGAGTGGATTCACAGACACAAGCGGTGCGGTGGAAGATTATAATTAAGTTTTCAAGATTAAGAACATATGTTGGTAATTTTTGAGTTTAATCACTTGAACTATTTTTCAATTTATGGACACTTTTTTTATGAACTGTTTTTTGTCTTTTTTTCACGTATTTTTGTTCATGTATTGCTTGATTTCACGTTTTGGACACATTTTTTAATATTGTAACATTATAGTTTCACTCTCACGTGGTGACTTATGTTTATATACACAGTATTTTGTTTTTAATTCATTTGTATAACACTTTTAGGACTGTTTTGTTTAAAACAGAGCGCTACTATTTTTTCACTCAAAATTCATCTACAACATGACAATATTCTGTTTGCTTTGTTAGCAGCAGCTTGGCATTGGATGTCATTGCTGAGCCTATCATCTACTAGGACACCCAGGTCCCTTTCCACCCTAGATCCCCCCAGAGGTTCTCCCCCCAGTGTATAGATTGCAGTCATATTGTTGGCACCCAATTCCATTATTTAAAATTTTTCAACATTAAACCTCATTTGCCATGTAGTTGCGCCCCATCCCATTTTTTTTATTTAGGTCTTCTTGTAAGGTTTCCACATCCTGCGGAGAAGTTATTGCCCTGCTTAGCTTAGTATTGTCCGCAAATACAGAGATTGTACTGCTTACCCCATCCTCCAGCACAGAACCCTGGGGGACCCCACTACCCACCCCCGACCATTCCGAGTACTCCCCATTTATCACCACCCTCTGAACTCGCCCTTGTAGCCAGTTTTCAATCCATGTACTCACCCTATGGTCCATGCCGACAGACCTCAGTTTGTAAAGTAAGCGTCTATGGGGGACTGTATCATCCAATACATAGTAAAATCACGATATACCACATCCACAGACCTTACTTTATCTAGATGGCAGCTCACTTCCTCGTAGAATAATAATAGATTGGTTTGGCAAGAATGATTTTTCATGAATCCATGCTGATTACTGCTAATAATTCCCTTCTCATTACTAAAATCTTGGATATAGGGACCGCACTGTACAGAGGAGCCTTTTATATTTTGATGACTGGCTGGTAAGTGTTCGGTAGGGCTCTCTGTATTAGATTGTTATGTGATCTGCCATGCTTAAGCACCCAATCACATTTTTTTGCGTTACTGCAATGTCTGTTGTGACGGCAGTCACTTTGGGTGGGGGGGCTTGTGGAACCCAGCTTACCTTGGAGAGCCCTGGAAAGTGGAAACTCCTTTTCCAACTCCCCCGGCCCCTCCTTTGCGTAAGGCACCCTGTGTCTATTAGGGGCACAGGGTGACCGAGAACCCCAGTTGGGTCTGCACTAACCAGACTCACCGTACAACCACACCGGACTCAGCATTTCCTTTTACCCCTGTTATCCAGGGTTCTATATGTGTGGTTTGTGTTGAAAGAATGAAGGGGCTCATTCACTTGGGACATTAATATTTCTGAACAATATCCCTCAAGAAATATATGAAGATAAATTAATTCCACCTTTCCGACTGCTGGAATATTTTATAAGCTTGGTCTCATAGACTGTTTACCAGATCGTTTGAGGTGTGGCTGTATCCCATTGTTCTATTGTTTCTCTCTACCTGAGCAACCTATTATGGGATGTACAGTATCTCACAAAAGTAAGTACACCCCCCAGTCACATTTTTGAAAATATTTTCTTCTATCTTTTCATGTAACAACACTGAAGAAATGACACTTTGCTACAATGTAACTACTGCTACAGTGTACAGCTTGTATAACAGTGTAAATTTCCTCTCCCCTCAAAATAACTCAACACACAGCCATTAATATCTAAACCGCTGGCAACATAAGTGAGGACACCCCTAAGTGAAAATGTCCAAATTGGGGCCAAAGTGTCAATATTGGTGGATGTTAGAGACCTTGCGCTCCTCCACCTTCCGTTTGAGGATGTTGGAATACTCCCCTGCGGTCCAGTCTCTGAAGGGAGGGCATCATGCTCTGCTTCAGTATGTCACAGTACATGTTGGTATTCATGGTCCCCTCAATGATCTGTAGCCCCCCAGTGCCGGCAGCACTCATGCAGCCCCAGACCATGACACTCCCACCAGGGAAGACACACTTGTCTTTGTCCTCCTCACCTGGTTGCCGCCACACACGCTTGTCAACATCTGAACCAAATAAGTTTATCTTGGTCTCATCAGACCACAGGACTTGGTTCCAGTAATCCATGTCCTTAGTCTGCTTGTCTTTCTTGTGCATCATCTTTAGAAGAGGCTTCCTTCTGGGACGACAGCCATGCAGACCAATTTAATGCAGTGTGCGGCGTATGGTCTGAGCACTGACAGGCTGACCCCCCACCCCTTCAACCTCTGCAGCAATGCTGGCAGCACTCATACGTCTATTTCCCAAAGACAACCTCTGGATATGACGCTGAGCACGTGACCTCCACTTCTTTGGTGGACCATGGCGAGGCCTGTTCTGAGGGGAACCTGTCCTGTTATACCGCTGGATGGTCTTGGCCACCGTGCTGCAGCTCAGTTTCAGGGTCTTGGCGATCTTCTTATATCCTCGGCCATCTTTATGTAGAGCAGCAATTCTTTTCTTCAGATCCTCAGAGAGTTCTTTGCCATGAGGTGCCATGTTGTACTTCCAGTGACCAGTATGAGAGAGTGAGAGCGATAACACCAAATTTAACACACCTGCTCCCCATTCACACCTGAGACCTTGTAACACTAATGAGTCACATTGTGCCGGGGAGAGAAAATGGCTAATTGGGCCCAATTTGGAGATTTTCACTTAGGGGTTTACTCACTTTTGTTTCCAGCGGTTTAGACATTAATGGCTGTGTGTTGAGTTATTTTGAGGGGACAGCAAATTTACACCGTTATACAAGCTGTACACTCCTCCCCCTGTGTACACTCCTCCCCCTGTGTACACTCCTCCCCCCTGTGTACACTCCTCCCCCTGTGTACACTCCTCCCCCTGTGTACACTCCTCCCCCCTGTGTACACTCCTCCCCCTGTGTACACTCCTCCTCCCTGTGTACACTCCTCCCCCTGTGTACACTCCTCCCCCCTGTGTACACTCCTCCCCCTGTGTACACTCCTCCCCCCTGTGTACACTCCTCCCCCTGTGTACACTCCTCCCCCTGTGTACACTCCTCCCCCCTGTGTACACTCACTACTTTACATTGTAGCAAAGTGTCATTTCTTCAGTGTTGTTACATGAAAAGATTTACACCAATGTGACTGAGGGGTGTACTTACTTTTGTGAGATATGTATGTATACTGTACTGTATACATATATCTATACTGTATATAGATCAGAGAAACATGAGGGACCAATAAGGATGAAAGAGGGACAGAGGGACTTTGTTCCCAATCAGGGACAGTCCCTCCAAATCCGGGACAGTTGGGAGGTGTGAACACATCTTGCCTACATTGGTTATCCAGCATAGGTGTTAGAAGTGGAGAGGGAACAGTTTTAAGATTATTTAGGGTTAAACCCAGAAATCCACTTTAAAAACCCAACAGAGGTTCTAATCCCTCCTACTTTATCCAAACCCCCCAAAAAATGTTTTGACTGGAGTCACATTTTAAAACAAAATTTTAAAATGAAACTTCTCTCTCCCAATTAATGTTGATTCATTTTATCATATTTACTTTTTTGTTTACATTTTTCAGTCACTTTTTGGTTTCTTGCCTGAGTGAGTGAATAACTTGTATAGCGCTACAAATGCGAACTGAATCGCCTCAAGGCGCTTTGCATCCAGTGACGTCCTGATCCATCAGAAGAGGTGGGTCTTACGTTTTTTCCTGAAGGCCCGATGGTTTTCTTCCATGCGGATATCCGTGGGAAGAGCGTTCCATAGCCGTGGTCCTTGGACTGCGAATCTTCGATCTCCCTTTGTTTTGTAGCGAGGCTTGGGGATGTGGAGGAGGTTTTGGTTTGTTGATCGGAGATTGCGATTGGGGGTGTAGTGTTTTATTTTCTCGCATAGATATTGAGGAGCGTTTCCTTGTGTGCACTTGTGGGTGAGGCAGAGGGTCTTGAATGTGATCCGATCCTTTACAGTTAGCCAATGAAGGGTCCTCAGTGATGGGGTGACGGATTCCCAGGGTTTTTTCCCCGTTACCAGCCTGGCAGCCGTGTTCTGGACGACTTGTAGGCGCGAAATCTGGTATTTGGGTAGTCCGAGGTAGAGGGCTGTGTAGTCGAGTCGTGAGTTGGCAAATGATGTCATATATTCAAGGAGTCTTCAGGAGGGAATGAAGGGGGGGGGGGGGGGGTCTCAGCTAAGCACACTCTCCTGCATGCATGCTTGAGCTAAAGGAAGATGGATTCATGGAGGTAAATAATGCTACATAAATCACCTGCCCTTACTCAAGATGGCCACGGACAGAAATGTACGAGGGGGGGGGGAGGGGGTTTGGGGTTTTTAAATTGATTTCTCAACAAAATAAAGCATGGAGACATTGATGAATGGGGGGGTGGGGGGACGGGGGGATTGCTTTGGATATTGAAAATGAATTAATCAGTGTTTTTGGTTTGTGGTGCTCAGACACAATGAGGATCCGCTTTAACCACTTGCGCTCCGGAAAGTTTTCCCCCCTCATGACCAGGGTGTTGTTTGCTATTCAGCACTGCGCTACTTTACCTGGTCTTCGCTCAGTCATGTAACACTGGACCCAAATAAAATGTGTATTTGTTTTTCACACAAATAGCTTTCTTAGGGTGGGATTTGATCACCTCTGGATTTTTTATTTTTTGCAATATAAATGAAAAAAGATGGAAAATTTTGAAGGATTTCTACATTGGCAAGCACACTTGGATGGAGGGAAGCCACGCCTTCTGACCTTTGAGGCCACACCTCCTAACCTTAGGGTTTTAAGGGAGGTCCCTAACTCCTGACCTTAATCTTCAAGGTAAAACCTCAACCCTAATCCCTAATCCCTAACCCTAACCTCAAGCGTCTCTTCTCCAGGGATAATATGTGTAATGCTTGTAGTCATTCCTCATAACTGAGGTCCTCCATCCCCCATAACTGAGGTCCTCCTCTCCCCCTTAGCTAAAGGTCCTCCATCCCCCATAACTGAGGTCCTCCCCTCCCCCTTAGCTGAGGTCCTTCATCCCCCATAACTGAGATCGTCCCATTCTCCATAAGTAAGGTCCTCCATCCCCCATAGCTGAGGTCCTCCCCTCCCCCATAGCTGAGGTCCTCCATCCCCCATAACTGAGATCGTCCCCTCCTCCATAAGTAAGGTCCTCCATCCCCCATAGCTGAGGTCCTCCATCCCCCATAACTGAGGTCCTCCATCCCCCATAACTGAGGTCCTCCATCCCCCATAACTGAGGTCCTCCCCTCCCCCTTAGCTGAGGCCCACCAGTCCCCTTTTTAGCCTTGGTGCCCTTCTCTGGACTCTCTCCAGTTCCAGCACATCCTTCCTGAGGACTGGTGCCCAGACCTAGATGGCATATGCCAGATATTATAAAGTGCTGAGCAAACTGTTGGCGCTATATAAATCCTGTATCATATGAATAACAATAATAAAAACAAAGGAGCTTGAGAATGACACATTTTTATGAAGGTTGCAGCTTCTGTCACCAATCACATCACACATTTATCATTAGAGACTAGCAAAACTATTTTCAAGCACATCTTAGGCTTTCGAGATGAGTCACAATTTACCAGTTCTAATAAATAAGAGTGAAGTTTTGGATGTAGCTGGACTCTAACGAGTTGTAAGTGTTGCAAAGGGGGTGTATTTACCAAATATTTGCATGTGCTGAGCTATATTCTCTGCAATTTGAATATGTGAATACGGAAAGTATTGCAATATGGCCACTAGATGGTGCAGAGGAGCACACTTTTTGCCTATGTTAATCATCTCCCTCTAGTGGCCATAAGGCAGTATTTTCTGCATTTACACATTAGAATTGCAGGGAATATAGCCTGGAAACATTTCATTTTGCCCATTAACAAAAAACAATATGCAAGCAGTTTCAATGGAATTAGCTCCGTGTTTCTTTTAAATAACCCAAAGAGTCTTCTGACTTCTCTCAGCATCCCCCCGCACCCTTCCTTCTTCCTATTACCATTGATAGAATAAGAAAATAAATAAATAAAATGATAAATAATAAGAACAAGAAAAAGATATAAAGCTGTCTGTATTAGGTTCCTCAAAACACAAGATATTTGTCCATGGAAAACAGAAGTTCGGTATATTGAGACAATTAGGTAATATAAGTGCGTGGTGTGGTCCAGAATTTGGGTGTATTCTTTCCATGTGCCGTCTCCTTTCCCATAAGATTTCCCATCAGGACAGTGAGAAAACCATAAAATCATTTCATGATGTCCCAACATCCAAACCTGCTGGTGTATAGTGCAAATGTAGCCTCATATTATGGAGCCAGTTTAGGCCAAACTACAAGCAGCTGTTTTTGTCCATGATCAGTGCAGTGTACGGACATCATGACTTGTGTATGGACATCATGACTTCCATGGACATCATGACTTCCATGGACATCATGACTTGTGTATGGACATCATGACTTGTGTATGGACATCATGACTTGTGTATGGACATCGTGACTTGTGTATGGACATCATGACTTTCATGGACATCATGACTTGTGTATGGACATCATGACTTCTGTATGGACATCATGACTTGTGTATGGACATCGTGACTTGTGTATGGACATCGTGACTTGTGTATGGACATCATGACTTCCATGGACATCATGACTTGTGTATGGACATCATGACTTCTGTATGGACATCATGACTTGTGTATGGACATCGTGACTTGTGTATGGACATCATGACTTCCATGGACATCATGACTTCCATGGACATCATGACTTGTGTATGGACATCATGACTTGTGTATGGACATCATGACTTGTGTATGGACATCGTGACTTGTGTATGGACATCATGACTTTCATGGACATCATGACTTGTGTATGGACATCATGACTTCTGTATGGACATCATGACTTGTGTATGGACATCGTGACTTGTGTATGGACATCGTGACTTGTGTATGGACATCATGACTTCCATGGACATCATGACTTGTGTATGGACATCATGACTTCTGTATGGACATCATGACTAGTGTATGGACATCGTGACTTGTGTATGGACATCATGACTTCCATGGACATCATGACTTGTGTATGGACATCATGACTTGTGTATGGACATCATGACTTGTGTATGGACATCATGACTTGTGTATGGACATCGTGACTTGTGTATGGACATCGTGACTTCTGTATGGACATCGTGACTTCTGTATGGACATCGTGACTTGTGTATGGACATCATGACTTCTGTATGGACATTGTGACTTGTGTATGGACATCATGACTTCTGTATGGACATCGTGACTTGTGTATGGACATCATGACTTGTGTATGGACATCATGACTTCTGTATGGACATCATGACTTCTGTATGGACATCGTGACTTGTGTATGGACATCGTGACTTGTGTATGGACATCATGACTTCCATGGACATCATGACTTCTGTATGGACATTGTGACTTGTGTATGGACATCGTGACTTGTGTATGGACATCATGACTTCCATGGACATCATGACTTCTGTATGGACATTGTGACTTGTGTATGGACATCATGACTTCTGTATGGACATCGTGACTTGTGTATGGACATCGTGACTTGTGTATGGACATCGTGACTTGTGTATGGACATCATGACTTGTGTATGGACATCGTGACTTGTGTATGGACATCATGACTTCTGTATGGACATTGTGACTTGTGTATGGACATCGTGACTTGTGTATGGACATCATGACTTCCATGGACATCATGACTTCTGTATGGACATTGTGACTTGTGTATGGACATCATGACTTCTGTATGGACATCATGACTTGTGTATGGACATCATGACTTCTGTATGGACATCATGACTTCCATGGACATCATGACTTCTGTATGGACATCATGACTTCCATGGACATCATGACTTGTGTATGGACATTGTGACTTGTGTATGGACATCATGACTTCTGTATGGACATCGTGACTTGTGTATGGACATCGTGACTTGTGTATGGACATCATGACTTGTGTATGGACATCGTGACTTGTGTATGGACATCATGACTTCTGTATGGACATTGTGACTTGTGTATGGACATCGTGACTTGTGTATGGACATCATGACTTCCATGGACATCATGACTTCTGTATGGACATTGTGACTTGTGTATGGACATCATGACTTCTGTATGGACATCATGACTTCTGTATGGACATCATGACTTGTGTATGGACATCATGACTTGTGTATGGACATCATGACTTCTGTATGGACATCATGACTTCTGTATGGACATCATGACCTCTGTATGGACATTGTGACTTGTGTATGGACATCGTGACTTGTGTATGGACATCATGACTTCCATGGACATCATGACTTCTGTATGGAGATTGTGACTTGTGTATGGACATCATGACTTCTGTATGGACATCGTGACTTGTGTATGGACATCGTGACTTGTGTATGGTCATCATGACTTGTGTATGGACATCGTGACTTGTGTATGGACATCATGAATTCTGTATGGACATTGTGACTTGTGTATGGACATCGTGACTTGTGTATGGACATCGTGACTTCCATGGACATCATGATTCTGTATGGACATTGTGACTTGTGTATGGACATTGTGACTTGTGTATGGACATCATGACTTGTGTATGGACATCATGACTTCTGTATGGACATCATGACTTGTGTATGGACATCATGACTTGTGTATGGACATCATGACTTCTGTATGGACATCATGACTTCCATGGACATCATGACTTCTGTATGGACATCATGACTTCCATGGACATCATGACTTCCATGGACATCATGACTTGTGTATGGACATTGTGACTTGTGTATGGACATCATGACTTCTGTATGGACATCGTGACTTGTGTATGGACATCGTGACTTGTGTATGGACATCATGACTTGTGTATGGACATCGTGACTTGTGTATGGACATCATGACTTCTGTATGGACATTGTGACTTGTGTATGGACATCGTGACTTGTGTATGGACATCATGACTTCCATGGACATCATGACTTCTGTATGGACATTGTGACTTGTGTATGGACATCATGACTTGTGTATGGACATCATGACTTCTGTATGGACATCATGACTTCTGTATGGACATCATGACTTCTGTATGGACATCATGACTTGTGTATGGACATCATGACTTGTGTATGGACATCATGACTTGTGTATGGACATCATGACTTGTGTATGGACATCATGACTTGTGTATGGACATCATGACTTGTGTATGGACATCATGACTTCTGTATGGACATCATGACTTCTGTATGGACATCATGACTTCTGTATGGACATCATGACTTCTGTATGGACATCATGACTTCTGTATGGACATCATGACTTGTGTATGGACATCATGACTTGTGTATGGACATCATGACTTGTGTATGAACATCATGACTTCCATGGACATCGTGACTTGTGTATGGACATCATGACTTCCATGGACATCATGACTTGTGTATGGACATCATGACTTGTGTATGGACATCGTGACTTGTGTATGGACATCGTGACTTGTGTATGGACATCATGACTTCTGTATGGACATCGTGACTTGTGTATGGACATCATGACGGACATCGTGACTTGTGTATGGACATCATGACTTGTGTATGGACATCGTGACTTCTGTATGGACATCGTGACTTCCATTGAGTAGGACTTGAGACCCAAGGAGACAGAATAACCATACAGGTTATGGTGAGAAGGGACTAAAGGCATCAAATCATGTATCAGTACAAAGCACAGTGGGGCCATCTTTAATATTAGGCAATATAATATTAATATTTAGATTTCATCAGCCTATTCTCACCATAATCTGGATGGTTTTACTGCCTCTTTACCATTCGGATAACTAAGCTGGAGGGTTTCACAAGCTTATTGTTCCATAAACCAAACTTGAGATTAAGGTCCAGATTGGAATCACAGTTTATACTTCATTACCACAAATGAGCGTCACTCTGAAAAACTGTATTTTCATCTGTGCAGAATCTAGAGGTCCATTCGTTTGTCCATTTACCAACCTCCGTCCCATAAATTCTCTCTCGGCCTGCAGGGATAGGTTGCGTGTGCTGAGTAGGGGGATGGGGACAGCTGGCTAAAGGGGAAGAAGGAAGATAAGTCAACAGGGCAAGTTGGGTTACCAAAGATGGTGGTAGACGGACCTCCTCTACTGAAACATGGTGGGGCACGGTCTTGTATGGCTCTTCCATGTTACTGGCCTCAAGTGAGAAAACTCTTATCATGCAGGAGTATTAAGCTAATGAACTGTCATGCATCGCATGTCAATAGTTCTTCTCATAATCTCTTGTACTAGGAAGAGAAGACCTTCTGAAGGATAACACTGAAGAATGAAGGCAGCTGTTGTCTTAGTTTTCTTTGTACTTCCAAGATATCGTCAGCTTGGGGCCATGCATTGCAGCCTATGGCTTTCCATCTGGAAAAGTAAGACCGCCATGGCTGCCATGTCTACTTCCCCCCCCTCCCCCATGATCTTTTGACTCATGAGGCTGATATGGTGAAGTCACATTACTGCTTTTCAGGAGGATTTAGCTGCCTTCAAAGCTGCGCATGGCTTTTTGTTTTTGCAATAGTTCCTCTTTACTGTAGACACAGGTTGGTGGCTTGAGGGTGCAAAGTAGCAGCTCCATGTGCCCCGGAAGCAGCCAGGCCTTGGCTGATAGGAGTGATATCCGGTGTTTGGAGTTCAGGGGGCGTACTCAGCACTTTGCAATGGATCCGTCTCTTCCATGGGGTAGCCCAGTTCTTTCTGGTTCTCTTGGGTTGTGGGTGACGTGACAACGAACTCTAAACCTGTAGGGGAGAATGGGTGGATTCAAATGATAAGTCAATGAAATCGTAGCGGAAACCTTTGAGAATAAAAAAGACAGTGTTGTCATTGACTTGCTTTTAAAGCAGGTCCATCATCCAGGCCTCTGTGCCTAAAAAAGTCATGGATCAAGAACAAGCATGCAGCAAGTGAAGTCTAAAACGGCTGTCCTGCATAAATCAGGGGCTGGATAATGAAGGAAAAAACGGGATGACAGCCTGTCAGCCAAGTCAGTACTTGCAGCTCTTATCTGCCCATTCTCACAGGCTCCCTTTAACGCGTTTCCCCCCACATAACACATATGTGTGGCAGCCAAAGGGCGGCATTAACGCCTCCACACCGCGATCACGTGTCACACAAACCACACACACGTGTCACACAAACCACACACACGTGTCACACACACCGCACACCCGAGTCACACACACCGCACACCCGAGTCACACACACCGCACACCCGAGTCACACACACCGCACACCCGAGTCACACACACCGCACACCCGAGTCACACACACCGCACACCCGAGTCACACACACCGCACACCCGAGTCACACACACCGCACACACGTGTCACACACACCGCACACACGTGTCATACACACCGCACACACGTGTCACACACACCACACACACGTGTCACACACACCACACACACGTGTCACACACACCGCACACGCGTGTCACACACACTTCACATACGTGTCACACACACCGCACACACGTGTCACACACACCTCACACACGTGTCACACACACCGCACACACGTGTCACACACACCGCACACACGTGTCACACACACCGCACACACGTGTCACACACACCGCACACAAACCGCACACACGTGTCACACACACCGCACACACACCGCACACGCGCGTTACACACACCACATGCTTTACACACACCGCACACACACGTGTCACACACACCCCGCACACACACGTTACACACATCGCACACATGTGTCACACACACTGCACACACGCGTTACACACACCACACACACACGTGTCACACACACCGCACACACGTGTCACACACGCGTTACACACATCGCACACACGTGTCACACACACCGCACACACATGTTACACACACCGCACACACGTGTCACACACACTGCACACACATGTCACACACACTGCACACACACGTCACACACACCGCACACACGTGTCACACGCACCACACACACGCGTTACACACACCGCACACACGTGTCACACACACCGCACACACACCGCACACACGCGTCACACACACCGCACACAGGCGTCTCACACACACCGCACACACGTGTCACACATACCGCACACACGTGTCACACACGCGCTACACACACGCGCTACACCCACGCATTACACACACCGCACACACGTGTCACACACGTGTCACACACACCGTACACACACCGCACACACGCGTTACACACCGCACACACTCGTCACACACACCGCACACAGGTGTCACACACACCGCACACACACCGCACACACGCGTCACACACACCGCACACACGCATCACACACACCGCACACACACCACACACACACCGCACACACGCGCTACACACACCGCACACACGCATGACACACACCGCACACACATGTCACACACACCGCACACACGTGTCACACACATTGCACACACGCGTTACACACACCGCACAGACGTGTCACACACACCGTACACACGTGTCACACACACCTCACACACGCGTTACACACACCGCACACACGCGTCACACACACCGCACACAGGCGTCACACACACCGCACACATGTGTCACACACACCGCACACACGCGTCACACACACCGCACACATGTGTCACACACACCGCACACACATGTCACACACACCGCACACATGTGTCACACACACCGCACACACATGTCACACACACCGCACACACGTGTCACACACACCGCACACACGTGTTACACACACCGCACACACGTGTTACACACACCGCACACACGTGTCACACACACGCGTCACACACACCGCACACACGCGTCACACACACCGCACACAGGCGTCACACACACCGCACACAGGCGTCACACACACCGCACACAGGCGTCACACACACCGCACACACGCATCACATACACCGCACACATGTGTCACACACACCGCACACACGTGTCACACACACACCGCACACACGCGTTACACACACCGCACACACGTGTCACACACACCGCACACACACGTTACACACACCGCACACACGTGTCACACACACCGTACACACGTGTCACACACACCGCACACACGTGTCACACACACCGCACACACGTGTCACACACACCGCACACACGTGTCACACACACCGCACACACATGTCACACACACCGTACACACACACCGCACACACACACCGCACACACGTGTCACACACACCGCACACACGTGTCACACACACCGCACACATGCGTTACACACACCACACACACCGCACACACGTGTCACACACACCACACACAGGCGCCACACACACCGCACACACGTGTCACACACACCCCACACACGTGTCACACACACCCCACACACGTGTCACACACACCACATACACTGCACACAGGCGTCACACACACCGCACACACGCGTTACACACACCGCACACACGTGTCACACACACCGCACACACACGTTACACACACCGCACACACGTGTCACACACACCGCACACACGTGTCACACACACCGCACACACGTGTCACACACACCGTACACACACACCGCACACACACACCGCACACACGTGTCACACACACCGCACACACGTGTCACACACACCGCACACATGCGTTACACACACCACACACACCGCACACACGTGTCACACACACCACACACAGGCGCCACACACACCGCACACACGTGTCACACACACCCCACACACGTGTCACACACACCCCACACACGTGTCACACACACCACATACACTGCACACAGGCGTCACACACACCGCACACACACCTCACACACACGTCACACACACCGCACACACACCTCACACACGCGTCACACACACCGCACACACGCGTCACACACACCACACACACGTGTCACACACACTGCACACACGTGTCACACACACCAAACACAATGTCACTGGGCAGGAAAAGTTTCTGTGCTGGGAGGGCGCTCACCAGCACAAAGACAGCTCCCAGTCCCCACTGACGATCAGTAGCTGAACGGACCCACTCCTAATCATGTGACCACTGTGACAGCCAATCACAGTGCACAGATGATTACCGATCCCCCCCCCCCCGGGCTTTCAGAACTTTTTAAAGGGACACCGGAGTGGGTGGGAAGGGGTTAATGTGACAAACAGAGAGCTGCTAGCAGGTATGGAGGGCACCAGCTTTAATTCCCATTTGTTATGTCCAAATCTCCACCACTTCTCTTTCTGCTGGCCCCTCTGACCTCAGGAACATTCCTACTGGCTAAGAAAGCCAAAATATTTCTGGGCCAATAGGAGTGTGCGGGCACAGGAGGAGGAGGAGGAGCCTATTCAGAACACCTTAAACCTTATAAACCTTAAAGCGCCTTTGGATATAGATAAGAACCTGCAGTGACAATATCAGCTGCAAAATAAACTTGCTAAGTGGCGGGAAGCAAAAAAGCAATAAACAGTGAAAGAAGGAAATTGCGCTAGAAATAGTCTGATAAAAGTACCGGAGAAAACAATATCATCAAACAGATATGTAGATCATAAACAGTCCAATATGGTGCTCGTGCTCAATAGATGTGTAGTGGGAATCTCCTTTAGGGATCCAGGACTACAATACCCAGAAACCCGTTCAGCACCCAGGGTGCATTGCCAACCGCAGAGACTCATGGGGTGGGCTATAAAGGTGAAGCGGAGGCAGAGCTCGGCCTCTTTGGACGCCGCCCTTCTAACAAGAGGATCCCCTGTGCGGACTTGTTGCGGGTGCAAGGCCTGAAGCCTAGGCCTTGCGCACTTCCAAAGAGCCTTCCACTCCACTGCGGAGCCTGTGTGGCACCTGATCTCCATTCATTTCTCACTAACATCAGGAGGACCGAAGACCCGGCTATCGCAGACCCTGTGTGCGGATACACAGCGGTGGAAGTTACAGACGGGGACCAAGTCCGGTGTGGTGAGAGAGCACTTGCTCAAAGTTATAGCCAAGTACTTTGTTTAGGCCTACTGACTGCCTTGGCCCTTAGCGCTATATCAACTATCCTAGCAGGAGACTATTTCCAGAACTGAGTTTGATAGTCTCCTGGGAGTTGTTGCTTTGCTGAGACATTGTCACGTTGGATTACAATTATTGTTCCTGATGTGCACCACCGGTTTCCTTGCATGCGAAGATTCTTCACCCTAAGACTATACCTTACTTTGAGTCAGACCTGACTGGGTAGTGTAGAACATTATTGGGCGCCATATTGCTCACGGGGAGGATAGCTGCAACGTGGTGTGCTGGTATATTTTATTGCTAAGTGTCATCAATTTATGCAGGGCTCTGCATGTGTTATGATGTACTGTATTTCTACCTAACTTTTATACAATAGTAAAGTTGCTATAGTTAAGTACTCCGGTATCAGTGTCAATTACTATACTTTATTACTGTTTGCTTTATTGTGGGGCTGAGTCTTGGTGATCACAGAGACATTACCAGTCTATCATCCCCTAGACTAGCTGTGCCAGGGGAGGGTCGAGTAGATTGACGGGGGTTGGCAGTGCTGTGTACAGGGCCCGAAACAATACCAGCAGCTCTCTTAAGTTGGGGGTATCGCCAGTGGCGGTGCGTCCATATAGGGCGCCGGAGCGCCGCCCCCTCTCGCTCCCGCACCGCCACTGAAAGACAATACACAGATTCATGCATTGCATGAATCTGTGTATTGTCATCGCTGCCGCGCTGCCCACTATTCATATGGCCGGCCTCCTGGTGTGAGCGCCGCTATATGAATTAGAGCGGTGGCCAGCGGTGGGTGTGACTTGGAAGTGTCTATCAGAGCCAGCGGCTCTGATAGGCTTTCCGAATACAGCTCTCACGCTGTATTCGGCTTCCAAAAACTCCTCCCAGGTACGCACGGGGGTGCGTTCCTTGGAGAAGACTGTGGAGGTTTCAGCCAATCAGGTTCACCGGTAACCAGATCCGGTGAACCTGATTGGCTGAAGCGACATCGAGGGCGGGACAACACATCGAGGACGGCGCGGACCGAGGAAGGTAAGTGCAGGGCTGGGGGGGGGGGGGGGACAGGCTGTATTTGGGGGGAACTGGCTGTATATGGGGACAAACTGGCTGTATTTGGGGGGAACTGGCTGTATATGGGGGACAAACTGGCTGTATTTGGGGGGAACTGGCTGTATATGGGGGACAAACTGGCTGCATTTGGGGGGAACTGGCTGTATATGGGGGACAAACTGGCTGCATTTGGGGGGAACTGGCTGTATATTGGGAACAAACTGGCTGCGTTTGGGGGGAACTGGCTGTATATGGGGGACAAACTGGCTGTATATGGGAGCACACTGGCTTTATATGGGGGAAAACTGGCTGTATATGGGAGCACACTGGCTGTATATGGGGGAAAACTGGCTGTATATGGGGGCACACTGGCTGTATATGGGGGCACACTGGCTGTATATGGGGGCACACTGGCTGTATATGGGGGCACACTGGCTGTATATGGGGGCACACTGGCTGTATATGGGGGCACACTGGCTACATATATGGGGACAAACTGGCTGTATATGGGGGCACACTGGATATATATGGGGACAAACTGGCTGTATATGGGGGCACACTGGCTGTATATGGGGGGCACACTGGTTATATATATATGGGGGCACACTGGCTGTATATGGGGGGCACACTGGTTATATATATATATGGGGGCACACTGGCTGTATATGGAAACAAACTGGCTGTATTTGAGGGGGCAAGCTGGTGGCATTTGGGCACAGTGGCTGCGTTTAATGGGCACAGTGGCGGCAATTGATTTTTATTTTTTTCAGTTTGTTTGCGCCCCCCCAAAAATTTTGAGCACCAGCCGCCACTGGGTATCGCTACACGTGGGGGCTCAGAGTCCGGGATCCTGTACGCGGCAATCAAACACGCCAAAGGTATCGGCATGGACCCGCTAGAAGTGAAAGCATGGTGCGAGGAAGTCAAGGTCAGCCCAGACATGTCAGTGGTCCTCAGTCTCCCTGGAGAAGAATGGCCGACGGATGCGGTGGAGCGACTCTTAGTGTCGTTATCCCAGAATCGAGAGTCATGGGTGATGGACCTGAGGTCGGATCCAGAAACCTTGTTCAAGTATGCACTGATAGAATGGAAGGATGGAATACCCGGGAATTTTAGAGGTCGAAGTGTGCAGACGGCAGATAACAAGACCTATGGTTTGACGCACGCAGTGTCCGTGAAGAAGGAGTCACCTCCGCCATCCCCGCCGGGGTCACCGCCAGGGACATCCCATACATCAGAGAAGCGCAAGGGGACGACACCTCCGGTGACACCCCTGACTACTATAGGACCGGAACTTTTAAATGCCATGGGGGATCTGCTCACTAAGTGTCAGAAAACCAACACGGTGCACATAGAGGCTAGTTACCAAAAGCTAAGGATCTTTTCAGGGAAGCTGCCTGTCCCTGTGGGGGAGGAAGACTTCGACACCTGGATCGAGCAGGCATTACTAGCGGTAGAGGCATGGGAGGTGCCTGAAGCGCAGAAGAAGCAGTGCGTGATTGAGAGTTTGAAAGGCGCGGCTGCTGAAGCTGTAAAAAGTCTCCGGTTTAGCAATGCTGCCTGCACGGCCTACGACTACTTGGCCATGCTGCAGGAAGAGTTTGGTCAGTTGGAGAAAGTGACAGAACTGGTGTATCAGTTTGAACACACTTTTCAGCAACCAGAAGAAAAGCTGTCGGAGTATGTGAGAAGATTGAATAGGATGCTTTGCCAAATCGTGCTAAAAAAGGGAATGGTGCCCCAAGCCCTAGATGCGGCGAGGATGAAGCAGATCTTAAAAGGGAGCATTACGTTCAGATCCGGTCTTACTCCACCTGAAAACCTCCAGAGGAGGCATGTCATTGAATTATCCTGATATGGTGATAATCATCAGAGATGAAGAGGCTCTACTAAAAGATCAGCAAGCCATCAAGACACACACCTCTTCTACAACTGTAATGGTCAGATCAGCCATGACCCCTGAAAGAGATTTAGAAGTAGATACCCTGAAGTCACAGATGTCTCAGGTATTGGAGATGCTGACCTCTTTGATGACAAAGGATCCAAGGGTCCCAGAGAAAGAGGGACCGAAGAAGGAGTTGTTCCCAGATACCTCAGCACCCGCTCCCTTACAGGATTGGGGGGATGCGATTTGCTATAACTGTGGAGGAGTTGGTCATATTGGAAAAGTATGTCCCAGTCCAAAGAAAAAGAAAGTTAATAATCGCAAGCCGGCGGAAAACTCCAGAGGGCCCTGGGGGAAGGAGTCAACTGGGTGCCCACCATCTCCAGTAAGCTCCATTGGATAAAAGTTTAATGAGAAGTCCAACAAGAAAGGGGGCAAACCCCCTCCAAAAAGGAATAATGTCCCTCAGCGGGAGTATACACGTAAAAAAAAGGGAGATATCAATGCATACCAAGCCCAAGAGGGATTGAAGTCAAGAGAAAAATGGAATAAGAAAAGTCCTAAGGGAAAACGCAGGGATCAAAGGAAAGAGCCTTCCCAGAAACCATTCCCAGAAAAGCTGGTAGGACCCTCTCCACTAGTACCCATTCAAGTGGAGGGAGTCTACACAACAGCAATCCTAGATACTGGGGCACAAGTGACCCTACTATATAGGGACTTTTATGATAAACATCTGAGCCATCTGCCCATCCAAAAACTCAAAGACTTGGAGATATGGGGGATCGGAACACAGAGTTTCCCTTACGATAGCTACTTACCAGTAAAGTTGACCTTCGACCCTTCAGTGGCCGGGAAGGCTGAAGTAATTGATACTCTGGCAGTGATCTGCCCTCGACCACCCGGAGCCAACAAGAGTTCCCTTATAATCGGGACCAACACAGACCTGGTCAGGAGGTTCCTGGTACCCTTAACAAAAGGGAAGAACCCTACAGCCACCAGAATCCATCCGAAGCTGAAGCTAGCCTACCAGCGACTAGTCATGGAGCAGAAGGCCCCAGAAAGGGGGTAGGGAAAGTCTGGAGGTTAGGGAAGAACGGTATGGTGCTACAGCCCGGTGAAGTAACCTGTCTCAGAGCCACTGTGAAGCTTACCTGGGAGCAACCTGGGCCCTTTGTCATGTTGGAACCAGACCCTCGGGAGAAACATTTGGGTCTAGAAGTGATCCCTGAAGTGGTCCCACTAAGAGCTTTGAAGAAGGCACACTGTAAGGTGCCGGTGAGCATCAGAAACACCACTGATGCCCCCATGAAGATCCCAGCCAGGATGCTGCTGGGCCAGGTGAGCCAAGCTGCCCCAGTTGTCTTGTCAGATGTGGAGAAGACAGAGGGAAAAAGCACAACATGGGAGAAGCTCTGCATGGAAAACCTGAACCTGCCAAGGGCCTGGAAGGAGAGGGCAAGGGCCCAGTTGATCAAATGGAGGAAGATCTTCTCCAAAGATAAGTTCGATGTGGGGTGTGCGAAGAGTGCCACCCATCGAATCCGCATCCAGGAAGACAAGCCTTTCAGAGAGAGGGTCAGGTGGGTTCCCCTAGCCGATCTAGAAGATTTGAGAGAACAGCTCGCCGAGCTCAAGCGAACCGGTGTTATCCGGGAGTCCAGAAGCCCCTATGCCTCTCTGATCATGGTGGTCAGGAAAAAGAATGGGTCGCTGAGGCTATGTATAGATTACAGGACCCTCAACAGGAGAAAGATACCCGACCAGTATACCACCCCGAGGATAGAGGATGCCCTACAGAGTTTGTCTGGAGCTAGGTGGTTCAGTGTCATGGACCTTAAGAGCGGATACTACCAGATCCCAATGCATCCGGAAGATAAGGAGAAGACAGCCTTCATAACCCCTGTGGGGTTCTTCGAATTTGACCGGATGCCCCAGGGCCTGTCTGGAGCCCCTGACACTTTTCAGTGCCTAATGGAGAAAACCGTGGGAGACATGAACCTCATCGAAGTCCTAGTGTACCTAGATGATATCATTGTCTTTGGGAAAACTCTAGAGGAGCATGAAGAGAGACTGGAAAAAGTCTTGAAAAGACTCAGTGACGAGGGACTCAAGCTTTCAACAGAGAAATGCCAGTTCTACCAGTCGTCAGTCCACTACCTGGGACACATAGTGTCTGAAGAGAGGGTAGCCACAGACCCCGAGAAGCTGGAGGCAGTCACCTCCTGGGCACGGCCCACCACTGTGACGGAACTCAGGTCCTTCTTGGAATTCTGCTCATACTACCGGAGGTTCGTGGAAGGGTTTGCACGAATTGCCAGACCCCTAAACAAACTGTTGAAGACAGAGGGAGAAGAGGATGACTTGGGCCCGAGGAAGCCGGGGGAGTCAGTTGAAAATCAGTGGAATGGGAAGTGTGAAGAGGCCTTCCAAATGCTGAAGAAAAGCTTAACCACTGCCCCTGTCTGGGCTTATGCAGACACAAAAAAACATATGAACTCCATGTAGACACCAGTCACGATGGTCTGGGAGGGGTGCTTTACCAGGAGCATGAAGGGCAACTACGCCCCGTTGTCTACGTGAGCAGGAGCTTAACCCCAGCTGAGAAGAACTATCCTACCCACAAGTTGGAGTTCTTAGCCCTCAAGTGGGCTGTGGTAGATAAATTAAAAGACTACCTGTATGGAGCAGAATTTATCGTGAAAACTGATAACAACCCCCTCACTTATCTCTTCACCACAGCAAAGCTGGATGCCATTGGCCACTAGTCCTGGAAGCTCTGGAAGATAAAGATCCAGACAAACTTCTACATCATCCTTCAAAGGAGGCCCGCATGCTGCGGAAAGAGTGGGACAGGCGACAGGTGCATCAAGGGGTGGTGTACCAAAGGGGCCCCTCTGATGACCTGGAGAACAAATGGCAACTGTTTCTGCCCGAGAAGCACAGAGAGACTGTCTTAGTGGCCCTACACGATAACCATGGTCACTTGGGAGCTGAAAGAACCTTTCAACTTATCAGGAGTTGGTTCTACTGGCCTTGTATGAGGGCTGAAGTGGAGGCATACTGCCACTCCTGTGTACGCTGCATCCAACGAAAGACTCTACCCCATCAAGCTGCCCCAATGGGCCACCTACAAAGTCAAGGTCCATTGGATTTGGTATGCATTGATTTTCTCTGCCTTGAACCCGACTTGAGTGGACTAGGAAATGTTCTGGTGGTAACCGATCATTTCACTCAGTATGCCCAGGCCTTCCCAACCAAAGACCAAAAGGCGTCCACCGTGGCCAAAGTTCTCATAGAGAAATACTTTGTGCACTACGGGCTACTACAATGCCTTCACTCGGATGAAGGGAGGGACTTCGAGAGTCGGCTGATCCGGAAACTCTTGGACTCCTTAGGGATCAAGAAGACCCGGACCACTCCCTATTATCCACAAGGGGATGCACAGCCGGAGAGGTTCAACAGAACCCTACTAAACATGCTAGGGACTCTAAGCAGCGAAAAAAAAACGCACTAGAGTAAGCACATAGCAGCAATTGTGCATGCTTATAATAGTACAACAAGTGATGCCACAGGGTACTCTCCCTATAGACTTATGTTTGGAAGAGAGGCAAGACTACCCGTAGACCTGGCCTTTGGCACCTCCATAGATCACACCTCAGCCACATCTCACAAGGGATACGTGGATAGGCTGAGGCAAAGTTTGAAGTTGGCCTGAACAGGCCCAAGCCGCCTCGGATCAAAGGGGAGCTCGTAACAAACAAAACTTTGACTTAAGAGTAAGGATTCAGGATTTGCAACCTGGAGACAGAGTGCTGCTGCGAAACTTAGGGGTCCCTGGGAAGCATAAGCTGGCAGACAGATGGAGACCCGAACCCTATGTCATCTGCAAGAAGATGCCTGGTCTACCAGTTTACCAATTGAAGCCGGAGGGAAAAGTGGGGCCACTGAAGACCTGGCACAGAAATCATCTACTTCCACTTGCTGAGGCAGTTCGGATACCTCCTGTAAAGGATTCCCTTGAGCCAACTTCCATCCTGGATACTCCTAGACCAAATACCCGGTCTCAGGCATCTCAATTTGGAGGAATGGATGTCTCTGAACCCAGTGAGGATGAGAGAGAGGAGCTTGAGTGGCTGTGGCCTTCCCAGGACCCTGTACCTTCTTCCATAGATCTCCCACCTTCTGAAAGCGCCATAGACAGTACACTGACGCAGAAGCCACAGAGTTTATCCCATCCAGCCCTCTGTCAGACACATGGGAAGATGCCTATGACTCACTCCCTGCAGAGGATCCAAGAGAATCTATGTATCTTCCTGCATCTGAGCTGAATGCTCCAGAGACTATGGAGGCTTCTACGTCTGTTCCAGGAGAGGAACCTACAATGACTGAATCAGAGGTTCCAAGGGAACAGAGAATGAGAAGAACCATACGTCCTCCCCGGAAGTTGACTTACACCCAAATGGGGGAGAGTTCAGAGGACACTGTGATAACAGCCAGGAGGAGTGTAGAAAACCCTGATCCCTCCACTGTTCATTTGGTGGAGGGCAACCTCAACTCACCCTCTGGCACAGCTAGGTAGGTCACTTCTGACAATGTGACCTGTGAGCAGGGTATTTCCCCTCCTTGTTTTTGGTGGGAACTTCCCCTGCCGACATCACTTACAGCTTTAACTAATGTTGTACGTACCTTTTGTTAACACTGTCTTTGGGGACCAAAGAATCTAAGTGGGGGGAGTGTGTAGCGGGAATCTCCTTTAGGGATCCAGGACTATGATACCCAGAACCCCGTTCAGCACCCAGGGTGCATTGCCAACCGCAGAGACTCATGGGGTGGGCTATAAAGGTGAAGCGGAGGCAGAGCTCGGCCTCTTTGGACGCCGCCCTTCTAACAAGAGGATCCCCTGTGCAGACTTGTTGCGGGTGCAAGGCCTGAAGCCTAGGCCTTGCGCACTTCCAAAGAGCCTTCCACTCCACTCCGGAGCCTGTGTGGCACCTGATCTTCATTCGTTTCTCACTGACATCAGGAGGACAGAAAATCCGGCTATCGCAGACCCTGTGTGCAGATACACAGCGGTGGAAGTTACGGACGGGGACTAAGTCCGGTGTGGTGAGAGAGCACTTGCTCAAAGTTATACTCAAGTACTTTGTTTAGGCCTACTGACTGCTTTGGCCCTTAGCGCTAAATCAACTATCCTAGCAGGAGACTATTTCCAGAACTGAGTTTGATAGTCTCCTGGGAGTTGTTGCTTTGCTGAGACATTGTCACGTTGGATTACAATTATTGTTCCCGATGTGCACCACCGGTTTCCTTGCATGCGAAGATTCTTCACCCTAAGACTATACCTTACTTTGAGTCAGACCTGACTGGGTAGTGTAGAACATTATTGGGCGCCATATTGCTCACGGGGAGGATAGCTGCAACGTGGTGTGCTGGTATATTTTATTGCTAAGTGTCATCAATTTATGCAGGGCTCTGCATGTGTTATGATGTACTGTATTTCTACCTAACTTTTATACAATAGTAAAGTTGCTATAGTTAAGTACTCCGGTATCAGTGTCAATTACTATACTTTATTACTGTTTGCTTTATAGTGGGGCTGAGTCATAGGTGATCACAGAGACATTACCAGTCTATCATCCCCTAGACTAGCTGTGCCAGTGGAGGGTCGAGTAGACTGCAGGGGGTTGGCAGTGCTGTGTACAGGGCCCGAAACAATACCAGCGGCTCTCTTAAGTTGGGGGTATCGCTCATAGGCGTGCGCAGCTTATTGCATTAGGGTGTGCACCCCAAAGCTCAACACATACTACCGATTACTCACGTTGAAAGGGAAGGAGCCGGTAAGTTACATATTTACCTGCCCCTTCCCCCACTCATCCTAAAACATCCCCAGCAGCAACAGCCGGTGGGAGAGGAGAGTAGGGAAGCTGGAAGCGCTGCGAAGGGAAGGAGGGGGGAGCCAGGGCAGTAGGGGGAATCTGTGCTGCACAGTGTGATTAGGGTGTGCCTGGGCACACCTGGCACACCCTGTGCGCACGCCTATGGTATCACTACAGATGTCTCCTATGGATTGGTGCCCCACATAGATGTACTCACCCCTATCTCTAGTATGGTCTTGTATTCATGTGGGGATACCCCGAAATCACATCCTTAGGATGGCGTCTGGGAGTTGAGATGTGCCTCATTGGGATGGATTGGGATGATAAGAACAGGAAGAGAGCCTCATGCGCAATGCCGTATAAAATAATTGTATTTGTTCCACAAATATAAAAAAGTTCCCACTTCCATTGCTGAGTGGCTGACAGTCCTGGCACCCGGCGTGTATAGCAGGCGATTACAATAAAGGGTAATCGGTCCTGGAAGGAAGTAGCCCCTGTGTTTGGCGTCTTGGTGCACGATTCCCGGGTAAGGTTGAATTGGGCGGAAGTAACGCGGTGACGCGGTATTACCTTGACGTTTCGGCTAATCACAAAGCCATCATCACTACTTCCTTCGCCATCCTAAGGATGTGATTTCGGGGTATAGACCATACTAGAGATAGGGGTGAGTACATCTATGTGGGGCACCCAGTCTGAGCCCCACTCCATAGGAGACGTCTATTGAGCACGAGCACCATATGGGGCTGTTTATGATCTATTTATCTGTTTGATGATATTGTTTTGTCCGGTACTTTTATCAGACTATTTCTAGCGCAATTTCCTTCTTTCACTATTCAGAACAGCTGACCTTTGGCCATGGTGCCGGTACCCCCCGGGTGTTATGCATGGAAGGAAATGACTAAAGTCCAACTGGACTTTCGGTTTCAGTCACTGAAATACATTCTGGAGGCATCAAGGAAAAAGATGTCCAAAGCTTTTCAGGTGTCCAAAGTAGAGAAGGCCCTTTGCTCTCTTTGTGGAAGCAGCGGTCTCTCTGCAGATACACCTCCTGCTGAGTCAGAACACTCAAGGCTATGGAAATGCAGGCTGGAAGACCGATGTCTATCTGGCTGCTCATCTCTATCTGTGGCTTCAATTGTTGGTTCATAGAAGATGTTTGGATTGTCTTACCTGAACTTTCCGGCAGAGGTTTCTGGAGAGAAAGGAAAAAAGGAAAAGATTTTAGCAAATTGTTTGTTATTACGAGTTTATAAGAATTTTATTTTTAGAAATTGCACTGAAAATATAAGGAAAATAACAGTTCTTGGTTATTACTGAAATCTCCACCTTAAAGAGCCCCTGTCACCAGACAATTCATTTCCACACAAATCTTCCCATAACACTATGTAGCAAAATCCCAGGACTCCTTCGGTCTAATGAGAACCTCTAATGCCGCGTACACACGACCGTTTGTCCTGTCGAGAAAACTGAAATTTTTTCCTTTGGGACGAGAAAAACGATCGTCTGTGGGTTTTTTGTCGTTTTTCTCGACGGGAAAAACGGCATTAATCACGACGAGAAAAATTAGAACATGCTCTAATTTTTCTCGTCGTGATTCCCGTCGTTTTTTTTCCGCGGCAGTTTTCCCATAGGGAAACACTGCCGGGGAGCCCACACACGGTCGTTTTTTTCGACCAAAAAAAAAATGTCATTTAAAACGGCCGTGTGTAGGGGAACAAGCTGTTCCTCGGTTTTCACGTCGATTTTCTCGACGGTGTTCTCACCGTCTAAAAAATTGATCGTGTGTACGCGGCATAAGGCCAGGAATCGCTGACATCCTTCTGTATGTGGTGGGTTGTGAGGCATAGTGGGTGCAAAGATGGTGAAAGTCATTGGGCGCCAGACACTTCTTGGATGTAAAAGAGGTTTCTCTTAACAGTCCTTTTTGTATCTTTTGGTTGGAGAGAGGGTTAGGGCCAGGACACCCTTAGATAGTTGCAAACTCAATTGGCAGACCCTGAGACTTCCATAGGAGGACAGCCGTGCAGGGAAAGGCCTCCAGCAAGAAGCCACATCTGCATGTGTAGGAATGCTGTCTCCTATGGCAACAGTTTTTAACAGTTCCGTCACTTCCACTACAACTTCTCCTTGTAGTTCTTCCATACACTGAGCTCCCGGTCTCTCAATAGACTAGATGATTCACTGCCACTGAATCCCTGGAGTTCCTCCAATCTTTACTCTCAGTATCTTTCTCAAGCAGGGCTGGACTGGCCTACCGGGATGCCGGGCGATTTCCCGGTATGCCGCCTGCCCTGGGGCCACTTTGAGCTGCGGCTATAGTGCTCCCCTCTCTCCTGCTCCTGTGTATCATGGAGCTGGCTGGGTCTGTGTTCAGCGACGGCACTGTAACACGGTCCCGCCCCCCTAGACCGGCTCGTGTGATAGTAGATAGAATCAGTGTGTCAGTCAGGGGGCGGGACCGTGTTACAGCACCGCCGCCGAACACAGACCCATCCAGCTCCGTGATACACATGAGGATGAGGAGATGCCCACCCATACAGCCCGCCCTGTGCGCCTGGATAGGAGGATCGGCAGGGCGGCTGCATATAGAAGAAAAAAGCTTTCTATATTCCTATATTGCAAACGCTGAATGCTTGTAGGAAGGGGAGGAGGAGAATCAAGCATTCAGCGGCTGCATGGAGGAATATAGAAAGCTCATTTCCTCTATATGCAGCCGCCCTGCTTCTCCTTCTATCCAACTTCTTTTGCTGGCCCCTCCCAGTTCTCCTTGTGCTCCCCCCCAGCTCTTCTCCCTCACCACACTCTCCAGCCCCCCCTCCACAGTTCTCTCCACCCCTGTTCTTTCTCCCCCCAGTGCTCTCCACCCCTGTTCTTTCTCCCCCCCAGTGCCCTCCACCCCTGTTCTTTCTCCCCCCCAGTGCTCTCCACCCCTGTTCTTTCTCCCCCCCCCAGTGCTCTCCCCCTGTTCTTTCTCCCCCCCCAGTGCCCTCCACAACTGTTCTTTCTCCCCCCCAGTGCTCCCCACCCTGTTCTTTCTCCCCCCCAGTGCTCTCCACCCCTGTTCTTTCTCCCCCCAGTGCTCTCCACCCCTGTTCTTTCTCCCCCCCAGTGCTCTCCCCCTGTTCTTTCTCCCCCCCAGTGCCCTCCACCCCTGTTCTTTCTCCCCCCCAGTGCTCCCCACCCCTGTTCTTTCTCCCCCCCCAGTGCTATCCCCCCTATTCTTTCTCCCCCCCAGTGCTCTCCTCCCTGTTCTTTCTCCCCCCCAGTGCTCTCCACCCCTGTTCTTTCTTTCCCCCAGTGCTCTCCACCCCTGTTCTTTCTCCCCCCCAGTGCTCCCCACCCCTGTCCCCCCCCCCAGTGCTCTCCACCCCTGTTCTTTCTCCCCCCAGTGCTCTCCACCCCTGTTTTTTCTCTCCCCCAGTGCTCTCCACCCCTGTTCTTTCTCCCCCCCCTCAGTGCTCTCCACCCGTTCTTTCTCCCCCCCTCAGTGCTCTCCACCCCTGTTCTTTCTCCCCCCCAGTGCTCTCCACCCCTGTTCTTTCTTTCCCCCAGTGCTCTCCACCCCTGTTCTTTCTCCCCCCCAGTGCTCCCCACCCCTGTCCCCCCCCCAGTGCTCTCCACCCCTGTTCTTTCTCCCCCCAGTGCTCTCCACCCCTGTTTTTTCTCTCCCCCAGTGCTCTCCACCCCTGTTCTTTCTCCCCCCCCCTCAGTGCTCTCCACCCGTTCTTTCTCCCCCCCCTCAGTGCTCTCCACCCCTGTTCTTTCTCCCCCCAGTGCTCTCCACCCCTGTTCTTTCTCCCCCCAGTGCCCTCCACCCCTGTTCTTTCTCCCCCCCAGTGCTCTCCACCCCTGTTCTTTCTCCCCCCCAGTGCTCCCCACCCCTGTCCCCCCCCCAGTGCTCTCCACCCCTGTTCTTTCTCCCCCCCCCAGTGCTCCCCACCCCTGTTCCCCCCCTAGTGCTCTCCACCCCTGTTCTTTCTCCCCCCAGTGCTCTCCACCCCTGTTTTTTCTCTCCCCCCCAGTGCTCTCCACCCCTGTTTTTTCTCCCCCCCTAGTGCTCTCCACCCCTGTTCTTTCTCCCCCCCCTCAGTGCTCTCCACCCCTGTTCTTTCTCCCCCCCCTCAGTGCTCTCCACCCCTGTTCTTTCCCCCCCCCAGTGCTCTCCACCCCTGTTCTTTCCCCCCCCCCAGTGCTCTCCACCCCTGTTCTTCCCCCCCCCCAGTGCTCTCCACCCCTGTTCTTTCTCCCCCCCCAGTGCTCTCCACCCCTGTTCTTTCTCCCCCCCCCAGTGCTCTCCACCCCTGTTCTTTCTCCCCCCCCCAGTTCTCTCCACCCCTGTTCTTTCTCCCCCCCAGTGCTCTCCCCCCTGTTCTTTCTCCCCCCCCAGTGCTCTCCACCCCTGTTCTTTCTCCCCCCAGTGCCCTCCACCCCTGTTCTTTCTCCCCCCTCCAGTGCCCTCCACCCCTGTTCTTTCTCCCCCCCAGTGCTCCCCACCCCTGTTCCCCCCCCAGTGCTCTTCACCCCTGTTCTTTCTCCCCCCAGTGCTCTCCCCCCTGTTCTTTCTCCCCCCCAGTGCTCTCCCCCCTGTTCTTTCTCCCCCCCAGTGCTCTCCCCCCTGTTCTTTCTCCCCCCCAGTGCCCTCCACCCCTGTTCTTTCTCCCCCCCCCAGTGCCCTCCACCCCTGTTCTTTCTCTCCCCCAGTGCTCTCCACCCCTGTTCTTTCTCCCCCCAGTGCTCCCCACCCCTGTTCCCCCCCCAGTGCTCTCCACCCCTGTTCTTTCTCCCCCCAGTGCTCTCCACCCCTGTTTTTTCTCCCCCCCTCAGTGCTCTCCACCCCTGTTCTTTCTCCCCCCCCCCAGTGCTCTCCACCCCTGTTCTTTCTCCCCCCCCCCCAGTGCTCTCCACCCCTGTTCTTTCTCCCCCCAGTGCTCCCCACCCCTGTTTCCCCCTCCCAGTGCTCTCCACCCCTGTTCTTTCTCCCCCCAGTGCTCTCCACTCCTGTTTTTTCTCCCCCCCCAGTGCTCTGCACCCCTGTTCTTTCTCCCCCCCCTCAGTGCTCTCCACCCCTGTTCTTTCTCCCCCCCCAGTGCTCTCCACCCCTGTTCTTTCTCCCCCCCCTCAGTGCTCTCCACCCCTGTTCTTTCTCCCCCCCCAGTGCTCTCCACCCCTGTTTCCCCCTCCCAGTGCTCTCCACCCCTGTTCTTTCTCCCCCCAGTGCTCTCCACCCCTGTTTTTTCTCTCCCCCCCAGTGCTCTCCACCCCTGTTCTTTCTCCCCCCCCTCAGGGCTCTCCACCCCTGTTCTTTCTCCCCCCCCCAGTGCTCTCCACCCCTGTTCTTTCTCCCCCCCAGTGCTCTCCACCCCTGTTTCCCCCCCCCCCAGTGCTCTGCACCCCTGTTCTTTCTCCCCCCCCCTCAGTGCTCTCCACCCCTGTTCTTTCTCCCCCCCCAGTGCTCTCCACCCCTGTTCTTTCTCCCCCCCTCAGTGCTCTCCACCCCTGTTCTTTCTCCCCCCCAGTGCTCTCTACCCCTGTTCTTTCTCCCCCCAGTGCCCTCCACCCCTGTTCTTTCTCCCCCCAGTGCTCTCCACCCCTGTTCTTTCTCCCCCCAGTGCTCTCCACCCCTGTTCTTTCTCCCCCCAGTGCTCTCCACCCCTGTTCTTTCTCCCCCCCCAGTGCTCTCCACCCCTGTTCTTTCTCCCCCCCCCCAGTGCTCTCCCCCCTGTTCTTTCTCCCCCCCCAGTGCTCTCCCCCCTGTTCTTTCTCCCCCCCCAGTGCTCTCCCCCCTGTTCTTTCTCCCCCCCCCCAGTGCTCTCCCCCCTGTTCTTTCTCCCCCCCAGTGCTCTCCACCCCTGTTCTTTCTCCCCCCAGTGCTCTCCACCCCTGTTCTTTCTCCCCCCAGTGCTCTCCACCCCTGTTCTTTCTCCCCCCAGTGCCCTCCACCCCTGTTCTTTCTCCCCCCCCAGTGCTCTCCACCCCTGTTCTTTCTCCCCCCCCAGTGCTCCCCACCCCTGTCCCCCCCCAGTGCTCCCCACCCCTGTTCCCCCCCCCAGTGCTCTCCACCCCTGTTCTTTCTTCCCCCAGTGCTCTCCACCCCTGTTTTTTCTCCCCCCCCCAGTGCTCTCCACCCCTGTTCTTTCTCCCCCCCCCCTCAGTGCTCTCCACCCCTGTTCTTTCTCCCCCCTCAGTGCTCTCCACCCCTGTTCTTTCTCCCCCCAGTGCTCTCCACCCCTGTTCTTTCTCCCCCCAGTGCTCTCCACCCCTGTTCTTTCTCCCCCCCCAGTGCCCTCCACCCCTGTTCTTTCTCCCCCCCAGTGCTCCCCACCCCTGTCCCCCCCCCAGTGCTCCCCACCCCTGTTCCCCCCCCCCAGTGCTCTCCACCCCTGTTCTTTCTTCCCCCAGTGCTCTCCACCCCTGTTTCCCCCCCCCCCAGTGCTCTCCACCCCTGTTCTTTCTCCCCCCCCTCAGTGCTCTCCACCCCTGTTCTTTCTCCCCCCCCCTCAGTGCTCTCCACCCCTGTTCTTTCTCCCCCCCAGTGCTCCCCACCCCTGTTTCCCCCCCAGTGCTCTCCACCCCTGTTCTTTCTCCCCCCAGTGCCATCCACCCCTGTTCTTTCTCCCCCCCCCCCAGTGCTCTCCACCCCTGTTCTTTCTCCCCCCCCCAGTGCTCTCCACCCCTGTTTTTTCTCCCCCCCCAGTGCTCTCCACCCCTGTTCTTTCTCCCCCCCAGTGCTCTCCACCCCTGTACTTTCTCCCCCCCAGTGCTCTCCACCCCTGTACTTTCTCTCCCCAGTGCCCTCCACCCCTGTACTTTCTCTCCCCAGTGCCCTCCACCCCTGTACTTTCTCTCCCCAGTGCTCTCCACCCCTGTTCTTTCTCCCCCCCAGTGCTCTCCACCCCTGTATTTTCTCTCCCCAGTGCTCTCCACCCCTGTACTTTCTCTCCCCAGTGCCCTCCACCCCTGTACTTTCTCTCCCCAGTGCTCTCCACCCCTGTACTTTCTCTCCCCTGTGCTCTCCACCCCTGTTTTTTCTCCCCCCCAGTGCTCTCCACCCATGTTCTTTCTCCCCCCCAGTGCTCTCCACCCATGTTCTTTCTCCCCCCCCAGTGCTCTCCACCCCTGTACTTTCTCTCCCCAGTTCTCTCCACCCCTGTTTTTCTCCCCCCCAGTGCTCTCCACCCCTGTACTTTCTCCCCCCCAGTGCTCTCCACCCCTGTTCTTTTGGCTCCCCCCCAGCACTCTCCGCTCCCCACCCCTGTGCTCTCCACTCCCCCCTGCATTTTGCCCCCACCCATGTGCTCTCCAACCTCCGCCAGTGCTCTCCGTCCCCCATAGTGCTCTCCAGCCCACCGTGCTTTCCACTCCTGTTCTTTCTGGCCCTCACTGGTGCTCTCAAGCTCCCCCATTGCTCTCCACCCCCCAGTGCTCTCCACTCCCCCCTTCTCTTTGTACCCCCCAGTGCTCTCCAGCCCCCGTGCTCTCCACCCCTGTTCTTTCTGCCCCTCCCAATGCTCTTAAGCTCCCCCCAGTGCTCCTCCGCCCCCCCCACACTCTTAGCTACCTCGGTTCTCTCCAGCCCCCCAGTGCTCTCAGCCTCCTGTGCTCTCCAGCCCCCCAGTGCTCTCAGTCTCCTGTGCTATCCACCCCTGTTATTCTTGGCTCCCCCCCAGTGCTCTCAAGTTCCCCCCCAGCGCTCTCTGCTCCCCACCCCTGTGATCTCCACTCCCCCCTGCTCTATGCCCCCACCCATGTGCTCTCCAACCCCGCCAGTGCTCTCCACTCCCCCTTCTCTCCAGCTCCCACCCAGTGCTCTCACTTCCCCAGGACCAGAGGACAGGCTGACTGGGGCTGGAAAATGAGGACGACTGAAGGTGCAGGTTGCCAGGGATCACTCCATCTCACAGCAAACAGATCCTCTGGAAGGAGCACTGTCCCCATCCAAAACGAGAACAGACCTTGCCTGCTGAAGGCCATCATGGATATCCTGCTGGCATGGAAGGAACCGTTTCAAGCATCAACAACACACCTTCCCACAGACAGGGACTGCAGAATGGGACATGGGGCACAGGAGGGGCTGCAATGATGGGCACAGTGAGGCTGCATTAGTGGGCACAGTGAGGCTGCATTCATGGGCACAGTGAGACTGCATTCACGGGAACAGTGAGACTGCATTCACGGGCACAGTGAGACTGCATTCACAGGCACAGTAAAGCTACATTTTATGAGCACAGTGAGGCTGCATTAATGGGCACAGTGAGGCTGCATTGATAGGCACAGTGAGGCTGCATTCACGGGCACAGTAAAGCTACATTTGAAGAGCACAGTGAGGTTGCATTAATGGGCACAGTGAGGCTGCATTGATGGGCACTGATGAGGCTGCATTTGATGGGCACTGATGAGGCTGCATTTGATTGGCACTGATGAGGCTGCATTTGATGGGCACTGGTGAGGCTGCATTGAGCTCTTGTATCATGTCTGCAGTCTCTGGCTGATCACACAAGGCTACTCTGCAAGCTCCACCCCGCTGGCCCGCTCGGTCCCTGGCTGGACACACAAGGCTACTCTGCAAGCTCCACCCCGCTGGCCCGCTCAGTCCCTGGCTGGACACACAAGGCTACTCTGCAAGCTCCACCCCGCTGGCCTGCTCAGTCCCTGGCTGGACACACAAGGCTACTCTGCAAGCTCCACCCAGCTGACCCGCTTGGTCCCTGGCTGGACACACAAGTCTGCTCTGCAAGCTCCACCCCGCTGGCCTGCTCGGTCCCTGGCTGGACACACAAGGCTACTCTGCAAGCTCCACCCCGCTGGCCTGCTCGGTCCCTGGCTGGACACACAAGGCTACTCTGCAAGCTCCACCCCGCTGACCCGCTCGGTCCCTGGCTGGATACACAAGGCTACGCTGCAAGCTTCACCCCGCTGATCCGCTCGGTCCCTGGCTGGACACACAAGGCTGCTCTGCAAGCTCCACCCCGCTGGCCTGCTCCGTCCCTGGCTGGACACACAAGGCTGCTCTGCAAGCTCCACCCCGCTGACCCGCTCGGTTCCTGGCTGGACACACAAGGCTGCTCTGCAAGCTCCACCCCGCTGACCCGCTCGGTCCCTGGCTGGACACACAAGGCTGCTCTGCAAGCTCCACCCCGCTGGCCCGCTCGGTCCCTGGCTTGACACACAAGGCTACTCTGCAAGCTCCACCCCGCTGGCCCGCTCGGTCCCTGGCTGGACATACAAGGCTACTCTGCAAGCTCCACCCCGCTGGCCCGTTCGGTCCCTGGATGGACACACAAGGCTGCTCTGCAAGCTCCACCCCGCTGGCCTGCTCGGTCCCTGGCTGGACACACAAGGCTACTCTGCAAGCTCCACCCCGCTGACCTGCTTGGTCCCTGGCTGGACACACAAGGCTGCTCTGCAAGCTCCACCCCGCTAGCCTGCTCAGTCCCTGGCTGGACACACAAGGCTACTCTGCAAGTTCCACCCCGCTGACCCGCTCGGTCCCTGGCTGGATACACAAGGCTACTCTGCAAGCTCCACCCCGCTGATCCGCTCGGTCCCTGGCTGGACACACAAGGCTGCTCTGCAAGCTCCACCCCGCTGACCTGCTCGGTCCCTGGCTGTACACACAAGGCTGCTCTGCAAGCTCCACCCCGCTGGCCTGCTCGGTCCCTGGCTGGACACACAAGGCTGCTCTGCAAGCTCCACCCCGCTGGCCCGCTCGGTCCCTGGCTGGACACACAAGGCTGCTCTGCAAGCTCCACCCCGCTGGCCCGCTCAGTCCCTGGCTGGACACACAAGGCTGCTCTGCAAGCTCCACCCCGCTGACCTGCTCGGTCCCTGGCAGGACACACAAGGCTGCTCTGCAAGCTTCACCCCGCTAACCCGCTCGGTCCCTGGCTGGACACACAAGGCTGCTCTGCAAGCTCCACCCCGCTAACCCGCTCGGTCCCTGGCTGGACACACAAGGCTGCTCTGCAAGCTCCACCCTGCTGGCCCGCTCGGTCCCTGGATGGACACAAAAGGCTACTCTGCAAGCTCCACCCCCGCTGGCCCGCTCGGTCCTTGGCTGGACACACAAGGCTACTCTGCAAGCTCCACCCCGCTGGCCCGCTCGGTTCCTGGCTGTACACACAAGGCTACTCTGTAAGCTCCACCCCGCTGGCCCGCTCGGTCCCTGGCTGGACACACAAGGCTACTCTGCAAGCTCCACCCCGCTGACCCGCTCGGTCCCTGGCTGGACACACAAGGCTGCTCTGCAAGCTCCACCCCGCTGACCCGCTCGGTCCCTGGCTGGACACACAAGGCTGCTCTGCAAGCTTCACCCTGCTGACCCGCTCGGTTCCTGGCTGGACACACAAGGCTGCTCTGCAAGCTCCACCCCGCTGACCCGCTCGGTCCCTGGCTGGACACACAAGGCTGCTCTGCAAGCTCCACCCCGCTGACCTGCTCGGTCCCTGACTGGACACACAAGGCTGATCTGCAAGCTCCACCCCGCTGGCCCGCTCGGTCCCTGGCTGGACACACAAGGCTGCTCTGCAAGCTCCACCCCGCTGGCCCGCTCGGTCCCTGGCTGGACACACAAGGCTGCTCTGCAAGCTCCACCCCGCTTGCCCGCTCGGTCCCTGGCTGGACACACAAGGCTGCTCTGCAAGCTCCACCCCGCTGGCCCGCTCGGTCCCTGGCTGGACACACAAGGCTGCTCTGCAAGCTCCACCCCACTGGCCCGCTCGGTCCCTGGCTGAACACACAAGGCTGCTCTGCAAGCTCCACCCCGCTGGCCTGCTCAGTCCCTGGCTTGACACACAAGGCTACTCTGCAAGTGTCACCTCCGCTGGCCTGCTCGGTCCCTGGCTGGACACACAAGGCTGCTCTGCAAGCTCCACCCCGCTGGCCCGCTTGGTCCCTGGCTGGACACACAAGGCTACTCTGCAAGCTCCACCCTGCTGGCCTGCTCGGTCCCTGACTGGTCACACAAGGCTGCTCTGCAAGCTCCACCCCGCTGGCCCGCTCGGTCCCTGGCTGGACACACAAGGCTACTCTGCAAGTGTCACCTCCGCTGGCCTGCTCGGTCCCTGGCTGGACACACAAGGCTGCTCTGCAAGCTCCACCCCGCTGGCCCGCTTGGTCCCTGGCTGGACACACAAGGCTACTCTGCAAGCTCCACCCTGCTGGCCTGCTCGGTCCCTGACTGGTCACACAAGGCTGCTCTGCAAGCTCCACCCCGCTGGCCCGCTCGGTCCCTGGCTGGACACACAAGGCTACTCTGCAAGCTCCACCCCGCTGGCCCGCTTGGTCCCTGGCTGGACACACAAGGCAACTCTGCAAGTTCCACCCCGCTGGCCCGCTCGGTCCCTGACTGGTCACACAAGGCTGCTCTGCAAGCTCCACCCCGCTGGCCCGCTCGGTCCCTGGCTTGACACACAAGGCTGCTATGCAAGCTCCACCCTGCTGGTCCGCTCGGTCCCTGGTTGGACACACAAGGCTGCTCTGCAAGCTCCACCCCGCTGGCCCGCTCGGTCCCTGGCTGGACACACAAGGCTACTCTGCAAGCTCCACCCCGCTGGCCCGCTTGGTCCCTGGCTTGACACACACAAGGCTGCTCTACAAGCTCCACCCCGCTGGCCTGCTCGGTCCCTGGCTGGACACACAAGGCTGCTCTGCAAGCTCCACCCCGCTGGCCTGCTCGGTCCTTGGCTGGTCACACAAGGCTGCTCTGCAAGCTCCACCCTGCTGGCCTGCTCGGTCCTTGGCTGGTCACACAAGGCTGCTCTGCAAGCTCCACCTCGCTGGCCCGCTCGGTCCCTGGCTGGACACACAAGGCTGCTCTGCAAGCTCCACCCCGCTGGCCCGTTCGGTCCCTGGCTGGACACACAAGGCTGCTCTGCAAGCTCCACCTCGCTGGCCCGCTCGGTCCCTGGCTGGACACTCAAGGCTGCTCTGCAAGCTCCACCCGGCTGGCCCGCTCAGTCCCTGGCTAGACACACAAGGCTGCTCTGCAAGCTCCACCTCGCTGGCCCGCTCGGTCCCTGGTTGGACACACAAGGCTGCTATGCAAGCTCCACCCTGCTCGTCCGCTCGGTCCCTGGTTGGACACACAAGGCTGCTCTGCAAGCTCCACCCCGCTGGCCCGCTCGGTCCCTGGCTGGACACACAAGGCTACTCTGCAAGCTCCACCCCGCTGGCCCGCTCGGTCCCTGGCTTGACACACAAGGCTGCTCTACAAGCTCCACCCCGCTGGCCCGCTCGGTCCCTGGCTGGACACACAAGGCTACTCTGCAAGCTCCACCCCGCTGGCCCACTCGGTCCCTGGCTTGACACACAAGGCTTCTCTACAAGCTCCACCCCGCTGGCCTGCTTGGTCCCTGGCTGGACACACAAGGCTGCTCTGCAAGCTCCACCCCGCTGGCCTGCTTGGTCCCTGGCTGGACACACAAGGCTGCTCTGCAAGCTCCACCACGCTGGCCTGCTCGGTCCCTGGCTGGACACACAAGGCTACTCTGCAAGCTTCCACCCCGCTGGCCTGCTTGGTCCCTGGCTGGACACACAAGGCTGCTCTGCAAGCTCCACCACGCTGGCCTGCTCGGTCCCTGGCTGGACACACAAGGCTGCTCTGCAAGCTCCACCCCGCTGGCCTGCTCGGTCCTTGGCTGGTCACACAAGGCTGCTCTGCAAGCTCCACCCTGCTGGCCTGCTCGGTCTTTGGCTGGTCACACAAGGCTGCTCTGCAAGCTCCACCTTGCTTGCCCGCTCGGTCCCTGGCTGGACACACAAGGCTGCTCTGCAAGCTCCACACCGCTGGCCCGTTCGGTCCCTGGCTGGACACACAAGGCTGCTCTGCAAGCTCCACCTCGCTGGCCCGCTCGGTCCCTGGCTGGACACTCAAGGCTGCTCTGCAAGCTCCACCCCGCTGGCCCGCTCGGTCCCTGGCTAGACACACAAGGCTGCTCTGCAAGCTCCACCTCGCTGACCCCGCTCGGTCCCTGGCTAGACACACAAGGCTGCTCTGCAAGCTCCACCTCGCTGGCCCGCTCGGTCCCTGGCTGGACATACAAGGCTACTTTGCAAATGTCACCTCCGCTGGTTGGGTCCCTGACTTGATTCCCATTGAAGTTTTCTGATTCTTCACCGTCCCCTTTCGGTGAGAATGTTGCTCCGGTACTTGCTTCAGTTACTCACTGTGGCCCCTGGTAATAAGGTGGATGGTCCCTTAGTGGCGACATCTTCCCCGCTACCTCCGACCATGACAGGTTCTCCGACCGGCAGAACCGGCACTTCTGATTGGACTGCAAGCCGCAATCCCAACCCTGCGCTGCTCTCTTACTTCTGGATAGGCCCTCAGACAGCCTGGCAGCCAGATGCCTCTGGGATAGGCCAAATCTCCGGCCTAACATAGGATGATCAGACATCCCCGGTTTCAGGGGACAGTCCCCGGATTGAGGACACTGTCCCTGGACCAAGTCTGTCTCCGGTTTTGTCCCCGGATTGGATTTGAACAGGGGCTGGGGCAATTTCAAAGACAGTCAGTGCAGAATTAAAAAAAAAAAAATCTGAATTCCGAATTACTGCCCCCCCCCACTCCACTCCGCCGCTCCTACTAGCTTAGGGGGGTGTATTTGTTTCCATTATCTGTGCTCCTTTCTGATGATCATGTGCTGGTTGGAGTGGAGGAAATGTTTCTTCATTTTCGCGTGCCCATTCAGCTACGCCCACATGTTCTTCTGCCTTGGCACAAGTTCCGGCCAGCCGCCTGCCTGCTTATTTCCTTCCCTGGTGGAGTGATCTTCCTCCGCTCCCCACCCAGTAGTAGCTGGGGCCCGGAGAGTGAGACTTTACAGGCTGGGATGCGGGAAGTGGCGGCGACGGGCAGAGAGTCGCTGATTGCCACCATTACTAGTAAAAATATATATATATATGTCCCCGGATTTCATTTTAAAAATCTGGTCACCTTAGCCTAGCAGCCCGGGCAACACAACACATGTCCTCCCAGACAGCCGTCCAGGTGATCACCTGACCCCACCCAAATATATAGGTTCTCCCAGCAGGCCAAGGGATCCAAGAAAACCCCTGCCCATTGGCTGAGACACCGCACATACCCATAACTTGGCTTGCCCTTCTAATATCTAGTACCACCGAGTACCCAGCCACCTAGTGGTAGAAGAGAAAAGTACAACAAGGCCAAACTTAGAGAGAAATCAATGGATCTCTAACAATCGACCAGGATAACTACTCCTGGCAAGTAAATTTGTGAGGATCTCCCAGACTAAACTCCAGGGTGCTACAACTATATGACCATTTATTGTATTTTATGTTATTTAGCTATAAAGCGACCCTTGTGTATGTAGCGGGGTGTCACTTTAAGAACCCAGAGACTACTATACCCAGGGTACAACGGGGCACCCAGGGTGCTTTTCCCAGCACAAGGACTGCTGGGGTGGACTACTTAAGAGGGGGGCGGGCCTGCAAGCGGTCTCTTTGGACATCGCCCGCCTAGCAAGTGGAACTCTGTGCTGGGCCTGTTGTTCCTGATTGGGCCTGAGAGTTGGGCCCCGTGGATCTTCCACCTTTCACGGGAGAAACCCCAGAGATGTCTCGCCCATCTACCTTCCAAGGCTTGTTGGGAGGATCGGAGACTCCGGGTATCGTGAGACTGTGTGAGGAGAGCACGGTTGTGGAAGTCGGCCACACGGACTGGTTCGGTTGGGTGAGAGAGCACTTGTTCGATGATTTCTTGCTTAATCTCTAGGCCCAGTGTCTTTTGGTCAGGGCCCATCGTTACCAAGTTTGAATTGCACAGCAGAGGGACAGTGTGCCGTGCAGTTTAGTTATATCCTTTGTTACACATTCACCAGCTAACTATTACAAACACCCCGTGGATTACAAATAACTTGTCAAGCAAAGTGCCCCACCATTGCTAGCGAAGATTCTTCTCTACAGAGACATTGTGAACTTTAGTAGTCAGACCTGACTAAATAGCGTAGGAACATTGCTGGGCGCCATCTTGCCCACGAGGAGAAAGCTTGCAAGCACGGTCTATTGGTTAGATGTGTATAGGATTGGGGTACCTGTTTTATATGCTTATCGCAGGGCTCTGCATAGACTGATGTACTAATGTTTTATCTGATATCCAATCCTATCGAGTAAAAGAGTCTAAGCCTTGTGTGGTGTGTTACCTGTGCAGCAGAGACGGTTAGTGTCAGCAGTTGTGTGTCTATTGCTGCATTGTGATACCCATAGCCATCGGGTCTCACAATCCTATTGAGTAAAAGAGACAAAGCCTTGTGTGGTGTGTTACTTGTGCAGCAGAGACAGTTAGTGTCAGCAGTTGTGTGTCTATTGCCGCATTGTGATACCCATAGCCATCGGGTCTCACAATCCTATCGAGTAAAAGAGTCTAAGCCTTGTGTGGTGTGTTACTTGTGCAGCAGAGACAGTTAGTGTCAGCAGTTGTGTGTCTATTGCCGCATTGTGATACCCATAGCCATCGGGTCTCACAATCCTATCGAGTAAAAGAGTCTAAGCCTTGTGTGGTGTGTTACTTGTGCAGCAGAGACAGTTAGTGTCAGCAGTTGTGTGTCTATTGCCGCATTGTGATACCCATAGCCATCGGGTCTCACAATCCTATCGAGTAAAAGAGACAAAGCCTTGTGTGGTGTGTTACCTGTGCAGCAGAGACAGTTAGTGTCAGCAGTTGTGTGTCTATTGCCGCATTGTGATACCCATAGCCATCGGGTCTCACAATCCTATCGAGTAAAAGAGTCTAAGCCTTGTGTGGTGTGTTACTTGTGCAGCAGAGACAGTTAGTGTCAGCAGTTGTGTGTCTATTGCCGCATTGTGATACCCATAGCCATCGGGTCTCACAATCCTATCGAGTAAAAGAGACAAAGCCTTGTGTGGTGTGTTACCTGTGCAGCAGAGACAGTTAGTGTCAGCAGTTGTGTGTCTATTGCCGCATTGTGATACCCATAGCCATCGGGTCTCACAATCCTATCGAGTAAAAGAGTCTAAGCCTTGTGTGGTGTGTTACTTGTGCAGCAGAGACAGTTAGTGTCAGCAGTTGTGTGTCTATTGCCGCATTGTGATACCCATAGCCATCGGGTCTCACAATCCTATCGAGTAAAAGAGACAAAGCCTTGTGTGGTGTGTTACTTGTGCAGCAGAGACGGTTAGTGTCAGCAGTTGTGTGTCTATTGCCGCATTGTGATACCCATAGCCATCGGGTCTCACAATCCTATCGAGTAAAAGAGTCTAAGCCTTGTGTGGTGTGTTACCTGTGCAGCAGAGACAGTTAGTGTCAGCAGTTGTGTGTCTATTGCCGCATTGTGATACCCATAGCCATCGGGTCTCACAATCCTATCGAGTAAAAGAGTCTAAGCCTTGTGTGGTGTGTTACTTGTGCAGCAGAGACAGTTAGTGTCAGCAGTTGTGTGTTTATTGCTGCATTGTGATACCCATAGCCATCGGGTCTCACAATCCTATCGAGTAAAAGAGTCTAAGCCTTGTGTGGTGTGTTACTTGTGCAGCAGAGATTGTTAGTGTCAGCAGTTGTGTGTCTATTGCCGCATTGTGATACCCATAGCCATCGGGTCTCACAATCCTATCGAGTAAAAGAGTCTAAGCCTTGTGTGGTGTGTTACTTGTGCAGCAGAGATTGTTAGTGTCAGCAGTTGTGTGTCTATTGCCGCATTGTGATACCCATAGCCATCGGGTCTCACAATCCTATCGAGTAAAAGAGACAAAGCCTTGTGTGGTGTGTTACCTGTGCAGCAGAGACAGTTAGTGTCAGCAGTTGTGTGTCTATTGCCGCATTGTGATACCCATAGCCATCGGGTCTCACAATCCTATCGAGTAAAAGAGACAAAGCCTTGTGTGGTGTGTTACTTGTGCAGCAGAGACAGTTAGTGTCAGCAGTTGTGTGTCTATTGCCGCATTGTGATACCCATAGCCATCGGGTCTCACAATCCTATCGAGTAAAAGAGTCTAAGCCTTGTGTGGTGTGTTACTTGTGCAGCAGAGACGGTTAGTGTCAGCAGTTGTGTGTTTATTGCCGCATTGTGATACCCATAGCCATCGGGTCTCACAATCCTATCGAGTAAAAGAGTCTAAGCCTTGTGTGGTGTGTTACTTGTGCAGCAGAGACGGTTAGTGTCAGCAGTTGTGTGTCTATTGCCGCATTGTGATACCCATAGCCATCGGGTCTCACAATCCTATCGAGTAAAAGAGTCTAAGCCTTGTGTGGTGTGTTACTTGTGCAGCAGAGACAGTTAGTGTCAGCAGTTGTGTGTCTATTGCCGCATTGTGATACCCATAGCCATCGGGTCTCACAATCCTATCGAGTAAAAGAGACAAAGCCTTGTGTGGTGTGTTACTTGTGCAGCAGAGACAGTTAGTGTCAGCAGTTGTGTGTTTATTGCCGCATTGTGATACCCATAGCCATCGGGTCTCACAATCCTATCGAGTAAAAGAGACAAAGCCTTGTGTGGTGTGTTACCTGTGCAGCAGAGACGGTTAGTGTCAGCAGTTGTGTGTCTATTGCCGCATTGTGATACCCATAGCCATCGGGTCTCACAATCCTATCGAGTAAAAGAGACAAAGCCTTGTGTGGTGTGTTACTTGTGCAGCAGAGATTGTTAGTGTCAGCAGTTGTGTGTCTATTGCCGCATTGTGATACCCATAGCCATCGGGTCTCACAATCCTATCGAGTAAAAGAGTCTAAGCCTTGTGTGGTGTGTTACTTGTGCAGCAGAGATTGTTAGTGTCAGCAGTTGTGTGTCTATTGCCGCATTGTGATACCCATAGCCATCGGGTCTCACAATCCTATCGAGTAAAAGAGACAAAGCCTTGTGTGGTGTGTTACTTGTGCAGCAGAGACAGTTAGTGTCAGCAGTTGTGTGTCTATTGCCGCATTGTGATACCCATAGCCATCGGGTCTCACAATCCTATCGAGTAAAAGAGACAAAGCCTTGTGTGGTGTGTTACTTGTGCAGCAGAGACGTTTAGTGTCAGCAGTTGTGTGTCTATTGCCGCATTGTGATACCCATAGCCATCGGGTCTCACAATCCTATCGAGTAAAAGAGACAAAGCCTTGTGTGGTGTGTTACCTGTGCAGCAGAGACGTTTAGTGTCAGCAGTTGTGTGTCTATTGCCGCATTGTGATACCCATAGCCATCGGGTCTCACAATCCTATCGAGTAAAAGAGTCTAAGCCTTGTGTGGTGTGTTACTTGTGCAGCAGAGACGGTTAGTGTCAGCAGTTGTGTGTCTATTGCCGCATTGTGATACCCATAGCCATCGGGTCTCACAATCCTATCGAGTAAAAGAGACAAAGCCTTGTGTGGTGTGTTACTTGTGCAGCAGAGACGTTTAGTGTCAGCAGTTGTGTGTCTATTGCCGCATTGTGATACCCATAGCCATCGGGTCTCACAATCCTATCGAGTAAAAGAGACAAAGCCTTGTGTGGTGTGTTACTTGTGCAGCAGAGACAGTTAGTGTCAGCAGTTGTGTGTCTATTGCCGCATTGTGATACCCATAGCCATCGGGTCTCACAATCCTATCGAGTAAAAGAGTCTAAGCCTTGTGTGGTGTGTTACTTGTGCAGCAGAGACGGTTAGTGTCAGCAGTTGTGTGTCTATTGCTGCATTGTGATACCCATAGCCATCGGGTCTCACAATCCTATCGAGTAAAAGAGTCTAAGCCTTGTGTGGTGTGTTACTTGTGCAGCAGAGATTGTTAGTGTCAGCAGTTGTGTGTCTATTGCCGCATTGTGATACCCATAGCCATCGGGTCTCACAATCCTATCGAGTAAAAGAGTCTAAGCCTTGTGTGGTGTGTTACTTGTGCAGCAGAGATTGTTAGTGTCAGCAGTTGTGTGTCTATTGCCGCATTGTGATACCCATAGCCATCGGGTCTCACAATCCTATTGAGTAAAAGAGTCTAAGCCTTGTGTGGTGTGTTACTTGTGCAGCAGAGACGGTTAGTGTCAGCAGTTGTGTGTCTATTGCCGCATTGTGATACCCATAGCCATCGGGTCTCACAATCCTATAGAGTAAAAGAGACAAAGCCTTGTGTGGTGTGTTACCTGTGCAGCAGAGATTGTTAGTGTCAGCAGTTGTGTGTCTATTGCCGCATTGTGATACCCATAGCCATCGGGTCTCACAATCCTATCGAGTAAAAGAGACAAAGCCTTGTGTGGTGTGTTACCTGTGCAGCAGAGATTGTTAGTGTCAGCAGTTGTGTGTCTATTGCCGCATTGTGATACCCATAGCCATCGGGTCTCACAATCCTATCGAGTAAAAGAGACAAAGCCTTGTGTGGTGTGTTACTTGTGCAGCAGAGACGGTTAGTGTCAGCAGTTGTGTGTCTATTGCCGCATTGTGATACCCATAGCCATCGGGTCTCACAATCCTATCGAGTAAAAGAGACAAAGCCTTGTGTGGTGTGTTACCTGTGCAGCAGAGATTGTTAGTGTCAGCAGTTGTGTGTCTATTGCCGCATTGTGATACCCATAGCCATCGGGTCTCACAATCCTATCGAGTAAAAGAGACAAAGCCTTGTGTGGTGTGTTACTTGTGCAGCAGAGACGGTTAGTGTCAGCAGTTGTGTGTCTATTGCCGCATTGTGATACCCATAGCCATCGGGTCTCACAATCCTATCGAGTAAAAGAGTCTAAGCCTTGTGTGGTGTGTTACTTGTGCAGCAGAGACGGTTAGTGTCAGCAGTTGTGTGTCTATTGCTGCATTGTGATACCCATAGCCATCGGGTCTCACAATCCTATCGAGTAAAAGAGTCTAAGCCTTGTGTGGTGTGTTACTTGTGCAGCAGAGACGGTTAGTGTCAGCAGTTGTGTGTTTATTGCCGCATTGTGATACCCATAGCCATCGGGTCTCACAATCCTATCGAGTAAAAGAGACAAAGCCTTGTGTGGTGTGTTACCTGTGCAGCAGAGACAGTTAGTGTCAGCAGTTGTGTGTCTATTGCCGCATTGTGATACCCATAGCCATCGGGTCTCACAATCCTATCGAGTAAAAGAGACAAAGCCTTGTGTGGTGTGTTACTTGTGCAGCAGAGACAGTTAGTGTCAGCAGTTGTGTGTCTATTGCCGCATTGTGATACCCATAGCCATCGGGTCTCACAATCCTATCGAGTAAAAGAGTCTAAGCCTTGTGTGGTGTGTTACTTGTGCAGCAGAGATTGTTAGTGTCAGCAGTTGTGTGTCTATTGCCGCATTGTGATACCCATAGCCATCGGGTCTCACAATCCTATCGAGTAAAAGAGACAAAGCCTTGTGTGGTGTGTTACTTGTGCAGCAGAGATTGTTAGTGTCAGCAGTTGTGTGTCTATTGCCGCATTGTGATACCCATAGCCATCGGGTCTCACAATCCTATCGAGTAAAAGAGTCTAAGCCTTGTGTGGTGTGTTACTTGTGCAGCAGAGATTGTTAGTGTCAGCAGTTGTGTGTCTATTGCCGCATTGTGATACCCATAGCCATCGGGTCTCACAATCCTATTGAGTAAAAGAGTCTAAGCCTTGTGTGGTGTGTTACTTGTGCAGCAGAGACGGTTAGTGTCAGCAGTTGTGTGTCTATTGCCGCATTGTGATACCCATAGCCATCGGGTCTCACAATCCTATTGAGTAAAAGAGACAAAGCCTTGTGTGGTGTGTTACTTGTGCAGCAGAGACAGTTAGTGTCAGCAGTTGTGTGTCTATTGCCGCATTGTGATACCCATAGCCATCGGGTCTCACAATCCTATCGAGTAAAAGAGTCTAAGCCTTGTGTGGTGTGTTACCTGTGCAGCAGAGACAGTTAGTGTCAGCAGTTGTGTGTCTATTGCCGCATTGTGATACCCATAGCCATCGGGTCTCACAATCCTATCGAGTAAAAGAGACAAAGCCTTGTGTGGTGTGTTACTTGTGCAGCAGAGACAGTTAGTGTTAGCAGTTGTGTGTTTATTGCCACATTGTGATACCCATAGCCATCGGGTCTCACAATCCTATCGAGTAAAAGAGACAAAGCCTTGTGTGGTGTGTTACTTGTGCAGCAGAGACGGTTAGTGTCAGCAGTTGTGTGTCTATTGCCGCATTGTGATACCCATAGCCATCGGGTCTCACAATCCTATCGAGTAAAAGAGTCTAAGCCTTGTGTGGTGTGTTACTTGTGCAGCAGAGACGGTTAGTGTCAGCAGTTGTGTGTCTATTGCCGCATTGTGATACCCATAGCCATCGGGTCTCACAATCCTATCGAGTAAAAGAGTCTAAGCCTTGTGTGGTGTGTTACTTGTGCAGCAGAGACAGTTAGTGTCAGCAGTTGTGTGTCTATTGCCGCATTGTGATACCCATAGTCATCGGGTCTCACAATCCTATCGAGTAAAAGAGACAAAGCCTTGTGTGGTGTGTTACTTGTGCAGCAGAGACAGTTAGTGTCAGCAGTTGTGTGTCTATTGCCGCATTGTGATACCCATAGCCATCGGGTCTCACAATCCTATCGAGTAAAAGAGTCTAAGCCTTGTGTGGTGTGTTACCTGTGCAGCAGAGACAGTTAGTGTTAGCAGTTGTGTGTTTATTGCCACATTGTGATACCCATAGCCATCGGGTCTCACAATCCTATCGAGTAAAAGAGACAAAGCCTTGTGTGGTGTGTTACTTGTGCAGCAGAGACGGTTAGTGTCAGCAGTTGTGTGTCTATTGCCGCATTGTGATACCCATAGCCATCGGGTCTCACAATCCTATCGAGTAAAAGAGTCTAAGCCTTGTGTGGTGTGTTACTTGTGCAGCAGAGACGGTTAGTGTCAGCAGTTGTGTGTCTATTGCCGCATTGTGATACCCATAGTCATCGGGTCTCACAATCCTATCGAGTAAAAGAGACAAAGCCTTGTGTGGTGTGTTACTTGTGCAGCAGAGACGGTTAGTGTCAGCAGTTGTGTGTTTAGTGCTGCATTGTGATACCCATAGCCATCGGGTCTCACAATCCTATCGAGTAAAAGAGACAAAGCCTTGTGTGGTGTGTTACTTGTGCAGCAGAGACAGTTAGTGTCAGCAGTTGTGTGTCTATTGCCGCATTGTGATACCCATAGCCATCGGGTCTCACAATCCTATCGAGTAAAAGAGACAAAGCCTTGTGTGGTGTGTTACTTGTGCAGCAGAGACGGTTAGTGTCAGCAGTTGTGTGTCTATTGCCGCATTGTGATACCCATAGCCATCGGGTCTCACAATCCTATCGAGTAAAAGAGTCTAAGCCTTGTGTGGTGTGTTACTTGTGCAGCAGAGACAGTTAGTGTCAGCAGTTGTGTGTCTATTGCCGCATTGTGATACCCATAGCCATCGGGTCTCACAATCCTATCGAGTAAAAGAGACAAAGCCTTGTGTGGTGTGTTACTTGTGCAGCAGAGACGGTTAGTGTCAGCAGTTGTGTGTCTATTGCCGCATTGTGATACCCATAGCCATCGGGTCTCACAATCCTATAGAGTAAAAGAGTCTAAGCCTTGTGTGGTGTGTTACTTGTGCAGCAGAGACGGTTAGTGTCAGCAGTTGTGTGTCTATTGCCGCATTGTGATACCCATAGCCATCGGGTCTCACAATCCTATCGAGTAAAAGAGTCTAAGCCTTGTGTGGTGTGTTACCTGTGCAGCAGAGACAGTTAGTGTCAGCAGTTGTGTGTCTATTGCCGCATTGTGATACCCATAGCCATCGGGTCTCACAATCCTATCGAGTAAAAGAGACAAAGCCTTGTGTGGTGTGTTACTTGTGCAGCAGAGATTGTTAGTGTCAGCAGTTGTGTGTCTATTGCCGCATTGTGATACCCATAGCCATCGGGTCTCACAATCCTATAGAGTAAAAGAGTCTAAGCCTTGTGTGGTGTGTTACCTGTGCAGCAGAGACGGTTAGTGTCAGCAGTTGTGTGTCTATTGCCGCATTGTGATACCCATAGCCATCGGGTCTCACAATCCTATCGAGTAAAAGAGTCTAAGCCTTGTGTGGTGTGTTACTTGTGCAGCAGAGACAGTTAGTGTCAGCAGTTGTGTGTCTATTGCCGCATTGTGATACCCATAGCCATCGGGTCTCACAATCCTATCGAGTAAAAGAGTCTAAGCCTTGTGTGGTGTGTTACTTGTGCAGCAGAGACAGTTAGTGTCAGCAGTTGTGTGTCTATTGCCGCATTGTGATACCCATAGCCATCGGGTCTCACAATCCTATCGAGTAAAAGAGTCTAAGCCTTGTGTGGTGTGTTACTTGTGCAGCAGAGACAGTTAGTGTCAGCAGTTGTGTGTCTATTGCCGCATTGTGATACCCATAGCCATCGGGTCTCACAATCCTATCGAGTAAAAGAGACAAAGCCTTGTGTGGTGTGTTACTTGTGCAGCAGAGACGGTTAGTGTCAGCAGTTGTGTGTTTATTGCTGCATTGTGATACCCATAGCCATCGGGTCTCACAATCCTATAGAGTAAAAGAGTCTAAGCCTTGTGTGGTGTGTTACTTGTGCAGCAGAGACAGTTAGTGTCAGCAGTTGTGTGTCTATTGCCGCATTGTGATACCCATAGCCATCGGGTCTCACAATCCTATCGAGTAAAAGAGACAAAGCCTTGTGTGGTGTGTTACCTGTGCAGCAGAGACAGTTAGTGTCAGCAGTTGTGTGTCTATTGCCGCATTGTGATACCCATAGCCATAGGGTCTCACAATCCTATCGAGTAAAAGAGTCTAAGCCTTGTGTGGTGTGTTACCTGTGCAGCAGAGACAGTTAGTGTCAGCAGTTGTGTGTCTATTGCCGCATTGTGATACCCATAGCCATCGGGTCTCACAATCCTATCGAGTAAAAGAGTCTAAGCCTTGTGTGGTGTGTTACCTGTGCAGCAGAGATTGTTAGTGTCAGCAGTTGTGTGTTTATTGCCGCATTGTGATACCCATAGCCATCGGGTCTCACAATCCTATCGAGTAAAAGAGACAAAGCCTTGTGTGGTGTGTTACCTGTGCAGCAGAGACGGTTAGTGTCAGCAGTTGTGTGTCTATTGCCGCATTGTGATACCCATAGCCATCGGGTCTCACAATCCTATCGAGTAAAAGAGACAAAGCCTTGTGTGGTGTGTTACCTGTGCAGCAGAGATTGTTAGTGTCAGCAGTTGTGTGTCTATTGCCGCATTGTGATACCCATAGCCATCGGGTCTCACAATCCTATCGAGTAAAAGAGACAAAGCCTTGTGTGGTGTGTTACTTGTGCAGCAGAGATTGTTAGTGTCAGCAGTTGTGTGTCTATTGCCGCATTGTGATACCCATAGCCATCGGGTCTCACAATCCTATCGAGTAAAAGAGTCTAAGCCTTGTGTGGTGTGTTACTTGTGCAGCAGAGACGTTTAGTGTCAGCAGTTGTGTGTCTATTGCCGCATTGTGATACCCATAGCCATCGGGTCTCACAATCCTATCGAGTAAAAGAGTCTAAGCCTTGTGTGGTGTGTTACTTGTGCAGCAGAGACGTTTAGTGTCAGCAGTTGTGTGTCTATTGCTGCATTGTGATACCCATAGCCATCGGGTCTCACAATCCTATCGAGTAAAAGAGTCTAAGCCTTGTGTGGTGTGTTACTTGTGCAGCAGAGACGTTTAGTGTCAGCAGTTGTGTGTCTATTGCTGCATTGTGATACCCATAGCCATCGGGTCTCACAATCCTATCGAGTAAAAGAGTCTAAGCCTTGTGTGGTGTGTTACTTGTGCAGCAGAGACAGTTAGTGTCAGCAGTTGTGTGTCTATTGCCGCATTGTGATACCCATAGCCATCGGGTCTCACAATCCTATCGAGTAAAAGAGACAAAGCCTTGTGTGGTGTGTTACTTGTGCAGCAGAGACGGTTAGTGTCAGCAGTTGTGTGTCTATTGCCGCATTGTGATACCCATAGCCATCGGGTCTCACAATCCTATCGAGTAAAAGAGTCTAAGCCTTGTGTGGTGTGTTACCTGTGCAGCAGAGACGGTTAGTGTCAGCAGTTGTGTGTTTATTGCCGCATTGTGATACCCATAGCCATCGGGTCTCACAATCCTATCGAGTAAAAGAGACAAAGCCTTGTGTGGTGTGTTACCTGTGCAGCAGAGATTGTTAGTGTCAGCAGTTGTGTGTCTATTGCCGCATTGTGATACCCATAGCCATCGGGTCTCACAATCCTATCGAGTAAAAGAGTCTAAGCCTTGTGTGGTGTGTTACTTGTGCAGCAGAGACAGTTAGTGTCAGCAGTTGTGTGTCTATTGCCGCATTGTGATACCCATAGCCATCGGGTCTCACAATCCTATCGAGTAAAAGAGACAAAGCCTTGTGTGGTGTGTTACTTGTGCAGCAGAGACAGTTAGTGTCAGCAGTTGTGTGTTTATTGCCGCATTGTGATACCCATAGCCATCGGGTCTCACAATCCTATCGAGTAAAAGAGACAAAGCCTTGTGTGGTGTGTTACTTGTGCAGCAGAGACGGTTAGTGTCAGCAGTTGTGTGTCTATTGCCGCATTGTGATACCCATAGCCATCGGGTCTCACAATCCTATCGAGTAAAAGAGACAAAGCCTTGTGTGGTGTGTTACCTGTGCAGCAGAGACTGTTAGTGTCAGCAGTTGTGTGTCTATTGCCGCATTGTGATACCCATAGCCATCGGGTCTCACAATCCTATCGAGTAAAAGAGACAAAGCCTTGTGTGGTGTGTTACCTGTGCAGCAGAGACAGTTAGTGTCAGCAGTTGTGTGTCTATTGCCGCATTGTGATACCCATAGCCATCGGGTCTCACAATCCTATCGAGTAAAAGAGACAAAGCCTTGTGTGGTGTGTTACTTGTGCAGCAGAGACGGTTAGTGTCAGCAGTTGTGTGTTTATTGCTGCATTGTGATACCCATAGCCATCGGGTCTCACAATCCTATCGAGTAAAAGAGTCTAAGCCTTGTGTGGTGTGTTACCTGTGCAGCAGAGACAGTTAGTGTCAGCAGTTGTGTGTCTATTGCCGCATTGTGATACCCATAGCCATCGGGTCTCACAATCCTATAGAGTAAAAGAGTCTAAGCCTTGTGTGGTGTGTTACTTGTGCAGCAGAGACAGTTAGTGTCAGCAGTTGTGTGTCTATTGCCGCATTGTGATACCCATAGCCATCGGGTCTCACAATCCTATCGAGTAAAAGAGACAAAGCCTTGTGTGGTGTGTTACTTGTGCAGCAGAGACGGTTAGTGTCAGCAGTTGTGTGTCTATTGCCGCATTGTGATACCCATAGCCATCGGGTCTCACAATCCTATCGAGTAAAAGAGACAAAGCCTTGTGTGGTGTGTTACTTGTGCAGCAGAGACAGTTAGTGTCAGCAGTTGTGTGTTTATTGCCACAATGTGATACCCATAGCCATCGGGTCTCACAATCCTATCGAGTAAAAGAGACAAAGCCTTGTGTGGTGTGTTACTTGTGCAGCAGAGACAGTTAGTGTTAGCAGTTGTGTGTCTATTGCCGCATTGTGATACCCATAGCCATCGGGTCTCACAATCCTATCGAGTAAAAGAGTCTAAGCCTTGTGTGGTGTGTTACTTGTGCAGCAGAGACAGTTAGTGTTAGCAGTTGTGTGTTTATTGCCACATTGTGATACCCATAGCCATCGGGTCTCACAATCCTATCGAGTAAAAGAGACAAAGCCTTGTGTGGTGTGTTACTTGTGCAGCAGAGACGTTTAGTGTCAGCAGTTGTGTGTCTATTGCCGCATTGTGATACCCATAGCCATCGGGTCTCACAATCCTATCGAGTAAAAGAGTCTAAGCCTTGTGTGGTGTGTTACTTGTGCAGCAGAGATTGTTAGTGTCAGCAGTTGTGTGTCTATTGCCGCATTGTGATACCCATAGCCATCGGGTCTCACAATCCTATCGAGTAAAAGAGTCTAAGCCTTGTGTGGTGTGTTACCTGTGCAGCAGAGACGGTTAGTGTCAGCAGTTGTGTGTCTATTGCCGCATTGTGATACCCATAGCCATCGGGTCTCACAATCCTATCGAGTAAAAGAGACAAAGCCTTGTGTGGTGTGTTACCTGTGCAGCAGAGACAGTTAGTGTCAGCAGTTGTGTGTTTATTGCCGCATTGTGATACCCATAGCCATCGGGTCTCACAATCCTATCGAGTAAAAGAGTCTAAGCCTTGTGTGGTGTGTTACTTGTGCAGCAGAGACGGTTAGTGTCAGCAGTTGTGTGTCTATTGCCGCATTGTGATACCCATAGCCATCGGGTCTCACAATCCTATCGAGTAAAAGAGACAAAGCCTTGTGTGGTGTGTTACTTGTGCAGCAGAGACGGTTAGTGTCAGCAGTTGTGTGTCTATTGCCGCATTGTGATACCCATAGCCATCGGGTCTCACAATCCTATCGAGTAAAAGAGTCTAAGCCTTGTGTGGTGTGTTACCTGTGCAGCAGAGACAGTTAGTGTCAGCAGTTGTGTGTTTATTGCCGCATTGTGATACCCATAGCCATCGGGTCTCACAATCCTATCGAGTAAAAGAGTCTAAGCCTTGTGTGGTGTGTTACTTGTGCAGCAGAGACAGTTAGTGTCAGCAGTTGTGTGTCTATTGCCGCATTGTGATACCCATAGCCATCGGGTCTCACAATCCTATCGAGTAAAAGAGTCTAAGCCTTGTGTGGTGTGTTACTTGTGCAGCAGAGACGGTTAGTGTCAGCAGTTGTGTGTCTATTGCCGCATTGTGATACCCATAGCCATCGGGTCTCACAATCCTATCGAGTAAAAGAGTCTAAGCCTTGTGTGGTGTGTTACTTGTGCAGCAGAGACGGTTAGTGTCAGCAGTTGTGTGTCTATTGCCGCATTGTGATACCCATAGCCATCGGGTCTCACAATCCTATCGAGTAAAAGAGACAAAGCCTTGTGTGGTGTGTTACCTGTGCAGCAGAGACAGTTAGTGTCAGCAGTTGTGTGTCTATTGCCGCATTGTGATACCCATAGCCATCGGGTCTCACAATCCTATCGAGTAAAAGAGACAAAGCCTTGTGTGGTGTGTTACTTGTGCAGCAGAGATTGTTAGTGTCAGCAGTTGTGTGTTTATTGCCACATTGTGATACCCATAGCCATCGGGTCTCACAATCCTATCGAGTAAAAGAGACAAAGCCTTGTGTGGTGTGTTACTTGTGCAGCAGAGACAGTTAGTGTTAGCAGTTGTGTGTCTATTGCCGCATTGTGATACCCATAGCCATCGGGTCTCACAATCCTATCGAGTAAAAGAGTCTAAGCCTTGTGTGGTGTGTTACTTGTGCAGCAGAGACAGTTAGTGTTAGCAGTTGTGTGTTTATTGCCACATTGTGATACCCATAGCCATCGGGTCTCACAATCCTATCGAGTAAAAGAGACAAAGCCTTGTGTGGTGTGTTACTTGTGCAGCAGAGACGTTTAGTGTCAGCAGTTGTGTGTCTATTGCCGCATTGTGATACCCATAGCCATCGGGTCTCACAATCCTATCGAGTAAAAGAGTCTAAGCCTTGTGTGGTGTGTTACCTGTGCAGCAGAGACAGTTAGTGTCAGCAGTTGTGTGTCTATTGCCACATTGTGATACCCATAGCCATCGGGTCTCACAATCCTATCGAGTAAAAGAGACAAAGCCTTGTGTGGTGTGTTACTTGTGCAGCAGAGACAGTTAGTGTCAGCAGTTGTGTGTCTATTGCCACATTGTGATACCCATAGCCATCGGGTCTCACAATCCTATCGAGTAAAAGAGACAAAGCCTTGTGTGGTGTGTTACTTGTGCAGCAGAGACAGTTAGTGTCAGCAGTTGTGTGTCTATTGCCACATTGTGATACCCATAGCCATCGGGTCTCACAATCCTATCGAGTAAAAGAGTCTAAGCCTTGTGTGGTGTGTTACTTGTGCAGCAGAGACAGTTAGTGTCAGCAGTTGTGTGTCTATTGCCGCATTGTGATACCCATAGCCATCGGGTCTCACAATCCTATCGAGTAAAAGAGACAAAGCCTTGTGTGGTGTGTTACTTGTGCAGCAGAGACGGTTAGTGTCAGCAGTTGTGTGTCTATTGCCGCATTGTGATACCCATAGCCATCGGGTCTCACAATCCTATCGAGTAAAAGAGACAAAGCCTTGTGTGGTGTGTTACCTGTGCAGCAGAGATTGTTAGTGTCAGCAGTTGTGTGTCTATTGCCGCATTGTGATACCCATAGCCATCGGGTCTCACAATCCTATCGAGTAAAAGAGTCTAAGCCTTGTGTGGTGTGTTACCTGTGCAGCAGAGACGGTTAGTGTCAGCAGTTGTGTGTCTATTGCCGCATTGTGATACCCATAGCCATCGGGTCTCACAATCCTATCGAGTAAAAGAGTCTAAGCCTTGTGTGGTGTGTTACTTGTGCAGCAGAGACAGTTAGTGTCAGCAGTTGTGTGTCTATTGCCGCATTGTGATACCCATAGCCATCGGGTCTCACAATCCTATCGAGTAAAAGAGACAAAGCCTTGTGTGGTGTGTTACCTGTGCAGCAGAGACAGTTAGTGTCAGCAGTTGTGTGTCTATTGCCGCATTGTGATACCCATAGCCATAGGGTCTCACAATCCTATCGAGTAAAAGAGTCTAAGCCTTGTGTGGTGTGTTACCTGTGCAGCAGAGACGGTTAGTGTCAGCAGTTGTGTGTCTATTGCCGCATTGTGATACCCATAGCCATCGGGTCTCACAATCCTATCGAGTAAAAGAGACAAAGCCTTGTGTGGTGTGTTACCTGTGCAGCAGAGACGGTTAGTGTCAGCAGTTGTGTGTCTATTGCCGCATTGTGATACCCATAGCCATCGGGTCTCACAATCCTATCGAGTAAAAGAGTCTAAGCCTTGTGTGGTGTGTTACTTGTGCAGCAGAGACGGTTAGTGTCAGCAGTTGTGTGTCTATTGCCGCATTGTGATACCCATAGCCATCGGGTCTCACAATCCTATCGAGTAAAAGAGTCTAAGCCTTGTGTGGTGTGTTACTTGTGCAGCAGAGACGGTTAGTGTCAGCAGTTGTGTGTCTATTGCCGCATTGTGATACCCATAGCCATCGGGTCTCACAATCCTATCGAGTAAAAGAGTCTAAGCCTTGTGTGGTGTGTTACTTGTGCAGCAGAGACGGTTAGTGTCAGCAGTTGTGTGTCTATTGCCGCATTGTGATACCCATAGCCATCGGGTCTCACAATCCTATCGAGTAAAAGAGACAAAGCCTTGTGTGGTGTGTTACCTGTGCAGCAGAGACAGTTAGTGTCAGCAGTTGTGTGTCTATTGCCGCATTGTGATACCCATAGCCATCGGGTCTCACAATCCTATCGAGTAAAAGAGTCTAAGCCTTGTGTGGTGTGTTACTTGTGCAGCAGAGATTGTTAGTGTCAGCAGTTGTGTGTCTATTGCCGCATTGTGATACCCATAGCCATCGGGTCTCACAATCCTATCGAGTAAAAGAGTCTAAGCCTTGTGTGGTGTGTTACTTGTGCAGCAGAGACAGTTAGTGTCAGCAGTTGTGTGTCTATTGCCGCATTGTGATACCCATAGCCATCGGGTCTCACAATCCTATCGAGTAAAAGAGACAAAGCCTTGTGTGGTGTGTTACTTGTGCAGCAGAGACGGTTAGTGTCAGCAGTTGTGTGTCTATTGCCGCATTGTGATACCCATAGCCATCGGGTCTCACAATCCTATCGAGTAAAAGAGACAAAGCCTTGTGTGGTGTGTTACTTGTGCAGCAGAGACGGTTAGTGTCAGCAGTTGTGTGTCTATTGCCGCATTGTGATACCCATAGCCATCGGGTCTCACAATCCTATCGAGTAAAAGAGACAAAGCCTTGTGTGGTGTGTTACTTGTGCAGCAGAGACGTTTAGTGTCAGCAGTTGTGTGTCTATTGCCGCATTGTGATACCCATAGCCATCGGGTCTCACAATCCTATCGAGTAAAAGAGTCTAAGCCTTGTGTGGTGTGTTACTTGTGCAGCAGAGACGGTTAGTGTCAGCAGTTGTGTGTCTATTGCTGCATTGTGATACCCATAGCCATCGGGTCTCACAATCCTATCGAGTAAAAGAGTCTAAGCCTTGTGTGGTGTGTTACCTGTGCAGCAGAGACAGTTAGTGTCAGCAGTTGTGTGTCTATTGCCGCATTGTGATACCCATAGCCATCGGGTCTCACAATCCTATCGAGTAAAAGAGTCTAAGCCTTGTGTGGTGTGTTACTTGTGCAGCAGAGACAGTTAGTGTCAGCAGTTGTGTGTCTATTGCCACATTGTGATACCCATAGCCATCGGGTCTCACAATCCTATCGAGTAAAAGAGTCTAAGCCTTGTGTGGTGTGTTACTTGTGCAGCAGAGACAGTTAGTGTCAGCAGTTGTGTGTTTATTGCCGCATTGTGATACCCATAGCCATCGGGTCTCACAATCCTATCGAGTAAAAGAGTCTAAGCCTTGTGTGGTGTGTTACTTGTGCAGCAGAGACAGTTAGTGTCAGCAGTTGTGTGTCTATTGCCGCATTGTGATACCCATAGCCATCGGGTCTCACAATCCTATCGAGTAAAAGAGACAAAGCCTTGTGTGGTGTGTTACCTGTGCAGCAGAGATTGTTAGTGTCAGCAGTTGTGTGTCTATTGCTGCATTGTGATACCCATAGCCATCGGGTCTCACAATCCTATCGAGTAAAAGAGTCTAAGCCTTGTGTGGTGTGTTACTTGTGCAGCAGAGACAGTTAGTGTCAGCAGTTGTGTGTCTATTGCCGCATTGTGATACCCATAGCCATCGGGTCTCACAATCCTATCGAGTAAAAGAGTCTAAGCCTTGTGTGGTGTGTTACTTGTGCAGCAGAGACGGTTAGTGTCAGCAGTTGTGTGTCTATTGCCGCATTGTGATACCCATAGCCATCGGGTCTCACAATCCTATCGAGTAAAAGAGTCTAAGCCTTGTGTGGTGTGTTACTTGTGCAGCAGAGACGGTTAGTGTCAGCAGTTGTGTGTCTATTGCCGCATTGTGATACCCATAGCCATCGGGTCTCACAATCCTATCGAGTAAAAGAGACAAAGCCTTGTGTGGTGTGTTACTTGTGCAGCAGAGACTGTTAGTGTCAGCAGTTGTGTGTCTATTGCCACATTGTGATACCCATAGCCATCGGGTCTCACAATCCTATCGAGTAAAAGAGACAAAGCCTTGTGTGGTGTGTTACTTGTGCAGCAGAGACGTTTAGTGTCAGCAGTTGTGTGTCTATTGCCGCATTGTGATACCCATAGCCATCGGGTCTCACAATCCTATCGAGTAAAAGAGTCTAAGCCTTGTGTGGTGTGTTACTTGTGCAGCAGAGACAGTTAGTGTCAGCAGTTGTGTGTCTATTGCCGCATTGTGATACCCATAGCCATCGGGTCTCACAATCCTATAGAGTAAAAGAGACAAAGCCTTGTGTGGTGTGTTACTTGTGCAGCAGAGACGTTTAGTGTCAGCAGTTGTGTGTCTATTGCCGCATTGTGATACCCATAGCCATCGGGTCTCACAATCCTATAGAGTAAAAGAGTCTAAGCCTTGTGTGGTGTGTTACTTGTGCAGCAGAGACAGTTAGTGTCAGCAGTTGTGTGTCTATTGCCGCATTGTGATACCCATAGCCATCGGGTCTCACAATCCTATCGAGTAAAAGAGTCTAAGCCTTGTGTGGTGTGTTACTTGTGCAGCAGAGACGGTTAGTGTCAGCAGTTGTGTGTCTATTGCCGCATTGTGATACCCATAGCCATCGGGTCTCACAATCCTATCGAGTAAAAGAGACAAAGCCTTGTGTGGTGTGTTACCTGTGCAGCAGAGACAGTTAGTGTCAGCAGTTGTGTGTCTATTGCCGCATTGTGATACCCATAGCCATCGGGTCTCACAATCCTATCGAGTAAAAGAGTCTAAGCCTTGTGTGGTGTGTTACTTGTGCAGCAGAGACGGTTAGTGTCAGCAGTTGTGTGTCTATTGCCGCATTGTGATACCCATAGCCATCGGGTCTCACAATCCTATCGAGTAAAAGAGTCTAAGCCTTGTGTGGTGTGTTACTTGTGCAGCAGAGACGGTTAGTGTCAGCAGTTGTGTGTCTATTGCCGCATTGTGATACCCATAGCCATCGGGTCTCACAATCCTATCGAGTAAAAGAGTCTAAGCCTTGTGTGGTGTGTTACTTGTGCAGCAGAGATTGTTAGTGTCAGCAGTTGTGTGTCTATTGCCGCATTGTGATACCCATAGCCATCGGGTCTCACAATCCTATCGAGTAAACGAGACAAAGCCTTGTGTGGTGTGTTACTTGTGCAGCAGAGACAGTTAGTGTCAGCAGTTGTGTGTCTATTGCCGCATTGTGATACCCATAGCCATCGGGTCTCACAATCCTATCGAGTAAAAGAGTCTAAGCCTTGTGTGGTGTGTTACCTGTGCAGCAGAGACGGTTAGTGTCAGCAGTTGTGTGTCTATTGCCGCATTGTGATACCCATAGCCATCGGGTCTCACAATCCTATCGAGTAAAAGAGTCTAAGCCTTGTGTGGTGTGTTACTTGTGCAGCAGAGACGGTTAGTGTCAGCAGTTGTGTGTCTATTGCCGCATTGTGATACCCATAGCCATCGGGTCTCACAATCCTATCGAGTAAAAGAGTCTAAGCCTTGTGTGGTGTGTTACTTGTGCAGCAGAGATTGTTAGTGTCAGCAGTTGTGTGTCTATTGCCGCATTGTGATACCCATAGCCATCGGGTCTCACAATCCTATCGAGTAAAAGAGTCTAAGCCTTGTGTGGTGTGTTACTTGTGCAGCAGAGACGTTTAGTGTCAGCAGTTGTGTGTCTATTGCCGCATTGTGATACCCATAGCCATCGGGTCTCACAATCCTATCGAGTAAAAGAGTCTAAGCCTTGTGTGGTGTGTTACTTGTGCAGCAGAGACGGTTAGTGTCAGCAGTTGTGTGTCTATTGCCGCATTGTGATACCCATAGCCATCGGGTCTCACAATCCTATCGAGTAAAAGAGACAAAGCCTTGTGTGGTGTGTTACCTGTGCAGCAGAGACGGTTAGTGTCAGCAGTTGTGTGTCTATTGCCGCATTGTGATACCCATAGCCATCGGGTCTCACAATCCTATCGAGTAAAAGAGTCTAAGCCTTGTGTGGTGTGTTACCTGTGCAGCAGAGACGGTTAGTGTCAGCAGTTGTGTGTCTATTGCCGCATTGTGATACCCATAGCCATCGGGTCTCACAATCCTATCGAGTAAAAGAGACAAAGCCTTGTGTGGTGTGTTACTTGTGCAGCAGAGACAGTTAGTGTCAGCAGTTGTGTGTCTATTGCCGCATTGTGATACCCATAGCCATCGGGTCTCACAATCCTATCGAGTAAAAGAGTCTAAGCCTTGTGTGGTGTGTTACTTGTGCAGCAGAGACGGTTAGTGTCAGCAGTTGTGTGTCTATTGCCGCATTGTGATACCCATAGCCATCGGGTCTCACAATCCTATCGAGTAAAAGAGTCTAAGCCTTGTGTGGTGTGTTACCTGTGCAGCAGAGACGGTTAGTGTCAGCAGTTGTGTGTCTATTGCCGCATTGTGATACCCATAGCCATCGGGTCTCACAATCCTATCGAGTAAAAGAGACAAAGCCTTGTGTGGTGTGTTACTTGTGCAGCAGAGATTGTTAGTGTCAGCAGTTGTGTGTCTATTGCCGCATTGTGATACCCATAGCCATCGGGTCTCACAATCCTATCGAGTAAAAGAGTCTAAGCCTTGTGTGGTGTGTTACCTGTGCAGCAGAGACAGTTAGTGTCAGCAGTTGTGTGTCTATTGCCGCATTGTGATACCCATAGCCATCGGGTCTCACAATCCTATCGAGTAAAAGAGACAAAGCCTTGTGTGGTGTGTTACTTGTGCAGCAGAGACGGTTAGTGTCAGCAGTTGTGTGTCTATTGCCGCATTGTGATACCCATAGCCATCGGGTCTCACAATCCTATCGAGTAAAAGAGTCTAAGCCTTGTGTGGTGTGTTACTTGTGCAGCAGAGACGGTTAGTGTCAGCAGTTGTGTGTCTATTGCCGCATTGTGATACCCATAGCCATCGGGTCTCACAATCCTATCGAGTAAAAGAGACAAAGCCTTGTGTGGTGTGTTACTTGTGCAGCAGAGACAGTTAGTGTCAGCAGTTGTGTGTCTATTGCCACATTGTGATACCCATAGCCATCGGGTCTCACAATCCTATCGAGTAAAAGAGTCTAAGCCTTGTGTGGTGTGTTACTTGTGCAGCAGAGACGGTTAGTGTCAGCAGTTGTGTGTCTATTGCCGCATTGTGATACCCATAGCCATCGGGTCTCACAATCCTATCGAGTAAAAGAGTCTAAGCCTTGTGTGGTGTGTTACTTGTGCAGCAGAGACGGTTAGTGTCAGCAGTTGTGTGTCTATTGCTGCATTGTGATACCCATAGCCATCGGGTCTCACAATCCTATCGAGTAAAAGAGTCTAAGCCTTGTGTGGTGTGTTACCTGTGCAGCAGAGACAGTTAGTGTCAGCAGTTGTGTGTCTATTGCCGCATTGTGATACCCATAGCCATCGGGTCTCACAATCCTATCGAGTAAAAGAGACAAAGCCTTGTGTGGTGTGTTACCTGTGCAGCAGAGACAGTTAGTGTCAGCAGTTGTGTGTCTATTGCCGCATTGTGATACCCATAGCCATCGGGTCTCACAATCCTATCGAGTAAAAGAGACAAAGCCTTGTGTGGTGTGTTACTTGTGCAGCAGAGACGGTTAGTGTCAGCAGTTGTGTGTCTATTGCCGCATTGTGATACCCATAGCCATCGGGTCTCACAATCCTATCGAGTAAAAGAGTCTAAGCCTTGTGTGGTGTGTTACTTGTGCAGCAGAGACGGTTAGTGTCAGCAGTTGTGTGTCTATTGCCGCATTGTGATACCCATAGCCATCGGGTCTCACAATCCTATAGAGTAAAAGAGACAAAGCCTTGTGTGGTGTGTTACTTGTGCAGCAGAGACGTTTAGTGTCAGCAGTTGTGTGTCTATTGCCGCATTGTGATACCCATAGCCATCGGGTCTCACAATCCTATAGAGTAAAAGAGTCTAAGCCTTGTGTGGTGTGTTACTTGTGCAGCAGAGACAGTTAGTGTCAGCAGTTGTGTGTCTATTGCCGCATTGTGATACCCATAGCCATCGGGTCTCACAATCCTATCGAGTAAAAGAGTCTAAGCCTTGTGTGGTGTGTTACTTGTGCAGCAGAGACGGTTAGTGTCAGCAGTTGTGTGTCTATTGCCGCATTGTGATACCCATAGCCATCGGGTCTCACAATCCTATCGAGTAAAAGAGACAAAGCCTTGTGTGGTGTGTTACCTGTGCAGCAGAGACAGTTAGTGTCAGCAGTTGTGTGTCTATTGCCGCATTGTGATACCCATAGCCATCGGGTCTCACAATCCTATCGAGTAAAAGAGACAAAGCCTTGTGTGGTGTGTTACCTGTGCAGCAGAGATTGTTAGTGTCAGCAGTTGTGTGTCTATTGCCGCATTGTGATACCCATAGCCATCGGGTCTCACAATCCTATCGAGTAAAAGAGTCTAAGCCTTGTGTGGTGTGTTACTTGTGCAGCAGAGATTGTTAGTGTCAGCAGTTGTGTGTCTATTGCCGCATTGTGATACCCATAGCCATCGGGTCTCACAATCCTATCGAGTAAACGAGACAAAGCCTTGTGTGGTGTGTTACTTGTGCAGCAGAGACAGTTAGTGTCAGCAGTTGTGTGTCTATTGCCGCATTGTGATACCCATAGCCATCGGGTCTCACAATCCTATCGAGTAAAAGAGTCTAAGCCTTGTGTGGTGTGTTACTTGTGCAGCAGAGACAGTTAGTGTCAGCAGTTGTGTGTCTATTGCCGCATTGTGATACCCATAGCCATCGGGTCTCACAATCCTATCGAGTAAAAGAGTCTAAGCCTTGTGTGGTGTGTTACCTGTGCAGCAGAGACGTTTAGTGTCAGCAGTTGTGTGTCTATTGCCGCATTGTGATACCCATAGCCATCGGGTCTCACAATCCTATCGAGTAAAAGAGTCTAAGCCTTGTGTGGTGTGTTACTTGTGCAGCAGAGACGTTTAGTGTCAGCAGTTGTGTGTCTATTGCCGCATTGTGATACCCATAGCCATCGGGTCTCACAATCCTATCGAGTAAAAGAGTCTAAGCCTTGTGTGGTGTGTTACTTGTGCAGCAGAGACGGTTAGTGTCAGCAGTTGTGTGTCTATTGCCGCATTGTGATACCCATAGCCATCGGGTCTCACAATCCTATCGAGTAAAAGAGTCTAAGCCTTGTGTGGTGTGTTACTTGTGCAGCAGAGACAGTTAGTGTCAGCAGTTGTGTGTCTATTGCTGCATTGTGATACCCATAGCCATCGGGTCTCACAATCCTATCGAGTAAAAGAGTCTAAGCCTTGTGTGGTGTGTTACTTGTGCAGCAGAGACGGTTAGTGTCAGCAGTTGTGTGTCTATTGCCGCATTGTGATACCCATAGCCATCGGGTCTCACAATCCTATCGAGTAAAAGAGACAAAGCCTTGTGTGGTGTGTTACTTGTGCAGCAGAGACAGTTAGTGTCAGCAGTTGTGTGTCTATTGCCACATTGTGATACCCATAGCCATCGGGTCTCACAATCCTATCGAGTAAAAGAGTCTAAGCCTTGTGTGGTGTGTTACTTGTGCAGCAGAGACAGTTAGTGTCAGCAGTTGTGTGTCTATTGCCGCATTGTGATACCCATAGCCATCGGGTCTCACAATCCTATCGAGTAAAAGAGACAAAGCCTTGTGTGGTGTGTTACCTGTGCAGCAGAGACAGTTAGTGTCAGCAGTTGTGTGTCTATTGCCGCATTGTGATACCCATAGCCATCGGGTCTCACAATCCTATCGAGTAAAAGAGTCTAAGCCTTGTGTGGTGTGTTACCTGTGCAGCAGAGATTGTTAGTGTCAGCAGTTGTGTGTCTATTGCCACATTGTGATACCCATAGCCATCGGGTCTCACAATCCTATCGAGTAAAAGAGACAAAGCCTTGTGTGGTGTGTTACTTGTGCAGCAGAGACAGTTAGTGTCAGCAGTTGTGTGTCTATTGCCGCATTGTGATACCCATAGCCATCGGGTCTCACAATCCTATCGAGTAAAAGAGTCTAAGCCTTGTGTGGTGTGTTACTTGTGCAGCAGAGACGGTTAGTGTCAGCAGTTGTGTGTCTATTGCTGCATTGTGATACCCATAGCCATCGGGTCTCACAATCCTATCCTTATGACTAGCTGTGGCGGGGGAGGGTAGAGCCGATTACTGGGGGCTGACAGCGGTGTGTTACAGGCCCGAGAAATATACCAGCAGCCCTCTTAGCTACATGTAGATCTCCAGAACCCCCGAGATTACTTCTAGGAGTCGCCATCTTTGATGTGATGTCAGCACTCAGAACTGTCCCTCAAGTGACACCCCATAGGATTCCTCTCCAGTCCCCCCTGGTGAAGGAGGAAGGAAGGAGCTGGGCCAGCACAGACAGTAATTGGACACTCCCAGAAGAGGAGAGAGTTATGAAGGATGGAGGGGGCTGTGCTAGGGAATTGACTCTTCCTGGAACAGATATATATATATATACTGTATATACTTTGTAGATAGATACAGGGAAGGCAGTTCAGGAACCTCCAGCACAGAATATATGTACTGGCAAAGGGGGATGGGAAGTGCTGGAGGGTCTATTGTTGTCAGCAGGGGTCCTTTGTTGCTGGGGCAGATCTATTGTTGCTGGGGGTGTATTGTGTTCCTGGGAAGGTCTATTGTTGCTGAGGGTAGTCTCTTGCTTCTGGGAAGGATCTGTTGCTGCTGGGGGGGTCTATTGCTGCTGGAAAGGATATGGTGTTGCTGGGGGAGGGGTTTATTGTTGCTGGGAAGGATCTGTTGTTGCTTGGGGGTCTATTGTTGCTGGGAAGGATATGTAGTTGCTGGGGGAGGGATCTATTGTTGCTGGGAAGGATCTGATGTTGCTGGGGGGTCTTTTGCTGCTGGGAAGGATCTGTTGTTGCTGGGGGAGGGGTCTATTGCTGTTAGGAAGGATCTATTGTTGCTGGGGGATCTATGGTTGCTGGGGGATAAGTCTAGTGTTGCTGGGAAGGATCTGTTGTTGCTGGGGGGGTCTATTGCTGCTGGGAAGGATCTGTTGTTTGCTGGGGGGTCTATGGTTGCTGGGGGACGGGCCTTTTTTTTCTGGGAAGGATCTGTTGTTGCTGGGGGGTCTTTTGTTGCTGGTAAGGATCTGTTGTTGCTGGGGGAGGGGTCTATTGTTGCTGGGAAGGATCTCTTGTTGCTGGGGGAGGGGTCTGTTGTTGCTGGGGGGTCTATTGCTGCTGGGAAGGATCTGTTGTTGCTGGGGGGGTCAATTGCTGCTGGGAAGAATCTGTTGTTGCTGGGGGGTCTATTGTTGCTGGGAAGGATCTGTTGTTGCTGAGGGGGTCTATTGTTGCTGGGAAGGATCTGTTGTTGCTGGGGGAGTGGTCTATTGTTGCAGGGAAGGATCTGTTGTTGCTGGGGGGGGTCTATGGCTGCTGGGAAGGATCTGTTGTTGCTGGGGGAGGGGTCTATGGTTGCTGGGGAGGGGTCTTTTGTTGCTGGGAAGGATCTGTTGTTTCTGGGGGGGTCTATTGTTGCTGGGAAGGATCTGTTGTTGCGGGGGGAGGGGTGTATTGTTGCTGGGAAGGATCTGTTGTTGCTGGGGAGGGGTCTATTGCTGCTGGGAAGGATCTGTTGTTGCTGGGGGAGGGATCTATTGTTGCTGGGAAGGATCTGTTGTTGCTGGGGGAGGGGCCTGTTGTTGCTGGGGGAGGGGCCTGTTGTTGCTGGGGGAGGGGTCTATTGCTGCTGGGAAAGATCTGTTGTTGCTGGGGGAGGGGTCTGTTGTTGCTTGGGGAAGGGATCTATTGTTGCTGGGAACGATCTGTTGTTGCTGGGGGGTCTATTGCTGCTATAATAGATCTGTTGTTGCTGGGGGGTCTATTGCTGCTGGGAAGGATCTGTTGTTGTTGGGGGAGGGGTCTATGGTTGCTGGGGACGGGGTCTATTGTTGCTGGGAAGGATCTGGTGTTGCTGGGGGAGGGGTCTATGGTTGTTGGGGAGGGATCTATTGTTGCTGGGAAGGATCTGTTGTTGCTGGGGGAGGGGTCTGTTGTTGCTGGGGGAGGGGTCTATTGCTGCTGGGAAGGATCTGTTGTTGCTGGGGGAGGGGTCTGCTGTTGGTTGGGGAAGGGATCTATTGTTGCTGGGAAAGATCTTTTGTTGCTGGGGGGATCTATTGCTGCTGGGAAGGATCTGTTGTTGCTGGGGGGTCTATTGTTGCTGGGAAGGATCTGGTGTTGCTGGGGGAGGGGTCTATGGTTGCTGGGGGAGAAATCTATTGTTGCTGGGATGGATCTGGTGTTGCTGGGGGAGGGGTCTATGGTTGCTGGGGAAGGATCTGGTGTTGCTGGGGGAGGGGTCTGTGGTTGCTGGGAAGGATCTGGTGTTGCTGGGGGATGGGTCTATGGTTGCTGGGGGGTTCTATTGTTGCTGGGAAGGATCTGGCGTTGCTAGGGGATGGGTCTATGGTTGCTGGGGGGGTCTTTTGTTGCTGGGAAGGATCTGGTGTTGCTGGGGGATGGGTCTATGGTTGCTGGGGGGGTCTATTGTTGCTGGGAAGGATCTGGTGTTGCTGGGGGATGGGTCTATGGTTGCTGGGGGGTCTGGTGTTGCTGGGAAGGATCTGGTGTTGCTGGGGATGGGTCTATGGTTGCTGGGGGGTCTATTGTTGCTGGGAAGGATCTGGCGTTGCTAGGGGATGGGTCTATGGTTGCTGGGGGGGTCTATTGTTGCTGGGAAGGATCTGGTGTTGCTGGGGGATGGGTCTATGGTTGCTGGGGGGTCTATTGTTGCTGGGAAGGATCTGGTGTTGCTGGGGGATGGGTCTATGGTTGCTGGGGGGGTCTATTGTTGCTGGGGATGGGTCTATGGTTGCTGGGGGAGGTCTATTGTTGCTGGGAAGGATCTGGTGTTGCTGGGGGGTCTATGGTTGCTGGGAAGGATCTGGTGTTGCTGGGGGAGGGGTCTATGGTTGCTGGGGGGGTCTTGGGTTGCTGGGAAGGATCTGGTGTTGCTGGGGGGGTCTATGGTTGCTGGGAAGGATCTGGTGTTGCTGGGGGAGGGGTCTATGGTTGCTGGGGGGTCTATTGTTGCTGGGGGGAGGGGGTCTATGGTTGCTGGGGGGGTCTATGGTTGCTGGGAAGGATCTGGTGTTGCTGGGGGATGGGTCTATGGTTGCTGGGGGGTCTATTGTTGCTGGGAAGGATCTGGTGTTGCTGGGGGATGGGTCTATGGTTGCTGGGGGGTCTGATGTTGCTGGGAAGGATCTGGTGTTGCTGGGGATGGGTCTATGGTTGCTGGGGGGTCTATTGTTGCTGGGAAGGATATGGTGTTGCTGGGGGGTCTATGGTTGCTGGGAAGGATCTGGTGTTGCTGGAGGAGGGGTCTATGGTTGCTGGGGGGGTCTTGGGTTGCTGGGAAGGATCTGGTGTTGCTGGGGGGTCTATGGTTGCTGGGAAGGATCTGGTGTTGCTGGAGGAGGGGTCTATGGTTGCTGGGGGGGGTCTTGGGTTGCTGGGAAGGATCTGGTGTTGCTGGGGGAGGGGTCTATGGTTGCTGGGGGGGTCTATTGTTGCTGGGGCGAGGGGGTCTATGGTTGCTGGGGGGGTCTTGGGTTGCTGGGAAGGATCTGGTGTTGCTGGGGGGGGTCTGTGGTTGCTGGGAAGGATCTGGTGTTGCTGGGGGAGGGGTCTATGGTTGCTGGGGGGGTCTATTGTTGCTGGGGGGAGGGATCTATGGTTGCTGGGGGGAGTCTATGGTTGCTGGGAAGGATCTGGTGTTGCTGGGGGGAGGGATCTATGGTTGCTGGGGGGTCTATTGTTGCTGGGGGGAGGGATCTATGGTTGCTGGGGGAGTCTATGGTTGCTGGGAAGGATCTGGTGTTGCTGGGGGGAGGGGTCTATGGTTGCTGGGGGGTCTATTGTTGCTGGGGGGAGGGATCTATGGTTGCTGGGGGGTCTATTGTTGCTGGGGGGAGGGATCTACGGTTGCTGGGGGGATCTATGGTTGCTGGGGGGTCTATTGTTGCTGGGGGGAGGGATCTATGGTTTCTGGGGGGTCTATGGTTGCTGGGAAGGATCTGGTGTTGCTGGGGGAGGGGTCTATGGTTGCTGGGGGGGTCTATGGTTGCTGGGGGGGATCTATGGTCGCTGGGGGGGGTCTATTGTTGCTGGGAAGGATCTGGTGTTGCTGGGGGGGGATTCTGTTATCATTAACCAATTCCATACAAAGAAATGAATGTACTTGGCTCTGAATTCTCTTAAAGGAGCGGTACTAAGAGGTGGGTAGGGGGCGGAGACAGGGGGCGGTGCCTATTCTTGGAGAATATATAGATAGTTCTGTTTCTTTGTTGCTCAGTTTAACTTGGTTTCAGCTTCTCTCAATCCCTTTACAGCAGAGCTCAGACTAAGAGAGGGAGAAGCAGCACAAGGAGAAAGCAGAGTGACAGAAAGATGAGCCAATCATTGTCCATTGAAAAGCTGGAAAAGTTACATTTCTTAACTGCAATACAGAAAAGTCAGGTCCTCAGGCGACTGTATCTACCAGGAGGCAGGGCTGTGTAAATCTCAGGACCGAATGGACAAATACAAATCGTTTGGCAGTTAAAATAACAATATACTGTATGGGGGGTATATAGAGGATGTGACAGAAGTAAGTACACCCCTCAGTCCCATTCATGTGACAACACTGAAGAAATGACACTTTGCTACAATGTAAAGTAGGGAGTGTACACAGGGGGAGGAGTGTACACAGGGGGAGGAGTGTACACAGGGGGGAGGAGTGTACACAGGGGGGAGGAGTGTACACAGGGGGAGGAGTGTACACAGGGGGGGAGGAGTGTACACAGGGGGGGAGGAGTGTACACAGGGGGGGGAGTGTACACAGGGGGAGGAGTGTACACAGGGGGGAGGAGTGTACACAGGGGGGAGGAGTGTACACAGGGGGAGGAGTGTACACAGGGGGAGGAGTGTACACAGGGGGGGAGGAGTGTACACAGGGGGAGGAGTGTACACAGGGGGGAGGAGTGTACACAGGGGGGGGAGTGTACACAGGGGGAGGAGTGTACACAGGGGGGGAGGAGTGTACACAGGGGGGAGGAGTGTACACAGGGGGGGAGGAGTGTACACAGGGGGGGAGGAGTGTACACAGGGGGGAGGAGTGTACACAGGGGGAGGAGTGTACACAGGGGGGAGGAGTGTACACAGGGGGGAGGAGTGTACACAGGGGGGAGGAGTGTACACAGGGGGGAGGAGTGTACACAGGGAGGAGGAGTGTACACAGGGGGAGGAGTGTACACAGGGGGAGGAGTGTACACAGGGGGGGAGGAGTGTACACAGGGGGGAGGAGTGTACACAGGGGGAGGAGTGTACACAGGGGGGGAGGAGTGTACACAGGGGGGGAGGAGTGTACACAGGGGGGAGGAGTGTACACAGGGGGGAGGAGTGTACACAGGGAGGAGGAGTGTACACAGGGGGAGGAGTGTACACAGGGGGAGGAGTGTACACAGGGGGGGAGGAGTGTACACAGGGGGGAGGAGTGTACACAGGGGGAGGAGTGTACACAGGGGGGGAGGAGTGTACACAGGGGGGGAGGAGTGTACACAGGGGGGAGGAGTGTACACAGGGGGAGGAGTGTACACAGGGGGGGAGGAGTGTACACAGGGGGGAGGAGTGTACACAGGGGGGAGGAGTGTACACAGGGGGAGGAGTGTACACAGGGGGGAGGAGTGTACACAGGGGGGAGGAGTGTACACAGGGGGGAGGAGTGTACACAGGGGGGAGGAGTGTACACAGGGGGGAGGAGTGTACACAGGGGGAGGAGTGTACACAGGGGGAGGAGTGTACACAGGGGGGAGGAGTGTACACAGGGGGAGGAGTGTACACAGGGGGGAGGAGTGTACACAGGGGGGAGGAGTGTACACAGGGGGGAGGAGTGTACACAGGGGGGAGGAGTGCACACAGGGGGGAGGAGTGCACACAGGGGGGAGGAGTGCACACAGGGGGGAGGAGTGCATACAGGGGGAGGAGTGTACACAGGGGGAGGAGTGTACACAGGGGGGAGGAGTGTACACAGGGGGGAGGAGTGCACACAGGGGGGAGGAGTGTACACAGGGGGGAGGAGTGTACACAGGGGGGGAGGAGTGTATACAGGGGGGAGGAGTGTACACAGGGGGGAGGAGTGTTTACAGGGGGGAGGAGTGTATACAGGGGGGGAGGAGTGTATACAGGGGGGAGGAGTGTACACAGGGGGGAGGAGTGTATACAGCGGGGGAGGAGTGTACACAGGGGGGGAGGAGTGTACACAGGGGGGAGGAGTGTACACAGGGGGGAGGAGTGTACACAGGGGGGAGGAGTGTACACAGGGGGAGGAGTGTACACAGGGGGGAGGAGTGTGGGGAGGAGTGTACACAGGGGGGAGGAGTGTGCACAGGGGGGAGGAGTGTACACAGGGGGGGAGGAGTGTACACAAGGGGGGGAGGAGTGTACACAGGGGGGGGGAGGAGTGTACACAGGGGGGAGGAGGAGTGTACACAGGGGGGAGGAGTGTACACAGGGGGGGGAGGAGTGTACACAGGGGGGGAGGAGTGTACACAGGGGGGAGGAGTGTACACAGGGGGAAGGAGTGTACACAGGGGGAGGAGTGTACACAGGGGGAGGAGTGTACACAGGGGGGAGGAGTGTACACAGGGGGAGGAGCGTACACAGGGGGGAGGAGTGTACACAGGGGGGAGGAGTGTACACAGGGGGGAGGAGTGTACACAGGGGGAGGAGTGTACACAGGGGGGAGGAGTGTACACAGGGGGGAGGAGTGTACACAGGGGGGAGGAGTGTACACAGGGGGAGGAGTGTACACAGGGGGGAGGAGTGTACACAGGGGGAGGAGTGTACACAGGGGGAGGAGTGTACACAGGGGGGAGGAGTGTACACAGGGGGGAGGAGTGTACACAGGGGGGAGGAGTGTACAGCTTGTATAATGGTGTAAATTTCCTCTCCCCTCAAAATAACTCAACACACAGCCATTAATGTCTAAACCACTGGCAACAAAAGTCAGGACACCCCTAAGTGAAAATGTCCAAATTGGGCCCAATTAGCAATTTTCCCTCCCCGATGTCATGTGACTCGTTAGTGTTACAAGGTCTCAGGTGTGATAAATTTGGTGTTATCGCTCTCACTCTCTCATACTGGTCACTGGAAGTACAACATGGCACCTCATGGCAAAGAACTCTCTGAGGATCTGAAGAAAATAATTGTTGCTCTACATAAAGATGGGCGGGGCTATAAGAAGATTGGCAAGACCCTGAAACTGATCTGCAGCACGGGGGCCAAGACCATCCAGCGGTATAACAGGACAGGTTCCCCTCAGAACAGGCCTCGCCATGGTCCACCAAAGAAGTTGAGGTCACGTGCTCAGCGTCATATCCAGAGGTTGTCTTTGGGAAATAGACGTATGAGTGCTGCCAGCATTGCTGCAGAGGGTGAAGGGGTGGGGGAGGGGTCAGCCTGTCAGTGCTCAGACCATACGCCGCACACTGCATCAAATTGGTCTGCATGGCTGTCGCCCCAGAAGGAAGCCTCTTCTAAAGATGATGCACAAGAAAGACAAGCAGACTAAGGACATGGATTACTGGAACCATGTCCTGTGGTCTGATGAGACCAAGATAAACGTATTTGGTGTCAGATGGTGTCAGGCGTGTGCGGCGGCAACCAGGTGAGGAGGACTAAGGGAAGCGTGTCTTCCCTACAGTCAGGCATGGTGGGGGGAGTGTCATGGTCTGGGGCTGCATGAGTGCTGCCGGCACTGGGGAGCTACAGATCATTGAGGGAACCATGAATGCCAACATGTACTGTGACATACTGAAGCAGAGCATGATCCCCTCCCTTCAGAGACTGGGCCGCAGGGTAGTATTCCAACATGATAACCACCCCAAACACACCTCCAAGACCACCACTGCCTTGCTAAAGAAGCTGAGGGTAAAGGTGATGACTGGCCAAGCATGTCTCCAGACCTAAACCCTATTGATCATCTGTGGGGGAACCTCAAACGGAAGGGGGAGGAGCGCAAGGTCTCTAACATCCACCAGCTCTGTGATGTCATCATGGGGGAGGGGAAGAGGACTCCAGTGACAACCTGTGAAGCTCTGGTGACCTCCATGCCCAAGAGGGTTAAGGCAGTGCTGGAAAATAACAGAGGCCACACAAAATATTGACACTTTGGGCCCAATTTGGACATTTTTACTTAGGGGTGTACTGACTTTTGTTGCCAGCGGTTTAGACATTAATGGCTGTGTGTTGAGTTATTTTGAGGGGAGAGGAAATTTACACCGTTATACAAGCTGTACACTCCTCCCCCCTGTGTGCACTCCTCCCCCCTGTGTACACTCCTCCCCCCTGTGTGCACTCCTCCCCCCTGTGTACACTCCTCCCCCCTGTGTACACTCCTCCCCCCTGTGTACACTCCTCCCCCTGTGTACACTCCTCCCCCTGTGTACACTCCTCCCCCCTGTGTACACTCCTCCCCCCTGTGTACACTCCTCCCCCTGTGTACACTCCTCCCCCCTGTGTACACTCCTCCCCCCTGTGTACACTCCTCCCCCCTGTGTACACTCCTCCCCCCGTGTACACTCCTCCCCCCTGTGTACACTCCTCCTCCTGTGTACACTCCTTCCCCCTGTGTACACTCCTCCCCCTACACTCCCCCCCGTGTACACTCCTCCCCCCCGTGTACACTCCTCCCCCCGTGTACACTCCTCCCCCCTGTGTACACTCCTCCCCCCCGTGTACACTCCTCCCCCCCGTGTACACTCCTCCCCCCCGTGTACACTCCTCCCCCCGTGTACACTCCTCCCCCCCGTGTACACTCCTCCCCCCTGTGTACACTCCCCCCCGTGTACACTCCTCCCCCTCTGTACACTCCTCCCCCCTGTGTACACTCCCCCCCGTGTACACTCCTCCCCCCTCTGTACACTCCTCCCCCCTGTGTACACTCCTCCCCCTACACTGCTCCCCCCCTGTGTACACTACTCCCCCCCTGTGTACACTCCTCCTCCTGTGTACACTCCTCCCCCCTCTGTACACTCCTCCCCCCTGTGTACACTCCTCCCCCTACACTGCTCCCCCCCTGTGTACACTACTCCCCCCCTGTGTACACTCCTCCTCCTGTGTACACTCCTCCCCCCTGTGTACACTCCTCCCCCTGTGTACACTCCTCCTCCCCCCTGTGTACACTCCTCCTCCCCCCTGTGTACACTCCTCCCCTTGTGTACACTCCTCCCCCTGTGTACACTCCTCCCCTGTGTACACTCCTCCCCCCCGTGTACACTCCTCCCCCCCGTGTACACTCCTCCCCCCTCTGTACACTCCTCCCCCCTGTGTACACTCCTCCCCCCCTGTGTACACTACTCCCCCCCTGTGTACACTACTCCCCCCCTGTGTACACTCCTCCTCCTGTGTACACTCCTCCTCCTGTGTACACTCCTCCCCTTGTGTACACTCCTCCCCCTGTGTACACTCCTCCTCCCCCCTGTGTACACTCCTCCTCCCCTTGTGTATACTCCTCCTCCTGTGTACACTCCTCCCCCGTGTACACTCCTCCCCCCGTGTACACTCCTCCCCCCTGTGTACACTCCTCCCCCCTGTGTACACTCCTCCCCCTGTGTACACTCCTCCCCCCTGTGTACACTCCTCCCCCCTGTGTACACTCCTCCCCCTGTGTACACTCACTACTTTACATTGTAGCAAAGTGTCATTTCTTCAGTGTTGTCACATGAATGGGACTGAGGGGTGTACTTACTTCTGTCAGATGCTGTATGTATATCGGGTTCCAGGTGACAGGTGCACTCAGGTAGGTTGAAGGAAAATCCCACCAATCAGGGGCCCTCACACTGATATTTATTGGGAAGAATCTTACCTTGATTTTAGCCATACAACCTGGAAAAGAAAGAAAAGAAGATTTCAGAAATGGAAACAAAGTAACAATCTTCTGACACCCGGCTATGGAAGGAACTTTCTATCTTCTTTCCCGACTCTCACATTTTATAATCACTTCATTGTCAGCCAAGGTTCCTCCAGAGCGGGGGTTTCCAAACTTTCTAAGCAAAGGGTCACTTTACTGTCCTTCAACCTTTAGGGGGCCGAACTGTGGGCAGTGGGATCGTTGGTGTCAGTGAGAGGACTAGTGCCCCATCATTGGTGTCAGTGGGAGGAATAGTGTCCCATCATTGGTATCAGTGGGAGGAATAGTGCCCCAACATTGGTGTCAGTGGGAGGAATAGAGCCCCATCGTTGGTGTCAGTGAGAGGACTAGTGCCCCATCATTGGTGTCAGTGGGAGGAATAGTGTCCCATCATTGGTGTCAGTGGGAGGAATAGTGTCCCATCATTGGTATCAGTGGGGGGAATAGTGTCCCATCATTGGTGTCAGTGGGGGGAATAGTGTCCCATCATTGGTGTCAGTGGGAGGAATAGTGCCCCATCATTGGTGTCAGTGGGAGGAATAGTGTCCCATCATTGGTATCAGTGGGAGGAATAGTGTCCCATCATTGGTGTCAGTGGGAGGAATAGTGTCCCATCATTGGTGTCAGTGGGAGGAATAGTGTCCCATCATTGGTGTCAGTGGGAGGAATAGTGTCCCATCATTGGTGTCAGTGGGAGGAATAGTGTCCCATCATTGGTGTCAGTGGAAGGAATAGTGCCCCATCATTGGTGTCAGTGGGAGGAATAGTGCCCCATCATTGGTGTCAGTGGGAGGAATAGTGCCCCGTCATTGGTATCAGTGGGAGGAATAGTGCCCCGCCCATCATTGGAGCACAGGTGTGTCAGGAGGAAGGTGCCTCTGAAGCTGCTCTGTGAGAGGGGAGTGGTGGTGAAATCTCTCCCAGCTCCCTGGCCCCCTTTCTGGGGAGGCCATGGAGGCCGGCAGGGCCTCTCCTGCTGGAGGCTCCCAGCCATCTCCTGGGCCATCAGGTGAACTGCCTGCCTCTGCACAAGCTGATCTCTCTGCCCCTGGTGAGGATGAAGGCTCGGAGGCCATTCGGGAGCGAGTGGTGGCCGGTATTAAGGTCCTGAACAGGGAGAGGGACAAGCTCTACAAGCTGAGAGCGGAGTTGAAGCGCCTGCGAAGGCAACGTGAGGGCTTACACAGCCAGAAACGGGGATCCATGGATCCGGAAATCCAGCTGGCCAAGGTCCGTGTGGATCATCAGGAGACCATCGTGGCCATGATGGAAGGCAGAGATGGGCCCTTTAAAGAAAAATTTTGTAACGACAAAAGGTTTGGAAGGGTGACAAAGATGGAGGTGGAGGAGGAGGAGACCCCCAGTTCTGACCCCCTGCCCCCCCAGGGAGAGGTAAGCAGCCCCAGGCCTTCCCAAGATTCAGGAGGTATGCTGAGGGCCATCCAGGTAATGGAGTCTCCTATGCGGGGGGATCAGATGGTGTTTAATGAGGAAGACATTTCTGATGATGTACCTGATAAAGTGAAGCCTGCTAAGTCCCATGTTGTGGATAAGACTGTTTTTGTTCCTTTTAACACTGTGACTGACAATGTGCCTAATGACAATCAGGCTGCTAGTCCTGTGTGCAGCAATGTTGTGCCTGCTGAGGCTGCAATGCAGCAAGACTTGCATTTAAAAAATGTCATTTCTGCGGATGGACTGCAAGTGTCAGAACAGCCCATTAACCCTTCTTTGGCTGAGTCCAAAGCTGTTTGCCCCACTGCTGCTGAGGACTCTACAGTGCAGCATCAGGAGACAGCTGGTATTGCAGCAACTGTGACTATTCCTGATGGGAATTTGAATAGTTCTGTGACTGATAACAATCACCCCAGTACCAGTGTGATGAACAATCCTGCTACAGATCCTGCCATTTCAGTTCATACCGTTGATAATAATAATAATATACAGAGTGATGTGGCTTCAGTGTCAGCCCTTGGCCCTGATAAACCTACTTTTGCACAGGTGGCACACTCTGCTCCTGGTAGTCCCGCTCCCAAGCGGGGTTTTCCACTGCAAGCTGCCACCTTGAGCACCCCAAGATCTGGTCTTGGGTCTCTGGCTTCTGCTGGGGGTCCAAGACGTAATGTAGTTATCCTGAAATGGGAAGGTGGTGCCATCCCTCCAGCACGGCGTGCAGTGGTGGACTTGATATTGGAGATGGGTTTTGGTGCAAATGACCTGTATGCCTTTATACACGTAGCTGGGACAAGGGACTATACGGTTAGCTTCACCAGGCCAGAGGGTCTTGACCTGTTCTGGGAGCGATATGAGGCTCGGTGCAGGTCAAGACCTGAATGGGAAGGTCTGGTCCCAGTTGCGGTGTCTCAGAGGTCAACAGTAAAAAAAATAACCATTATCCTGACCAATGAGAGTGTTCCTGCTCGGGATCTAGAGGTCTGGTTAAGGAACTATGGGGAAGTTTTGACCAAACCTAATAAAATCCATGATGAGCGTAACATCTGGACTGGGGGATGGTCGGTAACAGTCAGGTTGGCCAGGGATGGGAATGTTGTCCGTCACCTGCCCTCCTCAGCTTTCATAGGGAGGGATAGGATGACTGTTTTCTACCCTGGTCAGCCGAAGCTGTGTCACCGCTGTGGAGAAAAGGGGCACTTGAGCTCCTCCTGTTCAGCCTTGATGTGTTCAGTGTGTCGGGGGCAGGGTCATATGGCTAAGGACTGCACTAAGATGATCAGGTGCAACCTGTGCCTGCGCCTTGGCCACCCCTACAGCAGATGTCCTGAAGCCTGGCACAATATGGAGAAGGAGGTAGTAGAGGACATGTCAAGGCTGGACAGGATGGAGGGTGAGACCCCTGGTGTACCATCCTCCTCTGCGGTGACCCCCTCCCCTGGTCCTGCTCAGGATCCCTCTCCAGTTCCTGTGGCCACCCCTCCTGTGTCTGTAAGTACTCCTTCTGTTTCTGTGTCCCCCCAGCCTACTGTACCCTCTCCTCTTGTGTCGGAACCTTCCAAGTCTGTGCCCCCCGAGTCTGTTACCCCCCAGGAGTCTACCCCTCCCGAGTCTGACTTAAAGGGATCACCCCCCCCCCCCACCAGCGTGTACTAAAAAGGGCGCCCCTTCCTCTGTAAAGAAGTCTTGTGGAAAGACTTTAAAGAAAAAAGTAAGAGATGAGGGCATCTCTGAGGCTGACCTGCGGTACCTGGAGGAGAGAAGGAAGGTTGGGAGGCGGAAGAGGCAGGCGGTGAGGACGGAACGGGGACGGGAAGCTCCGGTTCCTGTCTCCAGCCGTCATAGGTCCTCCAAGTGGGATATTTCTTCATCCGGAGCTTCTTCTGAGAGAAGTTCCGATTCTGAAATGGACTTTGAGGCGGCCTCTAGAAAGAGAGGCTTCTGGTGATGAGCAGCAGAGGGGAGCTAAGAAGCAATCCACCCAATAACCCAAATGGCGGTTCCCCCTCCGTTAAAAGTGGTGACAATTAATGTCGCCAGCATTAAGTCAGTAAGAGCTCGTTCTATGGCCTTCTTTTTGTTCAGCCAATTAGATGCTGAAATTTTATTTTTGCAAGAGACTAGGCTCACCTCCTTGGCAGATATTCATATGGCCAAGAGAGAGTGGAGGTATGGTCCATCTTACTGGTCTCTTGCGGCCGAGCCTTACGGCGGTGTGGCGGTGTTGTTTAAAACCGGCATGGTAACTGTCCGGCGGGTTATTGAGGTGGAGATTGGGAGATGTATGGTCTTAGACGTCCTTGTGGGAGGGCAGGACCTGCGCCTAATCAATGTTTATGGGCCGCACACAAAGTGGGACAGGAAATGCCTTTTTACAAGGATCAAGCCATTTCTTTTTACATCCCGGCAAGTGGTCTTTGGAGGTGACTTTAATACAGTAACTAGGCCCAAGGACAGGAAGGACTTCAAGGACAGGCTGGGATATGATAGCGTTTTTTTAAATAGTATGGTTAGGGATGCTGGTCTTGTGGATGTGCACATTAAGCACCTCCCAGATGACACCGGGTTCACTTTTCATCGTGGTAATAGTCAGAGTAGGATAGATAGGAGGCCTCTGCTTTCTCGCCCCCAGTGGTGCAGGCAGTAGAGTTCTCTGATCACTGTATGCTATCTGTGGTCCTGAATGCTTCAGACACCCCTCAGAGGGGCAAGGGCATCTGGAGATTAAATTCGACACTACTCAAGGAAGAACATGTTAGACAATCCTTTGAGGAATTCTTTCAGGCACAGGTGACCATCCTGGACTTTTGTAGCAGCAAGGCTGAGTGGTGGGAGCTGACCAAAAAGAGGATCGCTGGATTCTTCAGGGGCCTAGCCAATAGAAATCAGTTTAATAAATACATGACCTACCAACGTTTACGGAGGAAGCTGGATATTCTTGTCTCGAGAGGAGGAGATCCTGGGGCAATCTCCGAAGTGAAACTCCTTCTCAGGAAGTGTCAATATGACCGGCATGCCTCTTTGGTTCTGGAGAGGGACTATGGGAAGTACCACTCGCCTGACCCTTACCAGAACTGCAAACAAGGTGTAGCTGTTAAAACGGTCGTTGGCCTTAAGGACAGTACAGGTTCCTTGACAAAGTCCAGGTCAGGGATTCTGGAGGTCGTAAGGTCCTTTTATGCCGACCTTCTTGGGAGGAAAGAGCTTGATCGTGACAAGATGGAAAGCTTTTTGGACTCTACTCCAGGTCTAAATGGTGGAGATGTTCCATTGATGAATTTGACAGAGGAGATCACAGTCGAAGAGGTGATGAGGGCAATTGAACAGCTTGCCATCAAAAAGTCGCCTGGACCGGATGGCTTGACGGCTGAGTTTTACAAAGCCTTTAAGTCTATTCTGGCCCCGCATTTGGTAGAGGTTTTTAACAGTTGCCTTGCTGAGGGGGTGCTTTCCCCTTCCATGAGGCACTCGGCTGTGATTCTTCTTTCAAAGGGTAAAGATCCTTCGATGATTGAGAATTGGCGCCCCATCAGCCTTCTTAATGTCGATAGAAAGATACTGGCAAAGATATTTTTCTGGCGCCTATCGTCAGTGGCAGAGTCTTTGCTTTCTCGCCATCAGCACTGTTCGGTCCAGGGTAGGAGCACCTTCACAGCGGTTTTAGCTGTCCGGGAGGCCTTGGAGCGGTGCAGGGCTGCAGGCTGGGGAAAGTATTTGCTGACATTGGATCAGGCAAAGGCTTTTGATCGTGTTAACCATGAGTACCTGTGGTTGCTCCTTAGTAAGTACGGTCTGCCGGGTGGTTTTGTCGATTGGCTGAAAGTCTTGTATAAGGGGGCAGAAAGCTTCCCTCTTGTTAATGGTTGGGTTGGACAGTCCTTTGGGGTTGGCTCCGGGGTGCGCCAGGGTTGTCCCCTGAGTCCCCTGCTCTATGTGTTTGCAATCGACCCCTTCATCAGGAGGCTAGAGAGCGGCATGTTGTGTGGGGTACCAGTGGGGCTCCCGGGTGAGCCGCCATTGAGGGTTGTTGCCTATGCGGATGATGTGTCGGTGATTGTCACTGGGACGGATGAAGCGGAGGAGGTGGTCTCTCTGACATCACGGTATTCTGAAGCATCAGGCTCCAAGATCAATCAGGAAAAGACTGAAGTTTTCTGGATGGGAAAGGATGGTGAGGGTTTTGATCTCCCGGGCACCTTTCCAGTGCCCCAGGAAAGAATTAAGATACTAGGCATTGAATTTGGACCCGGCGATTATGGCCTCAAAAACTGGGAAGGCAGACTGGAAATTGCCAATACTAAGGTGGTCAGCTGGAAGAGATGGAAGTTATCTATGAGGGAAAGGGTTGATCTGATTAAGACTTACCTGATTCCGATCTTCTTGTATGTCAGCTTTGTCTGCATCTTGCCAGTGTCTCTCTATGCTAGGGTCAGTAGTGTGTTCTTCCAGATGCTGTGGGGGAACAGACTGAACCCCATCAAGAGGAATGTCACCTACCTATCCAGGAGGGAGGGTGGCTTAGGTATGGTCAACCCAGTTCTTTTCTTTTCACTGCTATTTCTAAAGTTTAACATTGGTAATATGCTTGCAGTGGAACCTCCTGGATGGGTAGGCATATTTAGATCTTGGTTTAGGCCTTTTCTACGACTTTGGGAAGAAGGTGGCCAAGTGAAGAATCGCAGGGGTCATCGTGGTCAGCTACCAGCCTATGTCGCTCCGTGCCTGAAGTTACTGCGGCAGTGGCGATTGTCGGCTGAAGATCTCAGATCGGTTCCAAGGAAAGTCCTTATGAGTCGAGTCTTGAGCGAAGTCTTTCATGACCCACTGGCCTTAAGGGATTGCCCGGGCCCAGTTTTGAGGGCGGGGTTAAGACTGATTAATTTGGATAGAGTACCCCCTAAATTTAGGGATCTGGCCTGGTTGTGCTTCCATGGGAAGCTCTATGTTCGGGGCAATTTGAAATTCCGCAGTGGGATGGATCGTAGCTGTCCTCGGGAGGAGTGTGCAGATGAGGAGGAGACTATGGACCATTTTCTGCTTCGTTGCCCTTTTAACATAGAGGTGTACAAACAGGTGGGGCGGGCCCTCGGTGTATAGAGGTGTAGAAACAGGTGGGGCGGGCCCTCGGTGTCCCTTTCCTCTCCAGGCTGGGTTATGCTGAGTGGGTGTACGGAGCATTCAATACCGGTGGAGTTTTTTGTTTGGATACACTTTTTTTAGTTAGCCTAGTAGTCCGTTATTTCACCTGGAACGCACGGTGTCAGGTCAGCATTCGGCAAAAAATCCTTCCTGTTGAGGTGGTGGTGTATGACATTGTACATGAGGTGATGGGGTGTGACATTGTACATGAGGTGGTGGTGTGTGACATTGTACATGAGGTGGTGGGGTGTGACATTGTACATGAGGTGATGGGGTGTGACATTGTACATGAGGTGATGGGGTGTGACATTGTACATGAGGTGGTGGGGTGTGACATTGTACATGAGGTGATGGGGTGTGACATTGTACATGAGGTGGTGGTGTGTGACATTGTACATGAGGTGATGGGGTGTGACATTGTACATGAGGTGATGGGGTGTGACATTATACATGAGGTGATGGGGTGTGACATTGTACATGAGGTGGTGGTGTGTGACATTGTACATGAGGTGATGGGGTGTGACATTGTACATGAGGTGGTGGTGTATGACATTTTGCATGAGGTGATGGGGTGTGACATTGTACATGAGGTGATGGGGTGTGACATTGTACATGAGGTGGTGGGGTGTGACATTGTACATGAGGTGATGGGGTGTGACATTGTACATGAGGTGATGGGGTGTGACATTGTACATGAGGTGGTGGGGTGTGACATTGTACATGAGGTGATGGGGTGTGACATTATACATGAGGTGGTGGGGTGTGACATTGTACATGAGGTGGTGGTGTGTGACATTGTACATGAGGTGATGGGGTGTGACATTGTACATGAGGTGATGGGGTGTGACATTGTACATGAGGTGGTGGTGTGTGACATTGTACATGAGGTGATGGGGTGTGACATTGTACATGAGGTGATGGGGTGTGACATTGTACATGAGGTGGTGGTGTGTGACATTGTACATGAGGTGATGGGGTGTGACATTGTACATGAGGTGATGGGGTGTGACATTGTACATGAGGTGATGGGGTATGACATTGTACATGAGGTGATGGGGTATGACATTGTACATGAGGTGGTGGGGTGTGACATTGTACATGAGGTGATGGGGTGTGACATTGTACATGAGGTGATGGGGTGTGACATTGTACATGAGGTGATGGTGTGTGACATTGTACATGAGGTGATGGGGTGTGACATTGTACATGAGGTGATGGTGTGTGACATTGTACATGAGGTGATGGGGTGTGACATTGTACATGAGGTGGTGGGGTGTGACATTGTACATGAGGTGATGGTGTGTGACATTGTACATGAGGTGATGGTGTGTGACATTGTACATGAGGTGATGGGGTGTGACATTGTACATGAGGTGATGGGGTGTGACATTGTACATGAGGTGATGGGGTGTGACATTATACATGAGGTGATGGGGTGTGACATTGTACATGAGGTGATGGGGTGTGACATTGTACATGAGGTGGTGGTGTGTGACATTGTACATGAGGTGATGGTGTGTGACATTGTACATGAGGTGGTGGGGTGTGACATTGTACATGAGGTGGTGGTGTGTGACATTGTACATGAGGTGATGGGGTGTGACATTATACATGAGGTGATGGGGTGTGACATTGTACATGAGGTGATGGGGTGTGACATTATACATGAGGTGATGGGGTGTGACATTGTACATGAGGTGATGGGGTGTGACATTGTACATGAGGTGATGGGGTGTGACATTGTACATGAGGTGGTGGTGTGTGACATTGTACATGAGGTGATGGTGTGTGACATTGTACATGAGGTGGTGGGGTGTGACATTGTACATGAGGTGGTGGGGTGTGACATTGTACATGAGGTGGTGGTGCATGACATTGTACATGAGGTGATGGGGTGTGACATTGTACATGAGGTGATGGGGTGTGACATTGTACATGAGGTGGTGGGGTGTGACATTGTACATGAGGTGATGGGGTGTGACATTGTACATGAGGTGGCGGTGTGTGACATTGTACATGAGGTGATGGTGTGTGACATTGTACATGAGGTGATGGGGTGTGACATTGTACATGAGGTGATGGGGTGTGACATTGTACATGAGGTGATGGGGTGTGACATTGTACATGAGGTGATGGGGTGTGACATTGTACATGAGGTGATGGGGTGTGACATTGTACATGAGGTGGTGGTGTGTGACATTGTACATGAGGTGATGGGGTGTGACATTGTACATGAGGTGATGGGGTGTGACATTGTACATGAGGTGATGGGGTGTGACATTGTACATGAGGTGGCGGTGTGGGACATTGTACATGAGGTGATGGTGTATGACATTGTACATGAGGTGGTGGTGTGTGACATTGTACATGAGGTGGTGGGGTGTGACATTGTACATGAGGTGGTGGGGTGTGACATTGTACATGAGGTGGTGGGGTGTGACATTGTACATGAGGTGATGGGGTGTGACATTGTACATGAGGTGATGGGGTGTGACATTGTACATGAGGTGATGGGGTGTGACATTGTACATGAGGTGATGGGGTGTGACATTGTACATGAGGTGGTGGGGTGTGACATTGTACATGAGGTGATGGGGTGTGACATTGTACATGAGGTGATGGGGTGTGACATTGTACATGAGGTGATGGGGTGTGACATTGTACATGAGGTGATGGGGTGTGACATTGTACATGAGGTGGTGGGGTGTGACATTGTACATGAGGTGATGGGGTGTGACATTGTACATGAGGTGATGGGGTGTGACATTGTACATGAGGTGATGGGGTGTGACATTGTACATGAGGTGATGGTGTGTGACATTGTACATGAGGTGGTGGGGTGTGACATTGTACATGAGGTGGCGGTGTGTGACATTGTACATGAGGTGGTGGGGTGTGACATTGTACATGAGGTGGTGGGGTGTGACATTGTACATGAGGTGATGGGGTGTGACATTGTACATGAGGTGATGGGGTGTGACATTGTACATGAGGTGATGGGGTGTGACATTGTACATGAGGTGATGGTGTGTGACATTGTACATGAGGTGGGGAAGATTCGGGAGCTTGAGAGAGACAAGCGGGGTCAGGGGACTTGGTTGAAGGCGTGGAGGGGTTTCAAGCCTCCCTGACTGCCAGGAGTCTCTTTCCCGGGTGTGGCTGTCTGTCTCTTATCACCCTAGATTATCAGTATTTTTGATGAATTTTTGATAAATGGCTGCGTACATAGGTGATGGGTTGTGCCTCTTAGGCCCTCTCTGCTGCTTTATGTAGATAGTTTTCTAGGGATGTTTTGGTAGTGGATTATGTATATATTGTATATATTCTGAACATGGATGTGTATTCCTTTGTTTTCTGTTGAAGTTTTGTACTATGGTTTTGTTTTTTACTTTTGTATAAAAATTGGTTGCTTGATTCTTTTCAATAAAAGATCAATAGTGCCCCATCATTGGTGTCAGTGGGAGGAATAGTGTCCCATCATTGGTATCTGTGGGAGGAATAGTGTCCCATCATTGGTGTCAGTGGGAGGAATAGTGTCCCATCATTGATATTAGTGGGAGAAATAGTGTCCCATCATTGGTGTCAGTGGGAGGAATAGTGTCCCATCATTGGTGTCAGTGGGAGGAATAGTGCCCCATCATTGGTGTCAGTGGGAGGAATAGTGTCCCATCATTGGTATCAGTGGGAGGAATAGTGTCCCATCATTGGTGTCAGTGGGAGGAATAGTGTCCCATCATTGGTGTCAGTGGGAGGAATAGTGCCCCATCATTGGTGTCAGTGGGAGGAATAGTGTCCCATCATTGGTATCAGTGGGAGGAATAGTGTCCCATCATTGGTATCAGTGGGAGGAATAGTGCCCCATCATTGGTGTCAGTGGGAGGAATAGTGCCCCATCATTGGTGTCAGTGGGAGGAATAGTGCCCCATCATTGGTGTCAGTGGGAGGAATAGTGCCCCATCATTGGTGTCAGTGAGAGGACTAGTGCCCCATCATTGGTGTCAGTGGGGGGAATAGTGTCCCATCATTGGTATCAGTGGGAGGAATAGTGTCCCATCATTGGTATCAGTGGGGGGAATAGTGTCCCATCATTGGTGTCAGTGGGAGGAATAGTGCCCCATCATTGGTGTCAGTGGGGGGAATAGTGTCCCATCATTGGTGTCAGTGGGAGGAATAGTGCCCCATCATTGGTGTCAGTGGAAAGAATAGTGCCCCATCATTGGTGTCAGTGGGGGGAATAGTGTCCCACCATTGGTATCAGTGGGAGGAATAGTGCCCCATCATTGGTGTCAGTGGGAGGAATAGTGTCCCATCATTGGTATCAGTGGGAGGAATAGTGTCCCATCATTGGTATCAGTGGGAGGAATAGTGCCCCATCATTGGTGTCAGTGGGAGGAATAGTGCCCCATCATTGGTGTCAGTGGGAGGAATAGTGCCCCATCATTGGTGTCAGTGGGAGGAATAGTGCCCCATCATTGGTGTCAGTGAGAGGACTAGTGCCCCATCATTGGTGTCAGTGGGGGGAATAGTGTCCCATCATTGGTATCAGTGGGAGGAATAGTGTCCCATCATTGGTATCAGTGGGGGGAATAGTGTCCCATCATTGGTGTCAGTGGGAGGAATAGTGCCCCATCATTGGTGTCAGTGGGGGGAATAGTGTCCCATCATTGGTGTCAGTGGGAGGAATAGTGCCCCATCATTGGTGTCAGTGGAAAGAATAGTGCCCCATCATTGGTGTCAGTGGGGGGAATAGTGTCCCACCATTGGTATCAGTGGGAGGAATAGTGCCCCATCATTGGTATCAGTGGGGGGAATAGTGTCCCATCATTGGTATCAGTGGGAGGAATAGTGCCCCATCATTGGTGACAGTGGGAGGAATAGTGCCCCATCATTGGTGTCAGTGGGAGGAATAGTGCCCCATCATTGGTGTCAGTGGGAGGGATAGTGCCCCATCATTGGTATCAGTGGGAGGGATAGTGTCCCATCATTGGTGTCAGTGGGGAGAATAGTACCCCATCATTGGTATCAGTGGGGGGAATAGTGCCCCATCATTGGTATCAGTGGGGGGAATAGTGCCCCATCATTGGTATCAGTGGGGGGAATAGTGCCCCATTGTCGGTGGCAGGAAATATGCCCCTCTGTTGCTGACAGTGGAGGGGGGATAATGCCCCAAGGTCCAGATAAAAGCAGGCCAAGGGCCACAGTCGGGAGACCCCGCCTCCAGAGGTTCCTGTGGTTGACGTTGCACTTCATGACCATCACTGGACAAAGCCAACAGAATGACACCAATTATCTTTTTAGCTGCCTGTAGGGCCTCATTTCCAATATGGTGGATTACTTTTCAGAGGGCAGTAGAACAGTGACCTTCAGGAGTACAAGAGGCATCCACAGCAAGTAAACAAACATGCATGTTATGTTTTAGGTGGGCAGTTGTGGGGGGGAATCAAGACCACAGCTCAACTTCCTATTTTTACCACCCCCTTGCTGTCCATGTTGGTTTAGCAGGGTTCCCTGAGATCTGGAAATTATTTTAGGGGTTCCTCTGAGATAAGGTTGGGAAAGGGTGGTATAGATGGAGGGAAGGTTCCTATGCCATCCAATATCATTCAGCATCGGGGATCATAAATACAATCAGAGTAACACCGAATAATTCATAAAATCACAATGGAGGGAGCGATGATTGTCAGCCTGGTCTGCTCTCCTGATATGGCCTACAAACAGGTCTCCCTCTATTCATCTCCATTACACGGGGGTGGGGGGGGGGGGGGGGGTTGTAGTTTATACAAGGGCAATGCATTTCTAGCTAGCTCAACTGGCATTTTTCTGTACTTGCTGAAAATTTTTTTAGCCTGAAAAAGGAAAACTAGGGCCACTACATCTGAGGACTGGTAAGCTGAAATATATGATGACTATACCTGTGATAGACCTTTCTAGTAAGCAATGCCTCATCTCTCCACCGGAGGGCAGTATTCAGATTCAGATCTATGACTGTACCTGTGATAGACCTTTCTAGTAAGCAATGCCTCATCTCTCCACCGGAGGGCAGTATTCAGATCCAGATCTATGACTGTACCTGTGATAGACCTTTCTAGTAAGCAATGCCTTATCTCTCCCCCGAGGGCAGCATTCAGATCTAGATCTATGACTGTACCTGTGATAGACCTTTCTAGTAAGCAATGCCTCATCTCTCCACCGGAGGGCAGTATTCAGATCCAGATCTATGACTGTACCTGTGATAGACCTTTCTAGTAAGCAATGCCTCATCTCTCCCCCGGAGGGCAGTATTCAGATCCAGATCTATGACTGTACCTGTGATAGACCTTTCTAGTAAGCAATGCCTCATCTCTCCACCGGAGGGCAGTATTCAGATCCAGATCTATGACTGTACCTGTGATAGACCTTTCTAGTAAGCAATGCCTCATCTCTCCCCCCGGAGGGCAGTATTCAGATCCAGATCTCTGACTGTACCTGTGATAGACCTTTCTAGTAAGCAATGCCTCATCTCTCCCCCGGAGGGCAGTATTCAGATTCAGATCTATGACCACACCTGTGATAGACCTTTCTAATAAGCAATGCCTCATCTCTCCACCGGAGGGCAGTATTCAGATTCAGATCTATGACTGTACTGTGATAGACCTTTCTAGTAAGCAATGCCTCATCTCTCCCCCGGAGGGCAGTATTCAGATTCAGATCTATGACTGTACCTGCGATAGATCTTTCTAGTAAGCAATGCCTCATCTCTCCACCGGAGGGCAGTATTCAGATCCAGATCTATGACTGTACCTGTGATAGACCTTTTTAGTAAGCAATGCCTCATCTCTCCACCGGAGGGCAGTATTCAGATTCAGATCTATGACTGTAATGTGATAGACCTTTCTAGTAAGCAATGCCTCATCTCTCCCCCGGAGGGCAGTATTCAGATCCAGATCTATGACTGTACCTGTGATAGACCTTTTTAGTAAGCAATGCCTCATCTCTCCACCGGAGGGCAGTATTCAGATCCAGATCTATGACTGTACCTGTGATAGACCTTTTTAGTAAGCAATGCCTCATCTCTCCACCGGAGGGCAGTATTCAGATCCAGATCTATGACTGTACCTGTGATAGACCTTTCTAGTATGCAATGCCTCATCTCTCCACCGGAGGGCAGTATTCAGATCCAGATCTATGACTGTACCTGTGATAGACCTTTTTAGTAAGCAATGCCTCATCTCTCCACTGGAGGGCAGTATTCAGATTCAGATCTATGACTGTACTGTGATAGACCTTTCTAGTAAGCAATGCCTTATCTCTCCCCCGGAGGGCAGTATTCAGATCCAGATCTATGACTGTACCTGTGATAGACCTTTTTAGTAAGCAATGCCTCATCTCTCCACCGGAGGGCAGTATTCAGATCCAGATCTATGACTGTACCTGTGATAGACCTTTCTAGTATGCAATGCCTCATCTCTCCACCGGAGGGCAGTATTCAGATCCAGATCTATGACTGTACCTGTGATAGACCTTTCTAGTAAGCAATGCCTCATCTCTCCACCGGAGGGCAGTATTCAGATCCAGATCTATGACTGTACCTGTGATAGACCTTTCTAGTAAGCAATGCCTCATCTCTCCACCGGAGGGCAGTATTCAGATCCAGATCTATGACTGTACCTGTGATAGACCTTTCTAGTATGCAATGCCTCATCTCTCCACCGGAGGGCAGTATTCAGATCCAGATCTATGACTGTACCTGTGATAGACCTTTCTAGTAAGCAATGCCTCATCTCTCCCATGGAGGGCAGTATTCAGATCCAGATCTATGACTGTACCTGTGACAGACCTTTCTAGTAAGCAATGCCTCATCTCTCCCCCGGAGGGCAGTATTCAGATTCAGATCTATGACTGTACCTGTGATAGACCTTTCTAGTAAGCAATGCCTCATCTCTCCACCGGAGGGCAGTATTCAGATTCAGATCTATGACTGTACCTGTGATAGACCTTTCTAGTAAGCAATGCCTCATCTCTCCCCTGGAGGGCAGTATTCAGATCCAGAGCTATGACTGTACCTGTGATAGACCTTTCTAGTAAGCAATGCCTCATCTCTCCCCCCGAGGGCAGTATTCAGATCCAGAGCTATGACTGTACCTGTGATAGACCTTTCTAGTAAGCAATGCCTCATCTCTCCCCCCGAGGGCAGTATTCAGATTCAGATCTATGACTGTACCTGTGATAGACCTTTCTAGTAAGCAATGCCTCATCTCTCCACCGGAGGGCAGTATTCAGATCCAGAGCTATGACTGTACCTGTGATAGACCTTTCTAGTAAGCAATGCCTCATCTCTCCACCGGAGGGCAGTATTCAGATCCAGAGCTATGACTGTACCTGTGATAGACCTTTCTAGTAAGCAATGCCTCATCTCTCCACCGGAGGGCAGTATTCAGATCCAAAGCTATGACTGTACCTGTGATAGACCTTTCTAGTAAGCAATGCCTCATCTCTCCACCGGAGGGCAGTATTCAGATTCAGATCTATGACTGTACCTGTGATAGACCTTTCTAGTAAGCAATGCCTCATCTCTCCCCCGAGGGCAGTATTCAGATCCAGAGCTATGACTGTACCTGTGATAGACCTTTCTAGTAAGCAATGCCTCATCTCTCCACCGGAGGGCAGTATTGAGATCCAGATCTATGACTGTACCTGTGATAGACCTTTCTAGTAAGCAATGCCTCATCTCTCCACCGGAGGGCAGTATTCAGATCCAGATCTATGACTGTACCTGTGATAGACCTTTCTAGTAAGCAATGCCTCATCTCTCCCCCGGAGGGCAGTATTCAGATCCAGATCTATGACTGTACCTGTGATAGACCTTTCTAGTAAGCAATGCCTCATCTCTCCACCGGAGGGCAGCATTCAGATCCAGATCTATGACTGTATCTGTGATAGACCTTTCTAGTAAGCAATGCCTCATATCTCCACCGGAGGGCAGTATTCAGATCCAGATCTATGACTGTACCTGTGATAGACCTTTCTAGTAAGCAATGCCTCATCTCTCCACCGGAGGGCAGTATTCAGATCCAGATCTATGACTGTACCTGTGATAGACCTTTCTAGTAAGCAATGCCTCATCTCTCCCCCGGAGGGCAGTATTCAGATCCAGATCTCTGACTGTACCTGTGATAGACCTTTCTAGTAAGCAATGCCTCATCTCTCCCCCGGAGGGCAGTATTCAGATCCAGATCTCTGACTGTACCTGTGATAGACCTTTCTAGTAAGCAATGCCTCATCTCTCCACCGGAGGGCAGTATTCAGATCCAGATCTATGACTGTACCTGTGATAGACCTTTCTAGTATGCAATGCCTCATCTCTCCACCGGAGGGCAGTATTCAGATCCAGATCTATGACTGTACCTGTGATAGACCTTTCTAGTATGCAATGCCTCATCTCTCCACCGGAGGGCAGTATTCAGATCCGGAGCTATGACTGTACCTGTGATAGACCTTTCTAGTAAGCAATGCCTCATCTCTCCACCGGAGGGCAGTATTCAGATCCAGATCTATGACTGTACCTGTGATAGACTTTTCTAGTAAGCAATGCCTCATCTCTCCACCGGAGGGCAGTATTCAGATCCAGATCTATGACTGTACCTGTGATAGACCTTTCTAGTAAGCAATGCCTCATCTCTCCCCCCGGAGGGCAGTATTCAGATCCAGATCTCTGACTGTACCTGTGATAGACCTTTCTAGTAAGCAATGCCTCATCTCTCCCCCGGAGGGCAGTATTCAGATTCAGATCTATGACCACACCTGTGATAGACCTTTCTAATAAGCAATGCCTCATCTCTCCACCGGAGGGCAGTATTCAGATTCAGATCTATGACTGTACTGTGATAGACCTTTCTAGTAAGCAATGCCTCATCTCTCCCCCGGAGGGCAGTATTCAGATTCAGATCTATGACTGTACCTGCGATAGATCTTTCTAGTAAGCAATGCCTCATCTCTCCACCGGAGGGCAGTATTCAGATCCAGATCTATGACTGTACCTGTGATAGACCTTTTTAGTAAGCAATGCCTCATCTCTCCACCGGAGGGCAGTATTCAGATTCAGATCTATGACTGTAATGTGATAGACCTTTCTAGTAAGCAATGCCTCATCTCTCCCCCGGAGGGCAGTATTCAGATCCAGATCTATGACTGTACCTGTGATAGACCTTTTTAGTAAGCAATGCCTCATCTCTCCACCGGAGGGCAGTATTCAGATCCAGATCTATGACTGTACCTGTGATAGACCTTTTTAGTAAGCAATGCCTCATCTCTCCACCGGAGGGCAGTATTCAGATCCAGATCTATGACTGTACCTGTGATAGACCTTTCTAGTATGCAATGCCTCATCTCTCCACCGGAGGGCAGTATTCAGATCCAGATCTATGACTGTACCTGTGATAGACCTTTTTAGTAAGCAATGCCTCATCTCTCCACTGGAGGGCAGTATTCAGATTCAGATCTATGACTGTACTGTGATAGACCTTTCTAGTAAGCAATGCCTTATCTCTCCCCCGGAGGGCAGTATTCAGATCCAGATCTATGACTGTACCTGTGATAGACCTTTTTAGTAAGCAATGCCTCATCTCTCCACCGGAGGGCAGTATTCAGATCCAGATCTATGACTGTACCTGTGATAGACCTTTCTAGTATGCAATGCCTCATCTCTCCACCGGAGGGCAGTATTCAGATCCAGATCTATGACTGTACCTGTGATAGACCTTTCTAGTAAGCAATGCCTCATCTCTCCACCGGAGGGCAGTATTCAGATCCAGATCTATGACTGTACCTGTGATAGACCTTTCTAGTAAGCAATGCCTCATCTCTCCACCGGAGGGCAGTATTCAGATCCAGATCTATGACTGTACCTGTGATAGACCTTTCTAGTATGCAATGCCTCATCTCTCCACCGGAGGGCAGTATTCAGATCCAGATCTATGACTGTACCTGTGATAGACCTTTCTAGTAAGCAATGCCTCATCTCTCCCATGGAGGGCAGTATTCAGATCCAGATCTATGACTGTACCTGTGACAGACCTTTCTAGTAAGCAATGCCTCATCTCTCCCCCGGAGGGCAGTATTCAGATTCAGATCTATGACTGTACCTGTGATAGACCTTTCTAGTAAGCAATGCCTCATCTCTCCACCGGAGGGCAGTATTCAGATTCAGATCTATGACTGTACCTGTGATAGACCTTTCTAGTAAGCAATGCCTCATCTCTCCCCTGGAGGGCAGTATTCAGATCCAGAGCTATGACTGTACCTGTGATAGACCTTTCTAGTAAGCAATGCCTCATCTCTCCCCCCGAGGGCAGTATTCAGATCCAGAGCTATGACTGTACCTGTGATAGACCTTTCTAGTAAGCAATGCCTCATCTCTCCCCCCGAGGGCAGTATTCAGATTCAGATCTATGACTGTACCTGTGATAGACCTTTCTAGTAAGCAATGCCTCATCTCTCCACCGGAGGGCAGTATTCAGATCCAGAGCTATAACTGTACCTGTGATAGACCTTTCTAGTAAGCAATGCCTCATCTCTCCACCGGAGGGCAGTATTCAGATCCAGAGCTATGACTGTACCTGTGATAGACCTTTCTAGTAAGCAATGCCTCATCTCTCCACCGGAGGGCAGTATTCAGATCCAAAGCTATGACTGTACCTGTGATAGACCTTTCTAGTAAGCAATGCCTCATCTCTCCACCGGAGGGCAGTATTCAGATTCAGATCTATGACTGTACCTGTGATAGACCTTTCTAGTAAGCAATGCCTCATCTCTCCCCCGAGGGCAGTATTCAGATCCAGAGCTATGACTGTACCTGTGATAGACCTTTCTAGTAAGCAATGCCTCATCTCTCCACCGGAGGGCAGTATTCAGATCCAGATCTATGACTGTACCTGTGATAGACCTTTCTAGTAAGCAATGCCTCATCTCTCCACCGGAGGGCAGTATTCAGATCCAGATCTATGACTGTACCTGTGATAGACCTTTCTAGTAAGCAATGCCTCATCTCTCCCCCGGAGGGCAGTATTCAGATCCAGATCTATAACTGTACCTGTGATAGACCTTTCTAGTAAGCAATGCCTCATCTCTCCACCGGAGGGCAGCATTCAGATCCAGATCTATGACTGTATCTGTGATAGACCTTTCTAGTAAGCAATGCCTCATATCTCCACCGGAGGGCAGTATTCAGATCCAGATCTATGACTGTACCTGTGATAGACCTTTCTAGTAAGCAATGCCTCATCTCTCCACCGGAGGGCAGTATTCAGATCCAGATCTATGACTGTACCTGTGATAGACCTTTCTAGTAAGCAATGCCTCATCTCTCCCCCGGAGGGCAGTATTCAGATCCAGATCTCTGACTGTACCTGTGATAGACCTTTCTAGTAAGCAATGCCTCATCTCTCCCCCGGAGGGCAGTATTCAGATCCAGATCTCTGACTGTACCTGTGATAGACCTTTCTAGTAAGCAATGCCTCATCTCTCCACCGGAGGGCAGTATTCAGATCCAGATCTATGACTGTACCTGTGATAGACCTTTCTAGTATGCAATGCCTCATCTCTCCACCGGAGGGCAGTATTCAGATCCAGATCTATGACTGTACCTGTGATAGACCTTTCTAGTATGCAATGCCTCATCTCTCCACCGGAGGGCAGTATTCAGATCCGGAGCTATGACTGTACCTGTGATAGACCTTTCTAGTAAGCAATGCCTCATCTCTCCACCGGAGGGCAGTATTCAGATCCAGATCTATGACTGTACCTGTGATAGACTTTTCTAGTAAGCAATGCCTCATCTCTCCACCGGAGGGCAGTATTCAGATCCAGAGCTATGACTGTACCTGTTATAGACCTTTCTAGTAAGCAATGCCTCATCTCTCCACCGGAGGGCAGTATTCAGATTCAGATCTATGACTGTACCTGTGATAGACCTTTCTAGTAAGCAATGCCTCATCTCTCCCCCGAGGGCAGTATTCAGATCCAGAGCTATGACTGTACCTGTGATAGACCTTTCTAGTAAGCAATGCCTCATCTCTCCACCGGAGGGCAGTATTCAGATCCAGATCTATGACTGTACCTGTGATAGACCTTTCTAGTAAGCAATGCCTCATCTCTCCACCGGAGGGCAGTATTCAGATCCAGATCTATGACTGTACCTGTGATAGACCTTTCTAGTAAGCAATGCCTCATCTCTCCACCGGAGGGCAGTATTCAGATCCAGATCTATGAATGTACCTGTGATAGACCTTTCTAGTAAGCAATGCCTCATCTCTCCACCGGAGGGCAGCATTCAGATCCAGATCTCTGACTGTACCTGTGATAGACCTTTCTAGTAAGCAATGCCTCATCTCTCCACCGGAGGGCAGTATTCAGATCCAGATCTATGACTGTACCTGTGATAGACCTTTCTAGTAAGCAATGCCTCATCTCTCCCCCGGAGGGCAGTATTCAGATACAGAGCTATGACTGTACCTGTGATAGACCTTTCTAGTAAGCAATGCCTCATCTCTCCACCGGAGGGCAGTATTCAGATCTATGACTGTACTGTGATAGACCTTTCTAGTAAGCAATGCCTCATCTCTCCCCCGGAGGGCAGTATTCAGATCCAGATCTATGACTGCACCTGTGATAGACCTTTTTAGTAAGCAATGCCTCATCTCTCCACCGGAGGGCAGTATTCAGATCCAGAGCTATGACTGTACCTGTGATAGACCTTTCTAGTAAGCAATGCCTCATCTCTCCCCCCGAGGGCAGTATTCAGATCCAGATCTATGACTGTACCTGTGATAGACCTTTCTAGTAAGCAATGCCTCATCTCTCCCCCGGAGGGCAGTATTCAGATTCAGATCTATGACCACACCTGTGATAGACCTTTCTAGTAAGCAATGCCTCATCTCTCCACCGGAGGGCAGTATTCAGATTCAGATCTATGACTGTACCTGTGATAGACCTTTCTAGTAAGCAATGCCTCATCTCTCCCCCGGAGGGCAGTATTCAGATTCAGATCTATGACCACACCTGTGATAGACCTTTCTAGTAAGCAATGCCTCATCTCTCCACCGGAGGGCAGTATTCAGATTCAGATCTATGACTGTACCTGTGATAGACCTTTCTAGTAAGCAATGCCTCATATCTCCACCGGAGGGCAGTATTCAGATTCAGATCTATGACTGTACCTGTGATAGACCTTTCTAGTAAGCAATGGTTTTACTCACCGAGCTTCTCCATGATGTTGGAATTCTTGCGGTGTGTGAGGAATATTACCAAAATAATGAGCACTGTGAACATGAACACTACAGCGATGATGATGACGGGGATGAGCCATGGAGGATTATCTATGGAAAGAGAGAATGGTTATACATTACACAGAGGCCACCATGATAGTAAAGAGCACCTGTCATACAGGGTATCTAAATTGTGAAGACAAACTATAAACGGATAGCAGGAGGATATAGACCAGACCACTAAGTGACGGATCCGGACCGAGTCACTGTCCCATCCGGACCGAGTCACTGTCCCATCCGGACCGAGTCACTGTCCCATCCGGACCGAGTCACTGTCCCATCCGGACCGAGTCACTGTCCCATCCGGACCGAGTCAGTGTCCCATCCGGACCGAGTCACAGTCCTATCCGGACCGAGTCAGTGTCCCATCCGGAGCAAGTCACTGTCCCATCCGGACCGAGTCACTGTCCCATCCGGACCGAGTCAGTGTCCCATCCGGACCGAGTCACAGTCCTATCCGGACCGAGTCAGTGTCCCATCCGGAGCAAGTCACTGTCCCATCCGGAGCAAGTCACGGTCCTATCCGGACCGAGTCAGTGTCCCATCTGGACCGCTCATGTCCCATCCGGACCGAGTCAGTGTCCCATCCGGACCGAGTCACTGTCCCATCCGGACCGAGTCACTGTCCCATCCGGACCGAGTCAGTGTCCCATCCGGACCGAGTCAGTGTCCCATCCGGACCGAGTCACTGTCCCATCCGGACCGAGTCACTGTCCCATCCAGACCGAGTCACTGTCCCATCCAGACCGAGTCACTGTCCCATCCAGACCGAGTCACTGTCCCATCCAGACCGAGTCACTGTCCCATCCGGACCGAGTCAGTGTCCCATCCGGACCGAGTCACTGTCCCATCCGGACCGAGTCACTGTCCCATCCAGACCGAGTCACTGTCCCATCCGGACCGAGTCAGTGTCCCATCCGGACCGAGTCAGTGTCCCATCCGGACCGAGTCAGTGTCCCATCCGGACCGAGTCACTGTCCCATCCGGACCGAGTCACTGTCCCATCCGGAGCAAGTCACTGTCCCATCCAGACCGAGTCACTGTCCCATCCGGACCGAGTCACTGTCCTATCCGGACCGAGTCAGTGTCCCATCCGGAGCAAGTCACTGTCCCATCCAGACCGAGTCACTGTCCCATCCGGACCGAGTCAGTGTCCCATCCGGAGCAAGTCACTGTCCCATCCAGACCGAGTCACTGTCCCATCCGGACCGAGTCAGTGTCCCATCCGGACCGAGTCACTGTCCCATCCGGACCGAGTCAGTGTCCCATCCGGACCGAGTCACTGTCCCATCCGGACCGAGTCACTGTCCCATCCGGACCGAGTCACTGTCCCATCCAGACCGAGTCACTGTCCCATCCAGACCGAGTCACTGTCCCATCCGGACCGAGTCACTGTCCCATCCGGACCGAGTCAGTGTCCCATCTGGACCGCTCCTGTCCCATCCAGACCGAGTCACTGTCCCATCCAGACCGAGTCACTGTCCCATCCAGACCGAGTCACTGTCCCAACTGGACCGAGTCACTGTCCCATCCGGACCGAGTCAGTGTCCCATCTGGACCGAGTCAGTGTCCCATCTGGACCGAGTCACTGTCCCAACTGGACCGAGTCACTGTCCCATCCGGACCGAGTCAGTGTCCCATCCGGACCAAGTCACTGTCCCATCCGGACCGAGTCAGTGTCCCATCTGGACCGCTCATGTCCCATCCGGACCGAGTCAGTGTCCCATCCGGACCAAGTCACTGTCCCATCCGGACCAAGTCACTGTCCCATCCGGACCGAGTCAGTGTCCCATCTGGACCGCTCCTGTCCCATCCAGACCGAGTCACTGTCCCATCCGGACCGAGTCAGTGTCCCATCCGGACCGAGTCACTGTCCCATCCGGACCGAGTCAGTGTCCAATCTGGACCGAGTCACTGTCCCATCCGGACCGAGTCACTGTCCCATCCGGACCGAGTCACTGTCCCATCCGGACCGAGTCACTGTCCCATCCTGACCGAGTCACTGTCCCATCCGGACCGAGTCACTGTCCCATCCGGACCGAGTCACTGTCCCATCCAGACCGAGTCACTGTCCCATCCAGACCGAGTCACTGTCCCATCCAGACCGAGTCACTGTCCCATCCAGACCGAGTCAGTGTCCCATCCGGACCGAGTCACTGTCCCATCCGGACCGAGTCAGTGTCCCATCCGGAGCAAGTCACTGTCCCATCCAGACCGAGTCACTGTCCCATCCGGACCGAGTCAGTGTCCCATCCGGACCGAGTCACTGTCCCATCCGGACCGAGTCAGTGTCCCATCCGGACCGAGTCAGTGTCCCATCCGGACCGAGTCAGTGTCCCATCCGGACCGAGTCAGTGTCCCATCCGGACCGAGTCACTGTCCCATCCGGACCGAGTCACTGTCCCATCCGGACCGAGTCACTGTCCCATCCGGACCGAGTCACTGTCCCATCCGGACCGAGTCACTGTCCTATCCGGACCGAGTCACAGTCCCATCCAGACCGAGTCACTGTCCTATCCGGAGCGAGTCACAGTCCCATCCGGAGCTGCGGGGGGCTGTGATGTGATATGGGGTGCAGATTTGTGGGGGGCTGTGATGTGATGGGGGTGCAAATTTGTGGGGGGCTGTGATGTGGGTGCAAATATTTTAGGGGGCTTTGATGTAATGGGGTGTAGATTTGTGGGGGGATGTGATGTGATGGGGTGTAGATTTGTGGGGGATGTAGATTTGTGGGGGGCTGTGATGTGATGGGGAGTGCTGCTGGCCTCTGCCCTCAACTAACAGAGGACTGATTTCCTGTGGTAGTGAATGGGACTTCAGTCCCCACTTGTATACCCCAGGGATGGGGGGCAGTCGGCCCAGAGCCCCAACAGCATGACAGAGTGAGCCCAGTCACCCTGTCTTCTCTCCAGCGGTTGAAAGGACTCCAGGGAGAAGGGCCAGTCCAGGCCTCTCCCCAGCGGCGGGCATGTTCTCTGAGAGAGGCAGAGGTTGGCTGGGTGAGTAATGCTCTGTTTGGGACAATTTATTTGGGGTACTGTGTGGGTACCGGCATTAAGGGACTGGAACTCTGGACTAACTTCAGAGTCAACCCGTCTGGGGTCTCCTCCTGCCGAAAGGGGAGATGTGTGACAGGAGTGACTTTGGGTGGGGGGTTTGTGTGGCTCGGCTTGCCCTGGAGAGTTCTGGAGGTTCCTTGTCCAGCTTCCCCGACACCTCTTATGTGTAGATCACCCTGTGTCTCTAATAGGGGGAAGGGTGACCGAGAACCCCACTATGATCTGTGCTGGTCAGACTCAATGCCGTATATACTGTGTGTTGTCTCATGCTGTGATGGTTTGGGGCGTGACTATTCTATTGTCTATTGTGTCTGTCTGCCTCAACTATTATGGGATGTGCAAGTGTGTTTGCTGTGAGGAAAGAGGGAGGGGGGATTCCTCCAGCAGCCCCCCTGCTGATAAGACTGTTTACTGATGAGAAGTTTGAACACACCTGACCTGTGTGTCCATTCCCCCCACCCTGTTTTTCAAGGGTGGGGGGGAAGTGTTTTGAAGTGGGATATCTGTGTAACCTGTATAAGAATAAAGGGAGTCTGCTGGTTTTTACCCTAAACTGAAGTACGGCTGGTGACTGGGGGGGCTAAAGGCTAAAGGGTCTTGGATAGTGCTGGTTCTGGACAAAGGAAGCATTGACGGCGGACATAGTCCGGTTTGAGGACAGAGGGTTTGTCACAAGGAGAATTATCCTTTTATCTCTGGAGTTATTCTCCTTTTTAATGCCAATATTCTGTTTGCTTTGTTAGCAGCAGCTTGGCATTGCTGAGCCTATCATGTTCTAGGACCCCCAGGTCCTTCTCCCTCCTAGATCCCCCCCAGAGGTCCCCCCCCAGTGTATAGATTGCAGTCATATTTTTACCACCCAAATGCATTTTTTTACATTTTTCTACATTGAACCTCATTTGCCATGTAGTTACCCCCCCCCCCCAATTCATTACTTTATTTAGATCTTCTTGCAAGGTTTCCACATCCTGCGGAGAAGTTATTGCCCTGCTTAGCTTAGTATTGTCCGCAAATACAGAGATTGCACTGCTTACCCCATCCTCCAGTACAGAACCCCTGGGGGACCCCACTACCCACCCCCGACCATTCCGAGTACCCCCATTTATCACCACCCTCCGAACTCACCCTTGTAGCCAGTTTTCAATCCATGTACTCACCCTATGGTCCATGCCAACAAGCCTTCCTTTATCCAGATAAACCACGTCTACGGGCCTTCCTTTATCCAGATACACCACGTCTACGGGCCTTCCTTTATCTAGATACACCACGTCTATGGGCCTTCCTTTATCTAGATACACCACGTCTATGGGCCTTCCTTTATCCAGATACACCACGTCTATGGGCCTTCCTTTATCTAGATACACCACGTCTACGGGCCTTCCTTTATCTAGATACACCACGTCTACGGATCTTCCTTTATCTAGATACACCACGTATACGGGCCTTCCTTTATCCAGATACACCACGTCTACGGATCTTCCTTTATCTAGATACACCACGTCTACGGGCCTTCCTTTATCTAGATACACCACGTCTATGGGCCTTCCTTTATCCAGATACACCACGTCTACGGGCCTTCCTTTATCCAGATACACCACGTCTACGGGCCTTCCTTTATCTAGATACACCACGTATACGGGCCTTCCTTTATCTAGATACACCACGTCTACGGGCCTTCCTTTATCTAGATACACCACGTCTACGGGCCTTCCTTTATCCAGATACACCACGTCTACGGATCTTCCTTTATCTAGATACACCACATCTACGGACCTTCCTTTATCTAGATACACCACGTCTACGGGCCTTCCTTTATCTAGATACACCACGTCTACGGGTCTTCCTTTATCTAGATACATCACGTCTACGGGTCTTCCTATATCTAGATACACCACATCTACGGACCTTCCTTTATCCAGATACACCACGTCTACGGGCCTTCCTTTATCTAGATACACCACGTCTACAGGCCTTCCTTTATCTAGATACACCACGTCTACGGGTCTTCCTATATCTAGATACACCACGTCTACGGGTCTTCCTTTATCTAGATACATCACGTCTACGGGCCTTCCTTTATCCAGGTACACCACGTCTACGGGCCTTCCTTTATCCAGATACACCACGTCTACGGGCCTACCTTTATCCAGATACACCACGTCTACGGGCCTTCCTTTATCCAGATACACCACGTCTACGGGTCTTCCTATATCTAGATACACCACGTCTACGGGTCTTCCTTTATCTAGATACATCACGTCTACGGGCCTTCCTTTATCCAGGTACACCACGTCTACGGGCCTTCCTTTATCCAGATACACCACATCTACGGACCTTCCTTTATCTAGATACACCACGTCTACGGGCCTTCCTTTATCTAGATACACCACGTCTACGGGTCTTCCTTTATCTAGATACATCACGTCTACGGGTCTTCCTATATCTAGATACACCACGTCTACGGACCTTCCTTTATCCAGATACACCACATCTACGGGTCTTCCTTTATCCAGATACACCACGTCTACGGGTCTTCCTATATCTAGATACACCACGTCTACGGGTCTTCCTTTATCTAGATACATCACGTCTACGGGCCTTCCTTTATCCAGGTACACCACATCTACGGGCCTTCCTTTATCCAGATACACCACGTCTACGGGCCTACCTTTATCCAGTGTGAGGGGGTTAGCTCGGCAGCGGGTATGTGTGACCCCCGGGATGGGCTCCCCACCCAAAAACAGGCCCAGCAGACGGAGGTTGTGGTTTTCAAAATCAAAAAGGTGCGGTTTATTTTCTATTTACAGTGACAAAAACACAGCAAGGCAAAAAAAACATAAACAAAATAAATCCTGGTCAACTTGACCTCTGACTAAACTTACAGGTTTCCTAACTAACGACTGGGATCAGCCTAGTGCTGTCCTAGTCCCTGGTTTTAAATGTCCAAGCAAAATATAGCCACACAGGCTTTCTCTCACCGCACAGGGGTTCACTCTCCCTAGACAGTCCACACAGGTCTGCTTCCAGGCATGAGCTAACATCTAATGAATCTGGGAGTTTTTTATAGAGGCCTAAATGAGCTGACAAGCTTCAGCTGGCCTCATCAACTCCCTGTCTGCACGACGCCCAGCCCTCTCCCTAGAGGTATGAGTCATCCATGAGCCCACTAGCCTTATACAACTCTCCACCTAGTTGTATAAGTCGGCGTAAAGCCTGAATCTGGGCGAAATATATCTACCCCCCTGGATGCAACCAGGTGACTTTACCTTCCTGCTGTCACATACCCCCCCCTCTTGTTTTAACCTCGGGGTTGGAACACCAGCAATCAGGCATTCATGTACTCGAGACAAAGCATCCACATTCCCCATTTGAACGCCAGGGCGATGCTTTACTGTGAAGTTGAATTCCTGGAGGGCCAGGAACCACCTATTCACTCTTCTATTTGTTTCCTTGTTTTGAGCCATCCACTTTAACGGAGCGTGATCCGTAATCATGTCAAAGTGCCTACCTAGCAGGTAGTACCGAAGGGAATCTAGAGCCCACTTCACCGCTAAACACTCCTTTTCAACGGTGGCGTAATTTACCTCATGGGACTTCAACTTCCTGCTGAGGTAAATGACTGGGTGCTCTTCCCCGTTCCAGACCTGGGACAATACTGCTCCTAACCCCACATCTGACGCATCACTTTGTACGACAAAGTCTCTAGAGAAGTCGGGTGAGTACAACACTGGCTGGCTACATAAGGCTTGTTTCAAGAACTGGAATGCTGCCTCAGCCTCGGGGGTCCATTTAATCATGACCGACCCTTTCCCCTTCGTCAGGTTGGTTAGGGGCACAGCCTTAGAAGCAAAGTGGGGAATGAATCGCCGATAATACCCAGCGATTCCCAGAAAGGCTCGTACCTGCTTCTTGCTGTTGGGACGTGGCCAACTCTGGATGGCCTCGACTTTGTTGAGTTGGGGTTTTATTACTCCCCTCCCAATGGTGTACCCAAGATATTTGGCCTCCTCCTGCCCAATGGTACACTTCTTGGGGTTAGCCGTAAACCCTGCTTCCCGAACAGAGTCCAGGACTGCTTGCACTTTTGGCAGATGTGAGGCCCAATCTGTGCTATGGACAATTATGTCATCCAGGTAAGCCGCAGCATACTTCCGATGGGGCCTCAGCATCTGGTCCATTTTCCGCTGGAATGTGGCCGGCGCATTCTGTAACCCGAACGGCATTCTTTTATATTGGAACGCCCCGTCTGGGGTTACAAATGCGGTTTTCTCTTTGGCCGACTTGGCCAGGGGGATTTGCCAATACCCTTTTGTGAGGTCAAGAGTCGTCATGTATCGGGCTGTTCCCAGCCGGTCGATCAACTCATCTATACGTGGCATGGGGTAGGTGTCGAATTTTGTAACTTTGTTCAACTGACGAAAATCGTTACAAAATCGCCAGCTCCCATCCGGTTTAGGCACCAACACAATGGGACTAGACCAATCACTTTGGGACTCCTCTATCACCCCTAAGTTCAGCATTTTCTGTACTTCCTCCCGTATTGCCTCCCGTCGGGCCTCTGGGATCCGATAGGGTTTTAACTTCACCCTTTCACCGGGCGGGGTAATAATGTCATGCTCTACCCCAGATGTTTGTCCCGGCAGCTCAGAGAATACCTCCTTGTTGCGAAGCACAAACTCCTTAACCTCCTGTTGTTGGGGTTGTGACAAGGTGGCTGCGATTCCAACCTCAGGAATCACGCAACCAGTTTGAGCTGGTGACCAAGTGTCTGCGACTAGGGACTCTCTATCCCTCCAGGCTTTCAACAGATTAACGTGATAGATCTGTTCGGGCTTTCGCCTTCCTGGTTGTCTGACCTTGTAATTCACTTCGCTCACTTTTTCCATTATCTCGTAGGGGCCTTGCCATTTGGCAAGGAATTTACTTTCAACCGTAGGGACAAGTACCAATATCCTATCCCCCGGGGAAAAGGTACGGGTCTTGGCTCCACGGTTGTACACTCTCTGCTGTGCCAACTGCGCTTGGGCCAAATGTTCCTTCACGATGGGCATTACCTGTGCAATTCGATCTTGCATCAGGGCGACATGCTCAATCACACTCCTGTGGGGAGAACTCTCACTTTCCCAAGTTTCCTTGGCAATATCCAACAGCCCTCTTGGGTGTCTCCCATACAGTAACTCAAAGGGGGAGAATCCCGTAGAGGATTGGGGCACCTCCCTAATAGCAAACATCAAATAAGGAAGTAAACAGTCCCAATCCCTTCCATCTCTATCCACCACTTTCTTCAACATTTGTTTTAGGGTTTTGTTGAATCTTTCAACCAGCCCATCGGTTTGGGGGTGATACACAGATGTACGCAATTGCGTCACTTTGAACAATTTACACAGCTCTTTCATAACCCGGGACATAAAGGGTGTACCTTGGTCCGTAAGCAGTTCTTTACAAATACCCACCCGGCTAAAAACAAGAGATAGCTCTTTGGCTATGGTTTTGGCCGAGGTATTTCTGAGAGGGATCGCTTCTGGATAACGGGTGGCACAGTCCATTATAACCAATATGTACTGGTGCCCCCTAGCGGACTTGATTATAGGACCTACCAAATCCATTGCGATTCTCTCAAACGGGACCTCAATGATGGGTAGAGGGACCAGCGGGCTACGGAAATGTGGCATCGGGGCCGACCTCTGACACACAGGGCAGGAGGAACAATAATTTTCTATGTCCTTCATCACCCCAGGCCAATAGAATCTCTGTAATACCCTCTCTCGGGTTTTCTCTGTCCCCAGATGACCTCCAAGAATGTGCCCATGGGCCAACTCCAACACCAACTTCCTGTAAGGTTTGGGCACCACAAGCTGCTCAACGGTTTCTTCTGCCCTTTTTGCCACCCGATACAGTAGGTCCTTCTCTACGCTGAAGTATGGGTAAGTGCCGGTATTATCTGGGTTCACTAACTCGCCATCTATTTTCACTACGTTTTCCCGTGCCTTTATTAGGGCGGGGTCTTTCAACTGTTCTGTGGCAAAGTTTTCCCTGTGAACCTCAAGATCAGAAAACTCCACAGACGGTAGGTTTTCGTCTGAGGAGGTGGGCTCCTCTCCAGTTTCTTGAGTCTCCCCTGCCAATACTGACAAGGGAAATTCCGGAGAGTCCTCACCACTCTCAGGGGAGTTCTGGCTATCACATTCCTGGTACATAGGGGCACCAGTGGGGGGCTCAGGATCATCCCACAGTTCCCAGAACTTCGGAAAATCCCTTCCCACAATGGCGTCATGCGGTAACTGAGATACTAAGCCCACTGGATGAGAGAGGGTACCTTTGGGGGTCTCGAAACACACTGTAGTCACTGGATACTCTCGGGTGTCCCCATGCACACAAATAACGGCTACCTTGCTATTCCCAGAGACCTCTGTTTTAACTAACTCAGCCTTTATCAGGGTCACAAGGCTACCTGAATCCAGCAATACCACAACATTTCTACCATTAATACACATTTTGCATAAATGTTTCTCAGTTCCCCGAATGGCAGTGCATGCGACTGTCGCACACAGCGACTGACGTCTGCCCGTCAGAAAGTCACACTGCATGGGTTCCTCCAAAACCGGGCAATTTGCTGCAATATGTCCCGCTTGCCGGCAGCGGTAGCAAACGATCCTTCTTGCCGCCTCTTGAGCCGCTGATTTCCCAGGCTGTTCTCGCCAAACTTGGGGTAGAGCTCCCACCCTCTCACTCTCTCCACCCTTACCCCTTGGAATCATCTTATCCGCCCCTGGGGATGGTCTGGTCTTAGGGTGGAAAGTCCGAGTGTCTCTGGAAGAGGCCGTCAGGTTCTCTGTAGCCAAGTATTTCTCCACACGATCCACAAGACCATCGGCCGTCTCTGGGTCTCCATGGCTTACCCACTTTTGGATGGCAGTAGGAAGAGCTCTCAAAAACCGATCCATTACAACACGTTCCACAATCTTTGGTGCGGACAAAGTCTCTGGCTGTAGCCACTTTCTGCTCAGGTGAATGAGATCATACATTTGAGACCTGGGGGGTTTTCCAAGCTGGAAAGTCCAGTTATGCACACGCTGAGCCCGGACAGCCAGGGTGACACCCAGCCTTGCCAATATTTCAGCTTTTAGCATCACATAGTCTTTTGCTTGGTTAGGCTCTAGGTCATAGTAAGCTTTCTGCGATTCACCAGTTAACAGAGGAGCCACTAGTCCAGCCCACTGCTCCTCAGGCCACTTTTCTCTTTCAGCGGTCCTTTCAAATGTGGTCAAAAATACCTCTGGATCATCCTCTCCAGTCATTTTTGTCAATAAACGACTCACCCCAAAGGACGCGGTATTAGTGGGACGGCTTTCCTCACTGGTCTGCGGACGTTGCTGCATTACTGCTTCCATCTGTTGTTGTAGTCTCTGCTCTTGCTTCTGCAACAGGTCTATGAAGCGGGCCTCAGATTGCTGTTGGGCTTGTTGCTGAGCCTCCAGACTCTGTTGTAAAGTTGCAAGGCTCTGTTGATGAGCTTGCTGCTGGGCTGCAAGGCTCCTTTGCAAACCTGCATTTGTCTGCTGTTGATTGGCATTTGCTAGAGCCAGCTGTTTCAGTATCTCCTCCATGCTGGCTTAAAAAAAAACTGCCACTGGTTCTCCACCAACTGTGAGGGGGTTAGCTCGGCAGCGGGTATGTGTGACCCCCGGGATGGGCTCCCCACCCAAAAACAGGCCCAGCAGACGGAGGTTGTGGTTTTCAAAATCAAAAAGGTGCGGTTTATTTTCTATTTACAGTGACAAAAACACAGCAAGGCAAAAGAAACATAAACAAAATAAATCCTGGTCAACTTGACCTCTGACTAAACTTACAGGTTTCCTAACTAACGACTGGGATCAGCCTAGTGCTGTCCTAGTCCCTGGTTTTAAATGTCCAAGCAAAATATAGCCACACAGGCTTTCTCTCACCGCACAGGGGTTCACTCTCCCTAGACAGTCCACACAGGTCTGCTTCCAGGCATGAGCTAACATCTAATGAATCTGGGAGTTTTTTATAGAGGCCTAAATGAGCTGACAGGCTTCAGCTGGACTCATCAACTCCCTGTCTGCACGACGCCCAGCCCTCTCCCTAGAGGTATGAGTCATCAATGAGCCCACTAGCCTTATACAACTCTCCACCTAGTTGTATAAATCGGCGTAAAGCCTGAATCTGGGCGAAATATATCTACCCCCCTGGATGCAACCAGGTGACTTTACCTTCCTGCTGTCACACCAGATACACCACGTCTACGGGCCTTCCTTTATCTAGATACACCACGTCTACGGGCCTTCCTTTATCCAGATACACCACGTCTACGTGCCTTCCTTTATCCAGATACACCACATCTACGGGCCTTCCTTTATCTAGATACATCACGTCTACGGGCCTACCTTTATCCAGATACACCACGTCTATGGACCTTCCTTTATCCAGATACACCACGTCTACGGGCCTTCCTTTATCCAGATACACCACGTCTACGGCCTTCCTTTATCCAGATACACCACGTCTATGGGCCTTCCTTTATCTAGATACACCACGTCTACGGGCCTTCCTTTATCCAGATACACCACGTCTACGGGCCTTCCTTTATCCAGATACATCACGTCTACGGGCCTTCCTTTATCCAGATACACCACGTCTACGGGCCTTCCTTTATCTAGATACACCACGTCTACGGGCCTTCCTTTATCCAGATACACCACGTCTACGGACCTTCCTTTATCCAGATACACCACATCTACGGACCTTCCTTTATCTAGATACACCACGTCTACGGGCCTTCCTTTATCTAGATACACCACATCTACGGGCCTTCCTTTATCCAGATACACCACATCTACGGACCTTCCTTTATCTAGATACACCACGTCTACGGGTCTTCCTATATCTAGATACACCACGTCTACGGGTCTTCCTTTATCTAGATACATCACGTCTACGGGCCTTCCTTTATCCAGGTACACCACATCTACGGGCCTTCCTTTATCTAGATACATCACGTCTACGGGCCTTCCTTTATCCAGATACACCACGTCTACGGGTCTTCCTTTATCTAGATACATCACGTCTACGGGCCTTCCTTTATCCAGGTACACCACATCTACGGGCCTTCCTTTATCTAGATACACCACGTCTACGGGCCTTCCTTTATCTAGATACACCACGTCTATGGGCCTTCCTTTATCTAGATACACCACGTCTATGGACCTCCCTTTATCTAGATACACCACGTCTACGGGCCTTCCTTTATCCAGATACACCACGTCTACGGACCTCCCTTTATCAAGATACACCACGTCTACGGACATTCCTTTATCCAGATACACCACGTCTACGGACCTCCCTTTATCTAGATACACCACGTCTACGGGCCTTCCTTTATCCAGATACACCACGTCTACGGACCTCCCTTTATCTAGATACACCACGTCTACGGGCCTTCCTTTATCCAGATACACCACGTCTACGGATCTTCCTTTATCTAGATACACCACGTCTACGGGCCTTCCTTTATCCAGATACACCACGTCTATGGGCCTTCCTTTATCCAGATACACCACGTCTACGGGCCTTCCTTTATCCAGATACACCACGTCTACGGATCTTCCTTTATCTAGATACACCACGTCTACGGGCCTTCCTTTATCTAGATACACCACGTCTATGGGCCTTCCTTTATCCAGATACACCACGTCTACGGGCCTTCCTTTATCCAGATACACCACGTCTACGGGCCTTCCTTTATCTAGATACACCACGTATACGGGCCTTCCTTTATCTAGATACACCACGTCTACGGGCCTTCCTTTATCTAGATACACCACGTATACGGGCCTTCCTTTATCCAGATACACCACGTCTACGGATCTTCCTTTATCTAGATACACCACATCTACGGACCTTCCTTTATCTAGATACACCACGTCTACGGGCCTTCCTTTATCTAGATACACCACGTCTACGGGTCTTCCTTTATCTAGATACATCACGTCTACGGGTCTTCCTATATCTAGATACACCACGTCTACGGACCTTCCTTTATCCAGATACACCACATCTACGGGTCTTCCTTTATCCAGATACACCACGTCTACGGGTCTTCCTATATCTAGATACACCACGTCTACGGGTCTTCCTTTATCTAGATACATCACGTCTACGGGCCTTCCTTTATCCAGGTACACCACGTCTACGGGCCTTCCTTTATCCAGATACACCACGTCTACGGGCCTACCTTTATCCAGATACACCACGTCTACGGGCCTTCCTTTATCCAGATACACCACGTCTACGGGCCTTCCTTTATCTAGATACACCACGTATACGGGCCTTCCTTTATCCAGATACACCACGTCTACGGATCTTCCTTTATCTAGATACACCACATCTACGGACCTTCCTTTATCTAGATACACCACGTCTACGGGCCTTCCTTTATCTAGATACACCACGTCTACGGGTCTTCCTTTATCTAGATACATCACGTCTACGGGTCTTCCTATATCTAGATACACCACGTCTACGGACCTTCCTTTATCCAGATACACCACATCTACGGGTCTTCCTTTATCCAGATACACCACGTCTACGGGTCTTCCTATATCTAGATACACCACGTCTACGGGTCTTCCTTTATCTAGATACATCACGTCTACGGGCCTTCCTTTATCCAGGTACACCACATCTACGGGCCTTCCTTTATCCAGATACACCACGTCTACGGGCCTACCTTTATCCAGATACACCACGTCTACGGGCCTTCCTTTATCTAGATACACCACGTCTACGGGCCTTCCTTTATCCAGATACACCACGTCTACGTGCCTTCCTTTATCCAGATACACCACATCTACGGGCCTTCCTTTATCTAGATACATCACGTCTACGGGCCTACCTTTATCCAGATACACCACGTCTATGGACCTTCCTTTATCCAGATACACCACGTCTACGGGCCTTCCTTTATCCAGATACACCACGTCTACGGCCTTCCTTTATCTAGATACACCACGTCTATGGGCCTTCCTTTATCTAGATACACCACGTCTACGGGCCTTCCTTTATCCAGATACACCACGTCTACGGGCCTTCCTTTATCCAGATACACCACGTCTATGGACCTCCCTTTATCTAGATACACCACATCTACGGGCCTTCCTTTATCCAGATACACCACGTCTGGGACCTCCCTTTATCAAGATACACCACGTCTACGGACATTCCTTTATCCAGATACACCACGTCTGGGACCTCCCTTTATCAAGATACACCACGTCTACGGACATTCCTTTATCCAGATACACCACGTCTACGGACCTCACTTTATCTAGATACACCACGTCTACGGGCCTTCCTTATCCAGATACACCACAACTACGGGCCTTCCTTTATCCAGATACACCACGTCTACGGGCCTTCCTTTATCCAGATACACCACGTCTACAGGCCTTCCTTTATCCAGATACACCACGTTTACGGATATTCCTTTATCTAGATACACCACGTATACAGACATTCCTTTATCCAGATACACCACGTCGTCTACGGGCCTTCCTTTATCCAGATACACCACGTCTACGGGCCTTCCTTTATCCAGATACACCACGTCTACAGACCTTCCTTTATCCAGATACACCACGTCTACGGGCCTTCCTTTATCCAGATACACCACGTCTACAGACCTTCCTTTATCCAGATACACCACGTCTACGGACCTCCCTTTATCTAGATACACCACGTCTACGGGCCTTCCTTTATCCAGGTACACCACGTCTACGGGCCTTCCTTTATCTAGATACACCACGTCTATGGGCCTTCCTTTATCTAGATACACCACGTCTATGGGCCTTCCTTTATCCAGATACACCACGTCTATGGACCTCCCTTTATCTAGATACACCACGTCTACAGGCCTTCCTTTATCCAGATACACCACGTCTACGGGCCTTCCTTTATCTAGATACACCACGTCTACGGGCCTTCCTTTATCCAGATACACCACGTCTACGGACCTTCCTTTATCCAGATACACAACATCTACGGACCTTCCTTTATCTAGATACACCACGTCTACGGGCCTTCCTTTATCTAGATACACCACATCTACGGGCCTTCCTTTATCCAGATACACCACATCTACGGACCTTCCTTTATCTAGATACACCACGTCTACGGGTCTTCCTATATCTAGATACACCACGTCTACGGGTCTTCCTTTATCTAGATACATCACGTCTACGGGCCTTCCTTTATCCAGGTACACCACATCTACGGGCCTTCCTTTATCTAGATACATCACGTCTACGGGCCTTCCTTTATCCAGATACACCACGTCTACGGGTCTTCCTTTATCTAGATACATCACGTCTACGGGCCTTCCTTTATCCAGGTACACCACATCTACGGGCCTTCCTTTATCTAGATACACCACGTCTACGGGCCTTCCTTTATCTAGATACACCACGTCTATGGGCCTTCCTTTATCTAGATACACCACGTCTATGGACCTCCCTTTATCTAGATACACCACGTCTACGGGCCTTCCTTTATCCAGATACACCACGTCTACGGACCTCCCTTTATCAAGATACACCACGTCTACGGACATTCCTTTATCCAGATACACCACGTCTACGGACCTCCCTTTATCTAGATACACCACGTCTACGGGCCTTCCTTTATCCAGATACACCACGTCTACGGACCTCCCTTTATCTAGATACACCACGTCTACGGGCCTTCCTTTATCCAGATACACCACGTCTACGGATCTTCCTTTATCTAGATACACCACGTCTACGGGCCTTCCTTTATCCAGATACACCACGTCTATGGGCCTTCCTTTATCCAGATACACCACGTCTACGGGCCTTCCTTTATCCAGATACACCACGTCTACGGATCTTCCTTTATCTAGATACACCACGTCTACGGGCCTTCCTTTATCTAGATACACCACGTCTATGGGCCTTCCTTTATCCAGATACACCACGTCTACGGGCCTTCCTTTATCCAGATACACCACGTCTACGGGCCTTCCTTTATCTAGATACACCACGTATACGGGCCTTCCTTTATCTAGATACACCACGTCTACGGGCCTTCCTTTATCTAGATACACCACGTATACGGGCCTTCCTTTATCCAGATACACCACGTCTACGGATCTTCCTTTATCTAGATACACCACATCTACGGACCTTCCTTTATCTAGATACACCACGTCTACGGGCCTTCCTTTATCTAGATACACCACGTCTACGGGTCTTCCTTTATCTAGATACATCACGTCTACGGGTCTTCCTATATCTAGATACACCACGTCTACGGACCTTCCTTTATCCAGATACACCACATCTACGGGTCTTCCTTTATCCAGATACACCACGTCTACGGGTCTTCCTATATCTAGATACACCACGTCTACGGGTCTTCCTATATCTAGATACACCACGTCTACGGGTCTTCCTTTATCTAGATACATCACGTCTACGGGCCTTCCTTTATCCAGGTACACCACGTCTACGGGCCTTCCTTTATCCAGATACACCACGTCTACGGGCCTACCTTTATCCAGATACACCACGTCTACGGGCCTTCCTTTATCCAGATACACCACGTCTACGGGCCTTCCTTTATCTAGATACACCACGTATACGGGCCTTCCTTTATCCAGATACACCACGTCTACGGATCTTCCTTTATCTAGATACACCACATCTACGGACCTTCCTTTATCTAGATACACCACGTCTACGGGCCTTCCTTTATCTAGATACACCACGTCTACGGGTCTTCCTTTATCTAGATACATCACGTCTACGGGTCTTCCTATATCTAGATACACCACGTCTACGGACCTTCCTTTATCCAGATACACCACATCTACGGGTCTTCCTTTATCCAGATACACCACGTCTACGGGTCTTCCTATATCTAGATACATCACGTCTACGGGTCTTCCTTTATCTAGATACATCACGTCTACGGGCCTTCCTTTATCCAGGTACACCACATCTACGGGCCTTCCTTTATCCAGATACACCACGTCTACGGGCCTACCTTTATCCAGATACACCACGTCTACGGGCCTTCCTTTATCTAGATACACCACGTCTACGGACCTTCCTTTATCCAGATACACCACATCTACGGGTCTTCCTTTATCTAGATACATCACGTCTACGGGTCTTCCTATATCTAGATACACCACGTCTACGGGTCTTCCTTTATCTAGATACATCACGTCTACGGGCCTTCCTTTATCCAGGTACACCACATCTACGGGCCTTCCTTTATCCAGATACACCACGTCTACGGGCCTACCTTTATCCAGATACACCACGTCTACGGGCCTTCCTTTATCTAGATACACCACGTCTACGGGCCTTCCTTTATCCAGATACACCACGTCTACGTGCCTTCCTTTATCCAGATACACCACATCTACGGGCCTTCCTTTATCTAGATACATCACGTCTACGGGCCTACCTTTATCCAGATACACCACGTCTATGGACCTTCCTTTATCCAGATACACCACGTCTACGGGCCTTCCTTTATCCAGATACACCACGTCTACGGCCTTCCTTTATCCAGATACACCACGTCTATGGGCCTTCCTTTATCTAGATACACCACGTCTACGGGCCTTCCTTTATCCAGATACACCACGTCTACGGGCCTTCCTTTATCCAGATACATCACGTCTACGGGCCTTCCTTTATCCAGATACACCACGTCTACGGGCCTTCCTTTATCTAGATACACCACGTCTACGGGCCTTCCTTTATCCAGATACACCACGTCTACGGACCTTCCTTTATCCAGATACACCACATCTACGGACCTTCCTTTATCTAGATACACCACGTCTACGGGCCTTCCTTTATCTAGATACACCACATCTACGGGCCTTCCTTTATCCAGATACACCACATCTACGGACCTTCCTTTATCTAGATACACCACGTCTACGGGTCTTCCTATATCTAGATACACCACGTCTACGGGTCTTCCTTTATCTAGATACATCACGTCTACGGGCCTTCCTTTATCCAGGTACACCACATCTACGGGCCTTCCTTTATCTAGATACATCACGTCTACGGGCCTTCCTTTATCCAGATACACCACGTCTACGGGTCTTCCTTTATCTAGATACATCACGTCTACGGGCCTTCCTTTATCCAGGTACACCACATCTACGGGCCTTCCTTTATCTAGATACACCACGTCTACGGGCCTTCCTTTATCTAGATACACCACGTCTATGGGCCTTCCTTTATCTAGATACACCACGTCTATGGACCTCCCTTTATCTAGATACACCACGTCTACGGGCCTTCCTTTATCCAGATACACCACGTCTACGGACCTCCCTTTATCAAGATACACCACGTCTACGGACATTCCTTTATCCAGATACACCACGTCTACGGACCTCCCTTTATCTAGATACACCACGTCTACGGGCCTTCCTTTATCCAGATACACCACGTCTACGGACCTCCCTTTATCTAGATACACCACGTCTACGGGCCTTCCTTTATCCAGATACACCACGTCTACGGATCTTCCTTTATCTAGATACACCACGTCTACGGGCCTTCCTTTATCCAGATACACCACGTCTATGGGCCTTCCTTTATCCAGATACACCACGTCTACGGGCCTTCCTTTATCCAGATACACCACGTCTATGGACCTCCCTTTATCTAGTGTGACAGCAGGAAGGTAAAGTCACCTGGTTGCATCCAGGGGGGTAGATATATTTCGCCCAGATTCAGGCTTTACGCCGATTTATACAGCTAGGTGGAGAGTTGTATAAGCCCAGCTGAGACTAGTGGGCTCATTGATGACTCATACCTCTAGGGAGAGGGCTGGGCGTCGTGCAGGCAGGGAGTTGATGAGGCCAGCTGAAGCCTGTCAGTTCGTTTAAGGCCTCTATAAAAACTCCCAGATTCATTAGATGTTAGCTCATGCCTGGAAGCAGACCTGTGTGGACTGTCTAGGGAGAGTGAACCCCTGTGCGGTGAGAGAAAGCCTGTGTGGCTATATTTTGCTTGGACATTTAAAACCAGGGACTAGGACAGCACTAGGCTGATCCCAGTTGTTAGTTAGGAAACCTGTATGTTTAGTCAGAGGTCAAGTTGACCAGGATTTATTTTGTTTGTTTCTTTTGCTTTGCTGTGTTTTTGTCACTGTAAATAGAAAATAAACGGCACCTTTTTGATTTTGAAAACCACAACCTCCGTCTGCTGGGCCTGTTTTTGTGTGGGGAGCCCATCCCGGGGGTCACACACACCCGCTGCCGAGCTAACCCCCTCACAGTTGGTGGAGAACCAGTGGCAGTTTTTTTTTAAGCCAGCATGGAGGAGATACTGAAACAGCTGGCTCTAGCAAATGCCAATCAACAGCAGACAAATGCAGGTTTGCAAAAGAGCCTTGCAGCTCAACAACAGAACTTCGCAGCCCAGCAGCAAGCTCATCAACAGAGCCTTGCAGCCCAGCAGCAAGCTCACCAACAGAGTCTGGAAGCTCAGCAACAAGCCCAGCAACGATCTGAGGCCCGCTTCATAGACCTATTACAGAAGCAAGAGCAGAGACTACAACAAATGGAAGCAGTAATGCAGCAACGTCCGCAGACCAGTGAGGAAAGCCGTCCCACTAATACCGCGTCCTTTGGGGTGAGTCGTTTATTGACAAAAATGACTGGAGAGGATGATCCAGAGGTATTTTTGACCACGTTTGAAAGGACTGCTGAAAGAGAAAAGTGGCCTGAGGAGCAGTGGGCTGGACTGGTGGCTCCTCTGTTAACGGGTGAATCGCAGAAAGCTTACTATGACCTAGAGCCTGACCAAGCAAAAGACTATGTGATGCTAAAAGCTGAAATATTGGCAAGGCTGGGTGTCACCCTGGCTGTCCGGGCTCAGCGTGTGCATAACTGGACTTTCCAGCTTGGAAAACCCCCCAGGTCTCAAATGTATGATCTCATTCACCTGAGCAGAAAGTGGCTACAGCCAGAGACTTTGTCCGCACCAAAGATTGTGGAACGTGTTGTAATGGATCGGTTTTTGAGAGCTCTTCCTACTGCCATCCAAAAGTGGGTAAGCCATGGAGACCCAGAGACGGCCGATGGTCTTGTGGATCGTGTGGAGAAATACTTGGCTACAGAGAACCTGACGGCCTCTTCCAGAGACACTCGGACTTTCCACCCTAAGACCAGACCATCCCCAGGGGCGGATAAGATGATTCCAAGGGGTAAGGGTGGAGAGAGTGAGAGGGTGGGAGCTCTACCCCAAGTTTGGCGAGAACAGCCTGGGAAATCAGCGGCTCAAGAGGCGGCAAGAAGGATCATTTGCTACCGCTGCCGGCAAGCGGGACATATTGCAGCAAATTGCCCGGTTTTGGAGGAACCCATGCAGTGTGACTTTCTGACGGGCAGACGTCAGTCGCTGTGTGCGACAGTCGCATGCACTGCCATTCGGGGAACTGAGAAACATTTATGCAAAATGTGTATTAATGGTAGAAATGTTGTGGTATTGCTGGATTCAGGTAGCCTTGTGACCCTGATAAAGGCTGAATTAGTTAAAACAGAGGTCTCTGGGAATAGCAAGGTAGCTGTTATTTGTGTGCATGGGGACACCCGAGAGTATCCAGTGACTACAGTGTGTTTCGAGACCCCCAAAGGTACCCTTTCTCATCCAGTGGGCTTAGTGTCTCAGTTACCGCATGACGCCATTGTGGGAAGGGATTTTCCGAAGTTCTGGGAACTGTGGGATGATCCTGAGCCCCCCACTGGTGCCCCTATGTACCAGGAATATGATAGCCAGAACTCCTCTGAGAGTGGTGAGGACTCTCCCGAATTTCCCTTGTCAGTATTGGCAGGGGAGACTCAAGAAACTGGAGAGGAGCCCACCTCCTCAGACGAAAACCTACCGTCTGTGGAGTTTTCTGATCTTGAGGTTCACAGGGAAAACTTTGCCACAGAACAGTTGAAAGACCCCGCCCTAATAAAGGCACGGGAAAACGTAGTGAAAATAGATGGCGAGTTAGTGAACCCAGATAATACCTGCACTTACCCATACTTCAGCGTAGAGAAGGACCTACTGTATCGGGTGGCAAAAAGGGCAGAAGAAACCGTTGAGCAGCTTGTGGTGCCCAAACCTTACAGGAAGTTGGTGTTGGAGTTGGCCCATGGGCACATTCTTGGAGGTCATCTGGGGACAGAGAAAACCCGAGAGAGGGTATTACAGAGATTCTATTGGCCTGGGGTGATGAAGGACATAGAAAATTATTGTTCCTCCTGCCCTGTGTGTCAGAGGTCGGCCCCGATGCCACACTTCCGTAGCCCGCTGGTCCCTCTACCCATCATTGAGGTCCCGTTTGAGAGAATCGCAATGGATTTGGTAGGTCCTATAATCAAGTCCGCTAGGGGGCACCAGTACATATTGGTTATAATGGACTATGCCACCCGTTATCCAGAAGCGATCCCTCTCAGAAATACCTCGGCCAAAACCATAGCCAAAGAGCTATCTCTTGTTTTTAGTCGGGTGGGTATTTGTAAAGAACTGCTTACGGACCAAGGTACACCCTTTATGTCCCGGGTTATGAAGGAGCTGTGTAAATTGTTCAAAGTGACGCAATTACGTACATCTGTGTATCACCCCCAAACCGATGGGCTGGTTGAAAGATTCAACAAAACCCTAAAACAAATGTTGAAGAAAGTGGTGGATAGGGATGGAAAGGATTGGGACTGTCTACTTCCTTATTTGATGTTTGCTATTAGGGAGGTGCCCCAATCCTCTACGGGATTCTCCCCCTTTGAGTTACTGTATGGGAGACACCCAAGAGGGCTGTTGGATATTGCCAAGGAAACTTGGGAAAGTGAGAGTTCTCCCCACAGGAGTGTGATTGAGCATGTCGCCCTGATGCAAGATCGAATTGCACAGGTAATGCCCATCGTGAAGGAACATTTGGCCCAAGCGCAGTTGGCACAGCAGAGAGTGTACAACCGTGGAGCCAAGACCCGTACCTTTTCCCCGGGGGATAGGATATTGGTACTTGTCCCTACGGTTGAAAGTAAATTCCTTGCCAAATGGCAAGGCCCCTACGAGATAATGGAAAAAGTGAGCGAAGTGAATTACAAGGTCAGACAACCAGGAAGGCGAAAGCCCGAACAGATCTATCACGTTAATCTGTTGAAAGCCTGGAGGGATAGAGAGTCCCTAGTCGCAGACACTTGGTCACCAGCTCAAACTGGTTGCGTGATTCCTGAGGTTGGAATCGCAGCCACCTTGTCACAACCCCAACAACAGGAGGTTAAGGAGTTTGTGCTTCGCAACAAGGAGGTATTCTCTGAGCTGCCGGGACAAACATCTGGGGTAGAGCATGACATTATTACCCCGCCCGGTGAAAGGGTGAAGTTAAAACCCTATCGGATCCCAGAGGCCCGACGGGAGGCAATACGGGAGGAAGTACAGAAAATGCTGAACTTAGGGGTGATAGAGGAGTCCCAAAGTGATTGGTCTAGTCCCATTGTGTTGGTGCCTAAACCGGATGGGAGCTGGCGATTTTGTAACGATTTTCGTCAGTTGAACAAAGTTACAAAATTTGACACCTACCCCATGCCACGTATAGATGAGTTGATCGACCGGCTGGGAACAGCCCGATACATGACGACTCTTGACCTCACAAAAGGGTATTGGCAAATCCCCCTGGCCAAGTCAGCCAAAGAGAAAACCGCATTTGTAACCCCAGACGGGGCGTTCCAATATAAAAGAATGCCGTTCGGGTTACAGAATGCGCCGGCCACATTCCAGCGGAAAATGGACCAGATGCTGAGGCCCCATCGGAAGTATGCTGCGGCTTACCTGGATGACGTAATTGTCCATAGCACAGATTGGGCCTCACATCTGCCAAAAGTGCAAGCAGTCCTGGACTCTGTTCGGGAAGCAGGGTTTACGGCTAACCCCAAGAAGTGTACCATTGGGCAGGAGGAGGCCAAATATCTTGGGTACACCATTGGGAGGGGAGTAATAAAACCCCAACTCAACAAAGTCGAGGCCATCCAGAGTTGGCCACGTCCCAACAGCAAGAAGCAGGTACGAGCCTTTCTGGGAATCGCTGGGTATTATCGGCGATTCATTCCCCACTTTGCTTCTAAGGCTGTGCCCCTAACCAACCTGACGAAGGGGAAAGGGTCGGTCATGATTAAATGGACCCCCGAGGCTGAGGCAGCATTCCAATTCTTGAAACAAGCCTTATGTAGCCAGCCAGTGTTGTACTCACCCGACTTCTCTAAAGACTTTGTCGTACAAAGTGATGCGTCAGATGTGGGGTTAGGAGCAGTATTGTCCCAGGTCTGGAACGGGGAAGAGCACCCAGTCATTTACCTCAGCAGGAAGTTGAAGTCCCATGAGGTAAATTACGCCACCGTTGAAAAGGAGTGTTTAGCGGTGAAGTGGGCTCTAGATTCCCTTCGGTACTACCTGCTAGGTAGGCACTTTGACATGGTTACGGATCACGCTCCGTTAAAGTGGATGGCTCAAAACAAGGAAACAAATAGAAGAGTGAATAGGTGGTTCCTGGCCCTCCAGGAATTCAACTTCACAGTAAAGCATCGCCCTGGCGTTCAAATGGGGAATGTGGATGCTTTGTCTCGAGTACATGAATGCCTGATTGCTGGTGTTCCAACCCCGAGGTTAAAACAAGAGGGGGGGGTATGTGACAGCAGGAAGGTAAAGTCACCTGGTTGCATCCAGGGGGGTAGATATATTTCGCCCAGATTCAGGCTTTACGCCGATTTATACAGCTAGGTGGAGAGTTGTATAAGCCCAGCTGAGACTAGTGGGCTCATTGATGACTCATACCTCTAGGGAGAGGGCTGGGCGTCGTGCAGGCAGGGAGTTGATGAGGCCAGCTGAAGCCTGTCAGTTCGTTTAAGGCCTCTATAAAAACTCCCAGATTCATTAGATGTTAGCTCATGCCTGGAAGCAGACCTGTGTGGACTGTCTAGGGAGAGTGAACCCCTGTGCGGTGAGAGAAAGCCTGTGTGGCTATATTTTGCTTGGACATTTAAAACCAGGGACTAGGACAGCACTAGGCTGATCCCAGTTGTTAGTTAGGAAACCTGTATGTTTAGTCAGAGGTCAAGTTGACCAGGATTTATTTTGTTTGTTTCTTTTGCTTTGCTGTGTTTTTGTCACTGTAAATAGAAAATAAACCGCACCTTTTTGATTTTGAAAACCACAACCTCCGTCTGCTGGGCCTGTTTTTGTGTGGGGAGCCCATCCCGGGGGTCACACACACCCGCTGCCGAGCTAACCCCCTCACACTAGATACACCACATCTACGGGCCTTCCTTTATCCAGATACACCACGTCTACGGATTTCCCTTTATCTAGATACACCACGTCTACGGACATTCCTTTATCCAGATACACCACATCTGGGACCTCCCTTTATCAAGATACACCACGTCTACGGACGCTCCTTTATCCAGATACACCACGTCTACGGACCTCACTTTATCTAGATACACCACGTCTACGGGCCTTCCTTTATCCAGATACACCACGTCTACGGATCTTCCTTTTCTAGATACACCACGTCTACGGATCTTCCTTTATCTAGATACACCACGTCTACGGACATTCATTTATCTAGATACATCCCGTCTACGGGCCTTCCTTTATCCAGGTACACCACGTCTACGGGCCTTCCTTTATCTAGATACACCACGTCTATGGGCCTTCCTTTATCTAGATACACCACGTCTATGGGCCTTCCTTTATCCAGATACACCACGTCTATGGACCTCCCTTTATCTAGATACACCACATCTACGGGCCTTCCTTTATCCAGATACACCACGTCTGGGACCTCCCTTTATCAAGATACACCACGTCTACGGACATTCCTTTATCCAGATACACCACGTCTGGGACCTCCCTTTATCAAGATACACCACGTCTACGGACATTCCTTTATCCAGATACACCACGTCTACGGACCTCACTTTATCTAGATACACCACGTCTACGGGCCTTCCTTTATCCAGATACACCACGTCTACGGACATTCATTTATCTAGATACATCCCGTCTACGGGCCTTCCTTTATCTAGATACACCATGTCTACGGGCATTCCTTTATCCAGATACACCATGTCTACGGACCTTCCTTTATCCAGATACACCACGTCTACGTGCCTTCCTTTATTCAGATACACCACGTCTACGGGCCTTCCTTTATCTAGATACACCACGTCTACGGGCCTTCCTTTATCTAGATACACCACAACTACGGGCCTTCCTTATCCAGATACACCACAACTACGGGCCTTCCTTTATCCAGATACACCACGTCTACGGGCCTTCCTTTATCCAGATACACCACGTCTACAGGCCTTCCTTTATCCAGATACACCACGTTTACGGATATTCCTTTATCTAGATACACCACGTATACAGACATTCCTTTATCCAGATACACCACGTCTACGGGCCTTCCTTTATCCAGATACACCACGTCTATGGGCCTTCCTTTATCCAGATACACCACGTCTACAGACCTTCCTTTATCCAGATACACCACGTCTACGGGCCTTCCTTTATCCAGATACACCACGTCTACAGACCTTCCTTTATCCAGATACACCACGTCTACGGACCTCCCTTTATCTAGATACACCACGTCTACGGGCCTTCCTTTATCCAGGTACACCACGTCTACGGGCCTTCCTTTATCTAGATACACCACGTCTATGGGCCTTCCTTTATCTAGATACACCACGTCTATGGGCCTTCCTTTATCCAGATACACCACGTCTATGGACCTCCCTTTATCTAGATACACCACGTCTACAGGCCTTCCTTTATCTAGATACACCACGTCTACGGATCTTCCTTTATCTAGATACACCACGTCTACAGGCCTTCCTTTATCTAGATACACCACGTCTATGGATCTTCCTTTATCTAGATACACCACTTCTACGGACATTCCTTTATCTAGATACACCACGTCTACGGGCCTTCCTTTATCCAGATACACCACGTCTATGGACCTTCCTTTATCCAGATACACCACGTCTATGGGCCTTCCTTTATCTAGATACACCACATCTATGGGCCTTCCTTTATCTAGATACACCACGTCTACGGGTCTTCCTTTATCTAGATACACCACGTCTACGGGTCTTCCTTTATCCAGATACACCACGTCTACGGGTCTTCCTTTATCCAGATGGCAACTCACCTCCTCCATAGAAGGGTAATAGATTGGTTTGGCAAGAACGATTCTCCATGAATCCATGCTGATTACTGCTAATGATACCGTTCTCATTACTAAAATCTTGTATATAGTCCCTTATATCCCCTCCAAGAGCTTACTTGTTATATAGTAGGGATGAGCTCGCTGTTCGAGTCGAACGCATGTTTGACTCGAACATCGGCTGTTCGGCGAAGCCAGAAATTTGTGGGCCGTTCGCGCCATATTCGTGTGGCGCGAACGGGCCACAATGCACTGCGCCATTGCAGTGCATTGCTGGCTGATGATTGGCCAAGCATGCACTGTGACCCCGCATGCTTGGCCAATGACAGCGCCGGCAGCGAGGAGAGACATAATTGGCCACAGGCCTGTGGCCAATTATAGCTCAGGGGGGTTTAGTACACGCCCCACACTATATAAGGCCGCCAGCGTGGCGGCCTTGTGTAGTGTGTTGGCGTGCAGGGAGAAAGCAGGATAGGCAGGGACAGTGTCAGTGTCATCTTTGCTTGTTAACCTGCAGCAGTTACAGTGGGTGTAGTGTGCCTCCTGCACAGTATACACCTGAAGCTACCCCTTATTGCTGGTGTTGTTCTGTTGTGTAACACAGACAGGCATCTGCAGCAGTTACAGCGGGCGTAGTGTGCCTCCTGCACATTATACACCTGAAGCTACCCCTTATTGCTGGTTTTCCCATCTCCCTGCAGGCCATTAGTATGTCTGGAAGGCCAACAAGGAGAGACAGACAGTCATGAGCCAATAAAAGAGGGCAAGCAGGCTCTGTATCTAGGGGCAACAGTGCTGGTCGTGGACGCGGTGCATCGTCATCAGCACGTGGCCATGGGACACGCTTGTTCTTATTTTCGGCAGCTGGACGTGTTGAGCCGCATCATGCCGAAGACTTGGTAGAGTGGATGACCAAGCCCTCCTCATCCTCCTCATCCTCTCTCACCCAGGCTCAGGGTACTGGCAAAGCAGCTGCCAAAGCATCCTCTTCCCTGGTATCAATGTCATCATCAGTCAATCCTTCCCTAGACCAACCATGTCCTCCTGAGGAGTCCCCCGAACTGTTTGAGCAGTGTTGGGTACATGCTTCAGGAGCCCAGCGTTTTGAAGGCTCTGATGATGATACCCAGCTAGAGGAAGGCAGTAGCGTGAGCGCAGAGAGAGGGGATGCTCAAGAAGGACACCAATCTGGCAGTCATGTTCCAGCAGCTGCAGCATACTGCCAGATTGGCTCCAGTGATGAGGAGGGAGGGGATGATGAGGTCACTGACTCCACGTGGGTGCCTAATAGGAGAGAGGAGGAGGATGAGGAGGATGAGGAGGAGGCACATCTCCAACGAGGCAGGATGCCCTTTGGTGGCCAGCGTAAGGGCAGCACACCAACGGAATCACACCGCAGAGCTCCGCCTGTGCAGGGCGCTGCCTCTGCCCGTCATTCAAAAAGTTCTTTGGTGTGGGCCTTTTTTGAGGCGAGTGCATCAGATCGCACAGCTGCTGTTTGCAACATATGTCTCAAGCGTATATCGCGTGGCCAAAACATCAGCCGCTTGGGTACCACATGCCTGACCAGACATATGTTGACCTGCCATGCAGCTCGTTGGCAAGCCTACCTCAAAGACCCACACCAAAGAATAAAGCGGACCTCTCCTTGCACCGCATCAGCTGGGATCTCCAACCCCACTATAACTTCAGTCCTCTCTGAAACCTGCTCTGAGAGGAATGAAGGTGTAGAATTAGGTGTGTCACAGCCAAGTACTTGCGGCCACTCTGCTAGCAGTACACCGATGTCCGATTCTAGCAGGCAAATTTCCCTGCCCCAGCTGCTGGACCGTCGAAAGAAGTTCACTCCCAGCCATCCACATGGTCAGCGGTTGAATGCTAGCTTGGCTAAATTGCTAGCGCTTCAACTGCTGCCTTTTCAGTTGGTAGACTCGGCCCCCTTCCGTGAGTTTGTGCAATGTGCGGTTCCTCAGTGGCAGGTTCCCAAACGCCACTTTTTCTCACGGAAGGCTATTCCGGCTCTCTACCGGCATGTGGAAGGCAATGTCTTGGCCTCGCTGGACAGGGCGGTCAGCGGTAAGGTGCATATTACCGCTGACTCATGGTCCAGCAGGCATGGACAGGGACGTTACCTTTCTTTCACGGCCCATTGGGTCACTCTTTTGGCAGCTGGGAAGGATGCAGGACAAGGTGCAGTAGTGTTGGAGGTTGTTCCACCGCCACGCCTCCAAAATGCTACTACTGGTTGTGACACACCTCTCTCCTCCACCCCCTCTTCTTCTTCCTCCTCCATGGCCTCTTCCTGTGCTTTGTCCTCGGAACCAGCGGTGCTCCGTAGGCGTTCAAGGGGCTACGCAAGTACGCAGGCAAAAAGATGCCATGCCGTGCTTGCGCTGGTGTGTTTGGGGGACAGGAGCCACACTGGGGCAGAGGTTCTGTCTGCTCTGCAGGGGCAGGCCGAGAGGTGGTTGACGCCACGCCAGCTTAAGCCAGGAATGGTTGTTTGCGACAATGGCACCAACCTCCTCTCCACCCTCCGACAGGGACAACTGACCCATGTGCCCTGTGTGGCTCACGTCCTTAACCTGGTGGTGCAGCGGTTCTTGGGAAGGTACCCGGGCTTACAGGATGTCCTGAGGCAGGCCAGGAAAGTCTGTGTGCATTTCCGCAGATCTTATAATGCCAGTGCTCGCCTGGCTGAGCTGCAAAAGGAGTTGAACCTGCCCAAGAACCGCCTTATATGTGACATGCCCACCAGGTGGAACTCAACGTTGGCCATGCTGCAGCGGCTGCACACGCAGCAGAGGGCCATCAATGAGTACCTGTGCGACTACGGCACCAGGACAGGGTCAGGGGAGCTTGGTTTTTTTTCTCCACGCCAGTGGGGCATGATCAGGGATGCATGCACTGTCCTGGCACCATTTGAGGAGGCCACGAGGATGGTGAGCAGTGACAGTGCATGCATCAGTGACACTGTACCTCTTGTCCACCTGTTGGAACATACGCTGCGTGGAATAATGGACAGGGCACTTGAGGCAGAACAGAGGCAGGAAGAGGAGGACTTCCTTGCCTCTCAAGGCCCCCTTTACCCAGACAGTGTTCCTTCAGTCCCACCCATCACACAGGAAGAGGACGAGGAGGATGAGGAGGAGTATTGTGTCAGCATGGAGGTGGAGCCTGGCACTCAGCAGCAGCAGTCTTTTAGGGATGATTTACAGTCCCAAGAAACCCGTGGACTTGTATGTGGCTGGGAGGAGGTGGCTGCGGATCATGTCGTCCTTAGTTTGCGTCCATTGTATTTAATAGGGTTCTAAAGTTCGCGCAAACTTTCGGTCCGTTCGCAGGTTCTGGCGCGAACCGAACCGGGGGGTGTTCGGCTCATCCCTATTCTATAGTATACTATGTAACTATGTATAGTGTCTCTCCTATCCTGGGATCCCCATTAAAATATTTGTATATAGTCCCTTATCATCCCCTCCATAAATAAATTCAATGCCTTCGCAATCTCCCCATCCTTTGTAACCAGATGTCCATCCTCACTTTATGGGGCCAATATGGTCTGTCCTCCCTTTTTAATACTTAAAGGATTTCTTGAGATTTTTTTTTGCTCTCCTCTGCTATGGGTCTTTCATGTTCTATATTAGCCGCCCTGATTGCACTCTTACATCTCTTGTTGCATTCTTTGTAAAGTCTGAATGCTGATGATAATCCCTCAGCCTTGTATTTTTTGAAGGCCTTCTCTATTTATATGCATTTTTACATTGGAGTGAAGCCATCCAGGACTTTTGTTCGCTCTTTTAAATGTATTTCCCAATGGAATGCATTGGATAATTCCTTATTTAATATGCTCTTAAAGCGAACCCATCTCTCCTCCGTGTTCTTTGTTCCTAAGATTTTATCCCAATTTATATCTTCTAGCAAGGTTCATAGTTTAGGGAAGTTGGCTCTTTTGAAATTCAGTGTCTTTGTATTCCCCTTATGTTTCCTATTTGTGTGATTTATACTGAAGCCAATTGCCTTGTGATCGCTGTTTCCTAAATTGCCCCGTATTTCCACATCCGTGATCAGGTCTGTATTGTTGGTAATAAGTAGATCTAGTAACGCTTTATTTCTAGTTGGTGTGTCTACCATCTGAACCATGAAATTGTCCTGCAAGACATTTAGGAACTGGCGAGCCTTAGATGAATGCACGGTTCCTTCCACCCAGTCGATGTTAATCCAGAGGAAGGTGAACAACACCAGCAAAGCATGATCCAATTTCCTCCAGCAAGGGGAAAACAATTATATAAAAGAAAATGATAACAAACTTTTTTAGCAAATTCCTACCTTTTGTTATTCAGAAGAAATTGCTGTTTGTTTCTCTGTGTCCTTGTAAAAAATGAATATAATGGGAGTGATGTATTAATTATCAATCAGCTGCTTCCCAGTCTGCACTGAGATAAAAGTCAGATTTTAGGCATCCCCTGCAACAAAATTTTCATTTTTGTGAGATGCCCCTATATGGTTAATCACTTCTAAAGGGATGCAGACCCTGACACTTTCCTCACTCCTCACCCGGCAAGTGCATCAGCTGCTTGATAATGAAAAAGTCACTCTCATACACATTAACGTTGCACACTGACATAATCAATTATACAGCTTTTTCTTTAGAGTAGAAACAGGTAGAAATCTGATACAAAATGTATTGAAATCCCTGCAATGCACATCGATCACCCGGAGGGGATTCTTTTTCTCAATAAAAGTAATGTTACTTTTTAAATAAATTACTCTTTTTATTAAAAGCCAACCTGTAATATCCTGCTTTACCTGAAGGGGGAGATATTGCCCTATTTTCTGCGATCGATGGGCATTCCCTCACTCAGGGAAATTCCAGGGTATTCTGACCTTCCAGGGCTGTGTGGTCAGACAATGATTGTTATGTCAGTGTCACATAGACAACATATACAGCCCATTGTATACAGGTCTCTGTATACCCCATGAAGCCTCAGGAAAGGGGTAACCTCCCTTTATAAAATTGTATATAATTAAAAGATAAAGGCTACCATGCGAACACCTATATCTATATGGACATGTGACCATCCAACACAGGATCAACCCGAGCGAGAACATCGTTTGGGAATTTCCAAGACGTTGCTTGAGTCAGAGAATTACGTTTGTCAACCACTAAATAATACAAATATATGGCTGGGATGTTTACTGAAGATTTTATGAAGAAGTGACCGTTGTGGAACAATATCCCTATATATGAGAAATGTGCCTAGATAGATTTGATTATTGGACTTTGCAAACTTTTAATCAATTGCCATAATGTGTGTAATATGTTTATTTCCTAAGATCATCAGTTCCATCTAGTGGTCATAATGAAGCACTCTGCAAATTTCAGAAAATACTACATTACGGCCCCTAGATGGAGCTGATGATCTTGAGAAACAGATTACACGCATTATGGCGATTATTTATGATCGCTATGCAAATGCTTGAGACATTCACGCAGATATTTTTTCATAAATAGACCCCTAAGTGACGATTACAATTTCCTAACAAGAAGATGTAATTGTTACATGTTAGATCTCTTAATAAAAAGATACAGGAAGTGATTTTTTTTTTTATATTCTTTATTTTTATTTTATCAAAAAGGACAAATATCAATAAACATATTTATTACCATTACAATCCATCAAGTATGTGTACATTTACATTTATTCCCCCCCCCCCCCGCCTTAGTACATTTACATTTACTCCCCCCCCCCCCGCCTTAGTACATTTACATTTACTCCCCCCCCCCCGCCTTAGTACATTTAAATCACACTGGCAATCCATCATAGTTATACCTTTACATTCAATTTTATTTCATTATATTTCTTACTTTCCTCATTGCCGTGTACTTCTGGCCTGAAGAGTTATTACTTGATGATCTCTCTATATTTTTTCCCTTTTTTTTTCCCCTTTTTTTTTCCCCTTCCCTTCCCTTCCCTTATTTTCTTTCCTCTTCCCTCTCTCTCACAGAGGGAAAGGAAAAGAACAAAACCCCTCTCCCCCCCCCCTCCAAAAAAAAAGAAAGAAAATGAAAATATTTCAGAGAAAGATGGAGGGAATCAATTTTTATGTTTCCCCCTGTGCAGGAATACACTTCCCCTCACAATTATATATACCTCCCATTGGAAGGTCCTCGCTCTTCTAATATCCCATCTATTAATCTTTTCCCCTCCTCCGATTACATAAATAGATTCCATTTCCTCCATGTTTGATCGTACTGATCTTTCTTGTTTTGGGCTGAGAGGACCAAGTCCTCCATGGCCCCTATCTCTCTTACCCTGTTGAGCCACTCTGTAATTGAGGGGGGTCTGGGGGTCTCTCCAATGCAGGGTGATCCCGGCTTTAGCTGCATTAATCATATGGCACAGCACCGTTCTTTGTAAATCTGAACTGGGATCTGCGAACAATGGAGAAGGAAAAAGGCGGGGTCATCTGGTATCTGAACATCCGCAAATTTTTGTAAAATTCTCTGGATCTCTACCCAATATTGTCTAATTTTTTTACAGGACCAAAATATGTGTAGCAATGTCCCTCGTTCCTCCTCACATCTCCAACATCTATCCGAGTTTTCCAACACAAATTTATGGAGCCGTACTGGTGTATAATACCATTGCATTAGAAGTTTATAGTTATATTCCTGGGTCCGTGTACAGATCGAGGCATTTAAGGCTAGGTAGGTAGGTGATCTGTTTACGTTGAGGTTGGGAAAAGGTCCTATCTAAGTCTCTTTCCCACCTGCTGATGCTCAGCGTCTCAAAGTCATCCAAGGGTTTATTTAGTAATCCATACATCTTAGAAACCACTCATTCGAGGGGTTCCTTATCATCACAGTATGACTCGAGTGTGGTTAGTTCACGTTGGAAATTTATTGGTGGTCCCAAAGATCTCAGAAAATGGTTTATTTGCAGTGCCTGCCAAAGGTTAGTTTCAAAGGGTTCCCCCGGTTGTGTCAGTGTTTTAATGGTTGGCCAGGTTTCCGACTGAAGAAAGTGTGAAACCTGGTATAAGTCTTTTTCTTTAAGGTTTTTAAATGCTCCTGTCTCCATGCCTGGTGTTAAGCTAGGGTTTCCCAAAATGGGAAACAGCGGTGATTGTCTTGATGACAATTTCACATCTCAACATAACCTAGCTGTAATTCGCAATGTCATACCAATTGTGGGATGTTTCTGACCACCATGGTGCTCTGCATAAAGGATCCGGACTAGATTGTTGCTCCATATCTATCCACCGTTTGAAATCGGTATGTCTACACCAATACACCAATCTGGCTAGATGTACTGCTTGATAGTATTTAACAATGTCGGGAACCGCCATACCACCAAAGCACTTGGGTATCATCAACAGGTCTCGCTTGATCCTTGGCCGTTTCCCTGCCCATATAAATTTCATAAAGAGAGTACGTATTTGGCAAAGAAAGGTTGCTGGAATCGTGATCGGTAGCGCCTGGAGAAAATACAAAATTTTCGGTAGAATACTCATTTTAATTATATTGATACGGCCAAACCACGAGTATAGTCCGTGTTGCCATTTATCTAAAAGTAGTCGTATTAAGTTATATACTGGTGGAAAGTTTAACTTGAAAGTATCCTTTTCTTTTGATGGTAGAAGTGTGCCCAAGTACTTGAGTGCTGACCCCCACTTAAAACCAAAATTTGATTGTATGGTGTTACGTAATAGAGGCGGTACTGCTACGCTCATAGCCTCAGACTTGGTATGATTTATTTTTAGATCCTCACCCTAAGGAAGTGATTTTTTTAAAGCCCTTGAAGGCAGATTAAACTTGCCCCAGTCCACTGTCATGTGATCAGCAGTCATGTGATCCGCCGTCATGTGATCCGCCGTCATGTGATCCGCCGTCATGTGATCCATTGTCATGTGATCCACTGTCATGTGATCCACTGTCATATGATCCATGTGTGTCTTTATCCCGGATGGGCAGTCAATGCCAACCGCCGACCAGTCCCCACACTGCGGAAAAATGATGCCGCTGCCATCTTCTGGAGCTGGAGAGGACTGCACCACTGGACAACCTCCCATTTAGTACCACACTCTTGGGTCCAGTGCCTCTTATTTAGTACCACACTCTTGGGTCCAGTGCCTCTCATTTAGTACCACACTCTTGGCTCCAGTGACTCCCAGTTAGTATCACACTCTTGGGTCCAGTGCCTCCCATTTAGTATCACACTCTTGGGTACAGTGCCTCCCATTTAGTATCACACTCTTGGGTCCAGTGCCTCTCATTTAGTATCACACTCTTGGGTCCAGTGCCTCTCATTTAGTATCACACTCTTGGGTCCAGTGCCTCTCATTTAGTATCACACTCTTGGGTCCAGTGCCTCTCATTTAGTATCACACTCTTGGGTCCAGTGCCTCTCATTTAGTACCACACTCTTGGGTCCAGTGCCTCTCATTTAGTATCACACTCTTGGGTCCAGTGCCTCTCATTTAGTATCACACTCTTGGGCAAAATGCCTCCCATTTAGTATCACACCCTTGGGTCCAGTGCCTCTCATTTAGTATCACACTCTTGGGTCCAGTGCCTCTCATTTAGTATCACACTCTTGGGCAAAGTGCCTCCCATTTAGTATCACACCCTTGGGTCCAGTGCCTCTCATTTAGTATCACACTCTTGGGCAAAGTGCCTCCCATTTAGTATCACACCCTTGGGTCCAGTGCCTCTCATTTAGTATCGCACGCTTGGGTCCAGTGCCTCTCATTTAGTGCCACACTCTTGGGTCCTGTGCCTCTCATTTAGTATCACACTCTTGGGTCCAGTGTCTCTCATTTAGTATCACACTCTTGGGTCCAGTGCCTCTCATTTAGTATTGCACGCTTGGGTCCAGTGCCTCTCATTTAGTATCACACTCTTGGGTCCAGTGCCTCTCATTTAGTATCACACTCTTGGGTCCAGTGCCTCTCATTTAGTATCACACTCTTGGGTCCAGTGCCTCTCATTTAGTACCACACTCTTGGGTCCAGTGCCTCTCATTTAGTATCACACTCTTGGGTCCAGTGCCTCTTATTTAGTATCACACTCTTGGGTCCAGTGCCTCTCATTTAATATCACACTCTTGGGTCCAGTGCCTCTCATTTAGTATCACACTCTTGAGTCCAGTGCCTCTCATTTAGTATCACACTCTTGGGTCCAGTGCCTCTCATTTAATATCACACTCTTGGGTCCAGTGCCTCTCATTTAGTATCACACTCTTGGGTCCAGTGTCTCTCATTTAGTATCACACTCTTGGGTCCAGTGCCTCTCATTTAGTATCACACTCTTGGGTCCAGTGCCTCTCATTTAGTACCACACTCTTGGGTCCAGTGCCTCTCATTTAGTACCACACTCTTGGGTCCAGTGCCTCTCATTTAGTATCACACTCTTGGGTCCAGTGCCTCTTATTTAGTATCACACTCTTGGGTCCAGTGCCTCTCATTTAATATCACACTCTTGGGTCCAGTGCCTCTCATTTAGTATCACACTCTTGAGTCCAGTGCCTCTCATTTAGTATCACACTCTTGGGTCCAGTGCCTCTCATTTAATATCACACTCTTGGGTCCAGTGCCTCTCATTTAGTATCACACTCTTGGGTCCAGTGCCTCTCATTTAGTATCACACTCTTGGGTACAGTGCCTCCCATTTAGTATCACACTCTTGGGTCCAGTGCCTCCCATTTAGTATCACACTCTTGGGTCCAGTGCCTCTCATTTAGTATCACACTCTTGGGTCCAGTGCCTCTCATTTAGTATCACACTCTTGGGTCCAGTGCCTCTCATTTAGTATCACACTCTTGGGTCCAGTGCCTCTCATTTAATATCACACTCTTGGGTCCAGTGCCTCTCATTTAGTACCACACTCTTGGGTCCAGTGCCTCTCATTTAGTATCACACTCTTGGGTCCAGTGCCTCTCATTTAGTAACCCACTCCTGGGTCCAGTGCCTCTTATTTAGTATCACACTCTTGGGTCCAGTGCCTCCCATTTAGTATCACACTCTTGGGTCCAGTGCCTCCCATTTAGTATCACACTCTTGGGTCCAGTGCCTCTCATTTAGTATCACACTCTTGGGTCCAGTGCCTCTCATTTAGTATCACACTCTTGGGTCCAGTGCCTCTCATTTAGTATCACACTCTTGGGTCCAGTGCCTCTCATTTAGTATCACACTCTTGGGTCCAGTGCCTCTCATTTAGTATCACACTCTTGGGTCCAGTGCCTCTCATTTAGTACCACACTCTTGGGTAAAGTGCATTCCTTTTAGTACCACACTCCTGGGTCCAGTGCCTCTCATTTAGTACCACACTCTTGGGTCCAGTGCCTCTTATTTAGTACCACACTCTTGGGTCCAGTGCCTCTCATTTAGTACCACACTCTTGGGTCCAGTGCCTCTCATTTAGTACCACACTCTTGGGTCCAGTGCCTCTCATTTAGTACCACACTCTTGGGTAAAGTGCCTCTCATTTAGTACCACACTCTTGGGTCCAGTGCCTCTCATTTAGTACCACACTCTTGGGTCCAGTGCCTCTCATTTAGTATCACACTCTTGGGTCCAGTGCCTCTCATTTAGTATCACACTCTTGGGTCCAGTGCCTCTCATTTAGTATCACACTCTTGGGTCCAGTGCCTCTCATTTAGTATCACACTCTTGGGTCCAGTGCCTCTCATTTAGTATCACACTCTTGGGTCCAGTGCCTCTCATTTAGTATCACACTCTTGGGTCCAGTGCCTCTCATTTCGTATCACACTCTTGGGTCCAGTGCCTCTCATTTAGTATCACACTCTTGGGTCCAGTGCCTCTCATTTCGTATCACACTCTTGGGTCCAGTGCCTCTCATTTAGTTTCACACTCTTGGGTCCAGTGCCTCTCATTTAGTATCACACTCTTGGGTCCAGTGCCTCTCATTTAGTATCACACTCTTGGGTCCAGTGCCTCTCATTTAGTATCACACTCTTGGGTCCAGTGCCTCTCATTTAGTATCACACTCTTGGGTCCAGTGCCTCTCATTTCGTATCACACTCTTGGGTCCAGTGCCTCTCATTTAGTATCACACTCTTGGGTCCAGTGCCTCTCATTTCGTATCACACTCTTGGGTCCAGTGCCTCTCATTTAGTTTCACACTCTTGGGTCCAGTGCCTCTCATTTAGTACCACACTCTTGGGTAAAGTGCATTCCTTTTAGTATCACACTCTTGGGTCCAGTGCCTCTCATTTAGTATCACACTCTTGGGTCCAGTGCCTCTCATTTAGTATCACACTCCTGGGTCCAGTGCCTCTCATTTAGTACCACACTCTTGGGTCCAGTGCCTCTTATTTAGTACCACACTCTTGGGTCCAGTGCCTCTCATTTAGTACCACACTCTTGGGTCCAGTGCCTCTCATTTAGTACCACACTCTTGGGTAAAGTGCCTCTCATTTAGTACCACACTCTTGGGTCCAGTGCCTCTCATTTAGTATCACACTCTTGGGTCCAGTGCCTCTCATTTAGTATCACACTCTTGGGTCCAGTGCCTCTCATTTAGTACCACACTCTTGGGTCCAGTGCCTCTCATTTAGTACCACACTCTTGGGTCCAGTGCCTCTTATTTAGTATCACACTCTTGGGTCCAGTGCCTCTCATTTAGTACCACACTCTTGGGTCCAGTGCCTCTCATTTAGTATCACACTCTTGGGTAAAGTGCCTCTCATTTAGTACCACACTCTTGGGTCCAGTGCCTCTCATTTAGTACCACACTCTTGGGTCCAGTGCCTCTCATTTAGTATCACACTCTTGGGTCCAGTGCCTCTCATTTAGTATCACACTCTTGGGTCCAGTGCCTCTCATTTCGTATCACACTCTTGGGTAAAGTGCATTCCTTTTAGTATCACACTCTTGGGTCCAGTGCCTCTCATTTCGTACCACACTCTTGGGTCCAGTGCCTCTTATTTAGTACCACACTCTTGGGTCCAGTGCCTCTTATTTAGTACCACACTCTTGGGTCCAGTGCCTCTCATTTAGTACCACACTCTTGGGTCCAGTGCCTCTCATTTAGTACCACACTCTTGGGTCCAGTGCCTCTCATTTAGTATCACACTCTTGGGTCCAGTGCCTCTCATTTAGTACCACACTCTTGGGTCCAGTGCCTCTCATTTAGTACCACACTCTTGGGTCCAGTGCCTCTTATTTAATACCACACTCTTGGGTCCAGTGCCTCTCATTTAGTACCACACTCTTGGGTAAAGTGCATTCCTTTTAGTACCACACTCTTGGGTAAAGTGCCTCTCATTTAGTACCACACTCTTGGGTCCAGTGCCTCTCATTTAGTACCACACTCTTGGGTCCAGTGCCTCTTATTTAGTATCACACTCTTGGGTCCAGTGCCTCTCATTTAGTACCACACTCTTGGGTAAAGTGCTTTCCTTTTAGTACCACACTCTTGGGTAAAGTGCCTCTCATTTAGTACCACACTCTTGGGTCCAGTGCCTCTCATTTAGTATCACACTCTTGGGTCCAGTGCCTCTCATTTAGTATCACACTCTTGGGTCCAGTGCCTCTTATTTAGTACCACACTCTTGGGTCCAGTGCCTCTCATTTAGTACCACACTCTTGGGTCCAGTGCCTCTTATTTAGTACCACACTCTTGGGTAAAGTGCATTCCTTTTAGTACTTTTTCAGCAAATAGCTGACAGGGTCATTTCCTTACTCCATCCAAAACTGAAAACGACTGACTATATTGACTATAAGTACAATTTAATAACATGAAGAATGTAGCAAAATGCTGAAACTGAGAATATGGTTTGGATCACTTCAGAGGTGACAGCAAAGATTCATTCCAGGAAATGTAGAGACAGAATGTCTACTGATGTCTGAATAAGTAAATTGGGTTAATTGGGGGTCTGAGGTAGCGTTCCATTCATCTATTGTCAGTATGTTAATGACCATCTACTATCTGCTACGGGATGTAATTACACTCCTAGTAATGTGTCTGGCACGGTTTCATTGTTATGGGTAAATATGCAGAGACCAACGTCTCACACATCCCAGGTAATTAAATCGCTGTCATCTGTTAATTGTTGAAGGGAATGCCCCTGTAAAATGAGTTAAGAAAACCCTTGCATGGGAAATGATATAAAAAGCCAGCCTGGGCAAAATGAAGCGTTGATTTACTCCCAGAACTGTGTGTCGTCCAGTTACTGGGGGGGTAACAGGTTGCCTTGGATAAGTCAGTACTTCCTCAGCTTCAAGGATTTCCCAGCGGACTTTGGAGCTCTGCAACAAAGAATATTAATAGACAAAAAGAAGTGAAGTATGAAGAGTGAAGAAAAGGAATCTCACCGGATGAAGTTGGGGTATTGCTTGGCTCGGTCGGCACGGTCGGCAATGGGACGGTAGTTGGAATAAGATCCGGCTTACAGACCAGGCAAACGCCCGTCCCGGTGTGCTGGGTACAACTATACCCATCGGGGCAACCACACTGCTCCTTCTTGGTACGGGAACATTTTTCTTTTTCAACTAATGGTGTATCTGCAGTACAAAGATAGAAAACAGAATAATGTGAGCCAAAATATTACCCATCCCGAGTATATACTGTATACTGTATACTGTGATGTTTGGACAAAATGACCCACATCCAAGAAAGAGGAAAAGCTGCAAAATTCCTCATATAAACCTAAATATTCTACTAATAATTTGTATTACTTGGTTTCCTCTTTCCCTTTATTAAACACGTTAATAAGGTTATTAAATAAAGCTTTTCCATTTTCATTACTTAGACCCAGTGATGTCATCAGTAGGACTCTGCGCCTCTCTATGCAATGCAGGCAGATGATGGCTGCTGGGAGGGGCCGGCACATAGTGTCCTGAAAGCCTCGCCTCAGTACTCCTCTTAAGAGTCTTCAGCCGTGATGCAACCAGTGGGCGGGCTCATGGGGGGAGTTAGGCGGATGGGTGGGTGACATTCTGGAGGGTTGGGCGTTCCTAGATAGACCAGCCTTGGTAACACCCACATGTGACCCATAGGTGACCACCCATGCATTTGGTAAAGCAGGACTCTCAGCTTTTCTTCCTATCTCATACAGACCACACGTTAGGCGTGGTTCACCTCTGTGTCATGGTTCCCACTGCCGGTCCACACCGGTTCCTGGAGCCGCAACCACCGGCACAGCACACAACGTCAGGAGGAGATGCATGTATGTGTAGCGCCCGGCTCCTGTTGGGTAGACTCAGCACACAACGTCAGGAGGAGATGCATGTATGTGTAGCGCCCGGCTCCTGTTGGGTAGACTCAGCACACAAGGTCAGGAGGAGATGCATGTATGTGTAGCGCCCGGCTCCTGTTGGGTAGACTCAGCACACAAGGTCAGGAGGAGATGCATGTATGTGTAGCGCCCGGCTCCTGTTGGGTAGACTCAGCACACAACGTCAGGAGGAGATGCATGTATGTGTAGCGCCCGGCTCCTGTTGGGTAGACTCAGCACACAAGGTCAGGAGGAGATGCATGTATGTGTAGCGCCCGGCTCCTGTTGGGTAGACTCAGCACACAAGGTCAGGAGGAGATGCATGTATGTGTAGCGCCCGGCTCCTGTTGGGTAGACTCAGCACACAAGGTCAGGAGGAGATGCATGTATGTGTAGCGCCCGGCTCCTGTTGGGTAGACTCAGCACACAAGGTCAGGAGGAGATGCATGTATGTGTAGCGCCCGGCTCCTGTTGGGTAGACTCAGCACACAACGTCAGGAGGAGATGCATGTATGTGTAGCGCCCGGCTCCTGTTGGGTAGACTCAGCACACAAGGTCAGGAGGAGATGCATGTATGTGTAGCGCCCAGCTCCTGTTGGGTAGACTCAGCACACAACGTCAGGAGGAGATGCATGTATGTGTAGCGCCCGGCTCCTGTTGGGTAGACTCAGCACACAACGTCAGGAGGAGATGCATGTATGTGTAGCGCCCGGCTCCTGTTGGGTAGACTCAGCACACAAGGTCAGGAGGAGATGCATGTATGTGTAGCGCCCGGCTCCTGTTGGGTAGACTCAGCACACAACGTCAGGAGGAGATGCATGTATGTGTAGCGCCCGGCTCCTGTTGGGTAGACTCAGCACACAAGGTCAGGAGGAGATGCATGTATGTGTAGCGCCCGGCTCCTGTTGGGTAGACTCAGCACACAACGTCAGGAGGAGATGCATGTATGTGTAGCGCCCGGCTCCTGTTGGGTAGACTCAGCACACAAGGTCAGGAGGAGATGCATGTATGTGTAGCGCCCGGCTCCTGTTGGGTAGACTCAGCACACAACGTCAGGAGGAGATGCATGTATGTGTAGCGCCCGGCTCCTGTTGGGTAGACTCAGCACACAACGTCAGGAGGAGATGCATGTATGTGTAGCGCCCGGCTCCTGTTGGGTAGACTCAGCACACAACGTCAGGAGGAGATGCATGTATGTGTAGCGCCCGGCTCCTGTTGGGTAGACTCAGCACACAAGGTCAGGAGGAGATGCATGTATGTGTAGCGCCCGGCTCCTGTTGGGTAGACTCAGCACACAACGTCAGGAGGAGATGCATGTATGTGTAGCGCCCGGCTCCTGTTGGGTAGACTCAGCACACAAGGTCAGGAGGAGATGCATGTATGTGTAGCGCCCGGCTCCTGTTGGGTAGACTCAGCACACAAGGTCAGGAGGAGATGCATGTATGTGTAGCGCCCAGCTCCTGTTGGGTAGACTCAGCACACAACGTCAGGAGGAGATGCATGTATGTGTAGCGCCCGGCTCCTGTTGGGTAGACTCAGCACACAACGTCAGGAGGAGATGCATGTATGTGTAGCGCCCGGCTCTTGTTGGGTAGACTCAGCACACAAGGTCAGGAGGAGATGCATGTATGTGTAGCGCCCGGCTCCTGTTGGGTAGACTCAGCACACAAGGTCAGGAGGAGATGCATGTATGTGTAGCGCCCGGCTCCTGTTGGGTAGACTCAGCACACAAGGTCAGGAGGAGATGCATGTATGTGTAGCGCCCGGCTCCTGTTGGGTAGACTCAGCACACAACGTCAGGAGGAGATGCATGTATGTGTAGCGCCCGGCTCCTGTTGGGTAGACTCAGCACACAAGGTCAGGAGGAGATGCATGTATGTGTAGCGCCCGGCTCCTGTTGGGTAGACTCAGCACACAACGTCAGGAGGAGATGCATGTATGTGTAGCGCCCGGCTCCTGTTGGGTAGACTCAGCACACAAGGTCAGGAGGAGATGCATGTATGTGTAGCGCCCGGCTCCTGTTGGGTAGACTCAGCACACAACGTCAGGAGGAGATGCATGTATGTGTAGCGCCCGGCTCCTGTTGGGTAGACTCAGCACACAACGTCAGGAGGAGATGCATGTATGTGTAGCGCCCGGCTCCTGTTGGGTAGACTCAGCACACAAGGTCAGGAGGAGATGCATGTATGTGTAGCGCCCGGCTCCTGTTGGGTAGACTCAGCACACAACGTCAGGAGGAGATGCATGTATGTGTAGCGCCCGGCTCCTGTTGGGTAGACTCAGCACACAACGTCAGGAGGAGATGCATGTATGTGTAGCGCCCGGCTCCTGTTGGGTAGACTCAGCACACAAGGTCAGGAGGAGATGCATGTATGTGTAGCGCCCGGCTCCTGTTGGGTAGACTCAGCACACAACGTCAGGAGGAGATGCATGTATGTGTAGCGCCCGGCTCCTGTTGGGTAGACTCAGCACACAACGTCAGGAGGAGATGCATGTATGTGTAGCGCCCGGCTCCTGTTGGGTAGACTCAGCACACAACGTCAGGAGGAGATGCATGTATGTGTAGCGCCCGGCTCCTGTTGGGTAGACTCAGCACACAAGGTCAGGAGGAGATGCATGTATGTGTAGCGCCCGGCTCCTGTTGGGTAGACTCAGCACACAACGTCAGGAGGAGATGCATGTATGTGTAGCGCCCGGCTCCTGTTGGGTAGACTCAGCACACAAGGTCAGGAGGAGATGCATGTATGTGTAGCGCCCGGCTCCTGTTGGGTAGACTCAGCACACAACGTCAGGAGGAGATGCATGTATGTGTAGCGCCCGGCTCCTGTTGGGTAGACTCAGCACACAACGTCAGGAGGAGATGCATGTATGTGTAGCGCCCGGCTCCTGTTGGGTAGACTCAGCACACAAGGTCAGGAGGAGATGCATGTATGTGTAGCGCCCGGCTCCTGTTGGGTAGACTCAGCACACAAGGTCAGGAGGAGATGCATGTATGTGTAGCGCCCGGCTCCTGTTGGGTAGACTCAGGACACAAGGTCAGGAGGAGATGCATGTATGTGTAGCGCCCGGCTCCTGTTGGGTAGACTCAGCACACAACGTCAGGAGGAGATGCATGTATGTGTAGCGCCCGGCTCCTGTTGGGTAGACTCAGCACACAAGGTCAGGAGGAGATGCATGTATGTGTAGCGCCCGGCTCCTGTTGGGTAGACTCAGCACACAACGTCAGGAGGAGATGCATGTATGTGTAGCGCCCGGCTCCTGTTGGGTAGACTCAGCACACAACGTCAGGAGGAGATGCATGTATGTGTAGCGCCCGGCTCCTGTTGGGTAGACTCAGCACACAACGTCAGGAGGAGATGCATGTATGTGTAGCGCCCGGCTCCTGTTGGGTAGACTCAGCACACAAGGTCAGGAGGAGATGCATGTATGTGTAGCGCCCGGCTCCTGTTGGGTAGACTCAGCACACAACGTCAGGAGGAGATGCATGTATGTGTAGCGCCCGGCTCCTGTTGGGTAGACTCAGCACACAAGGTCAGGAGGAGATGCATGTATGTGTAGCGCCCGGCTCCTGTTGGGTAGACTCAGCACACAAGGTCAGGAGGAGATGCATGTATGTGTAGCGCCCGGCTCCTGTTGGGTAGACTCAGGACACAAGGTCAGGAGGAGATGCATGTATGTGTAGCGCCCGGCTCCTGTTGGGTAGACTCAGCACACAACGTCAGGAGGAGATGCATGTATGTGTAGCGCCCGGCTCCTGTTGGGTAGACTCAGCACACAAGGTCAGGAGGAGATGCATGTATGTGTAGCGCCCGGCTCCTGTTGGGTAGACTCAGCACACAACGTCAGGAGGAGATGCATGTATGTGTAGCGCCCGGCTCCTGTTGGGTAGACTCAGCACACAACGTCAGGAGGAGATGCATGTATGTGTAGCGCCCGGCTCCTGTTGGGTAGACTCTAAGTGGTAAATTTAGTTATCTGTAGTTCAGCTCAGATGGATTATCTTAAATTGTTGGCTCTGTGTCAGTCTAGCTGGGTTGCGTGTTTTCCACCTGACAGTAGGTGTCGCTATCACCACGAGTCAAGGTTGGAAATGCAGCAGGCTAGGTGTATTGGGAATTCCTTTCCCAGAAGTGGCTCAGGGGGCATGGTCAACCCGCTGTGCATTCTGGGAGGGGGTACTTAAGACACGGAGACCACTCCTTCGGGGTTCGTTGCCGGATCCTGACCTGAGGGTCCTCCTAGCCTCAGGGATGCGCGAGCCATTTTCGGCCTCAGGGCCTGCTGGCCCGAGGCGCTACAAATGAGAGGTAGGCCCAGGAGTTGCTGTGGCCTACTAGTCCCAGGGGCGGATCCAGGGGGGGGCAACAGGGCAATTGCCCCCCCGAGACCATCTGTCACACTCGCTTGCTCTGTTTTGTTTTTTTTTCCGCCTGATCTCCCGGACTTTGGGGACCCGGTACCGGCCATAGGTCCCCCGGACCCTAAACTTGGCACACATGTAGCCCCATGTTTCCTCTACAAGTGTGCAAAGTTTGGTGTCTGGAGGACCCACGGCCGGGGAGCACCGATTTTTTAAACCCGGGCACCCTTTCCATAGACTCCAATGTTAAACGGTAATTTCTCCGGTGATTTTGCGGACCCGATACCGGCCGGTCGTAGGTCCCCTGGACCCTAAACTTGGCACACATGTAGCCCCATGTATTCTCTACAGGTGTGCAAAGATTAATGTCTGGGAGACCTACGGCCAGGGAGAACCGATTTTTCAAACCCGGGCACCCCTTCCATAGACTCCCATGTTAAACGGTAATTTCTCCGGTGATTTTGGGGATCCGATACCGACCGGTCGTAGGTCCCCTGGACCTCAATCTTGGCACACATGTAGCCCCATGTATTCTCTACAGGTGTGCAAAGATTAATGTCTGGGAGACCTACGGCCGGGGAGAACCGATTTTTCAAACCCGGGCACCCCTTCCATAGACTCCCATGTTAAACATCAGTCTAGTCATGGGCACAGTGAGGCATGCAGATGGACACCCTAGGCTTCTACTCGAGTCAATAAGTTTTCCCAGTTTTTTGGGGTAAAATTAGGTGCCTCGGCTTATATTCGGGTCGGCTTATTCTCGAGTATATACGGTACTTGTTCTGTGGCTGCCGCTGCCTCTCTGAGTTTCTCTCTCAGTTTCTCACATCAGCGGCGCAGAGAGAGAGACTCGTCTAATGTAGTTACGCGGCGCACTGACACGATACCAGGAGCGGAGGAGGAGGTGGGTGGAGCCTCTTCCCTGCACTCGTTGCTAACGCCTGGGCCGCTTGGCGTCTAGCAACGAGTGACGTCAGTGAGTCATGTCGGGCCGCTCTGTGGGCAGGTGCGATAGCGTACGGCTCCACAGACGGGTAAGAAAGCGGGCGGCTCCGCTAGCGGCGCGGTTCGTGGGCAGACCGTGCTGCTCAGTGGGTTGGCAGCGCAGGTGAGAGTGAGAGAGCAGGCTCATCTCTCACCGCCCGTGCCTGCCCTGCATTCCTGCAGTGACTTCCGCCCTCACTGTGCAGGCAGCAGAGAGATTACATTATCTCTGGGAGTCTGGGACACAGCAAGAGACAAAACTACACCTTAGCAGGCAAGTTAGTGACAATCCGCAAGGTGTGGCAGGTGACGTGGCAAGTGACAATCTGCATCTGGTGGCAGGCAAGTGACAATCCGCAAGGTGGGCAGGTGATGTGGCAAGTGACAATCAGAAAGGTGTGGCAAGTGACAATCCACAAGGTGGGCAGGTGATGTGGCAAGTGACAATCAGAAAGGTGTGGCAAGTGACAATCTGCATCTGGTGGCAGGCAAGTGACAATCCACAAGGTGGGCAGGTGATGTGGCAAGTGACAATCAGAAAGGTGTGGCAAGTGACAATCTGCATCTGGTGGCAGGCAAGTGACAATCCGCAAGGTGTGGCAGGTGACGTGGCAAGTGACAATCAGAAAGGTGTGGCAAGTGACAATCCACAAGGTGGGCAGGTGATGTGGCAAGTGACAATCAGAAAGGTGTGGCAAGTGACAATCTGCATCTGGTGGCAGGCAAGTGACAATCCACAAGATGTGGCAGGTGGCGTGGCAAGTGACAATCCGCAACGTGTGGCAAGTGACACGCTCAGGGCTCCCACTAATTGCAGGCGACGGTGGCAAGTGACACACTCGGGGCTCCCACTGATTCTGCATTGAACTATTTCATTTTATATTACAATGTAATAATAGAAATAATGCGCTTCAATCATCCTGACACCATAACAACCATGGTGCCGGGATGATTGAAGCGCCGACACCAACCATTTCCCCAATAAATATCCCACAAAAAAAAACATTTTTTGGCAGTGCCCCTCCCGAGAAAAGACTCTGGATCCGCCTCTGACTAGTCCAGGGATGGTCCTACGCGGTCTTGCCTGCGGGAAGAAGCGGAACAATTGGGGACTCATCCTGGCTAGTTTGCCTCACGGTGCTGCCGGACTGGCTGAAAGATTCTGGCACCGAGAGCTGCGTACTTTTGAAGGAACTTTTACAAAGTGTCAGTGTGGTTACACCATCTTGTGGCGGAAGGTTGTGGAACGACGCGACGGCGCTCATCAAGTCTGTGGCAGAGACTATAAGGGAGCTTCGCACCGGTTGCTAGGCCAGTGAGAGTTCTGCCTATCCCAGCCTTTCTCAACCTTTTCAACACAGAGGAACCCTTGAAATAGTTCTCCGGTCTCGGGGAACCCCTGCTAAAAATTTGAAATCTACAACTCATGATACATTAGTGTAATGGTCAGTGGGAAGAATTACCTCCTTACAGATAGCTAAAAAGCTCAATGGTGTCAGTGGGAACTTATCTGAGAGGCAGAAATTGCCCAATGCTGAAGGAACCCCTAGCAACCTCTGGAGGAACCCTAGGGTTCCACGGAACCCTGGTTGAGAATCACTGGCCTATCCGGTGGTTTCTGAATCCAGCGTGGAACTGTTTGTCCTCCTGGATCTGAGATTGTGCCCGTGATCCGCAAAGCAAGGTACCTGAACCTCCCCCATCCCCCTACCCCTCTGTTGGAACTGGTAACATAAAGCCTCATGAAGAAAACGTATCCAGGTGTTGGTGTGAACATTTATAAAGGCTCTTCAAGGAGGACCCCTGAGACGAGTGCGGTGAACAGAGAACGGTAACGGTGGGCCCAAAAGTTTAAAGCAGCGGCCCCTTCAGGGGTATTGCTACATATGCAGCCACCATGAAGGACTTACCACATGATTTGCAGTTCATGCACCTTCTAGCATAGTTCCAGTTGGATGTGTACCTTCCATCTTCACATGGCTGGCACTCGGTGTCAGAAGTCTCTGTGCATTCTTTCTTCACATATTTACCTGATTGGAGAGAATAGAGAATTGTTTAAAATGCAATAGAAGTCTCAAATTTATGTAACCTTTATAATTTGTGACATTATTTGCTTGGAAATTGCCTAAAAATATCCTTAACTTTTTTGCAGAAATGCACTTCCTGCCCTCTCACTGCAGTGTTTTATGTTGGCGGAGCTGAGTAATGGCCACACCCCTCATCACAGATATTCTCACACAGACTCTTATTGCTGAGGAAGAAAAGGGGCGTGTCTAACCAGAGACCAAACAGGAGGCGAATGCCCCACAGCTGTGAGCAATGTACACGTTGGTTTACAGGGTTAAAACAGGTGGTGAGGGGGTGTCATATATAGGCCTGTATAATGCCACCTAAGGCTCCATGTACACAGAAGCTCAAAAACTGTCGTTTTGAACGCCAGATTTCTGGCAGAAAAAGCCGCTTTAAAATATAGCTTTTATCAGCGTTTTTTTATTAGCGTTTATTAGTTCAGTGTAGCGTTTTTTTTTTTCAATGGATCAAAAAACGCTGGCGACCAGCGTTTTTGAGCGTTTAGCGTTTTTTCCCGCCAAAAAACGGCACTTTGAACGCGAATTTCTTGCATTCAGAAAAAAGCCCATTAACTCCACTGCTCATTAACGCTAAAAAACGCTATGTGTACATGAACACATAGGCTAACATAGAGTGCAGTTAATGGGCTTTTTAAAAAAACGCCAACAAACTGCAGTTTATCAGCTTCAGTGTACATGGAGCCTAAAAGAGATCCGAACACAGTTTATAGGCAAGTCTAAACTTACACTATGTTGGAGGCGGCGGCAGCGGCGTGCAGTCATGAGATATTATTAAAACAAAATAAGGTGAAGTGGATCCCCATAAAATGCTCCCTATGGGGCTTATTGCTGACCTGGATTTCAGTGTATTTCTTTATGTTTGGATCTCATGAAACATCATTGAAAACATTTACCTGTTATACTCTTCGCCTATGTGGTATACATTATCTGACAAAAGTAAGTACACCCCTCAGTCACATTGGTGTAAATCTTTTCATGTGACAACACTGAAGAAATGACACTTTGCTACAATGTAAAGTAGGGAGTGTACACAGGGGGGAGGAGTGTACACAGGGGGGAGGAGTGTACACAGGGGGGAGGAGTGTACACAGGGGGGAGGAGTGTACACAGGGGGGAGGAGTGTACACAGGGAGGAGTAGTGTACACAGGGAGGAGGAGTGTACACGGGGGGAGGAGTGTACACAGGGGGGAGGAGTGTACACAGGGGGGAGGAGTGTACACAGGGGGGAGGAGTGTACACAGGGAGGAGGAGTGTACACAGGGGGAGTAGTGTACACAGGGGGGAGGAGTGTACACAGGGGGGAGGAGTGTACACAGGGGGGAGGAGTGTACACAGGGGGGAGGAGTGTACACAGGGAGGAGGAGTGTACACAGGGAGGAGGAGTGTACACAGGGGGAGGAGTGTACACAGGGAGGAGGAGTGTACACAGGGGGAGGAGTGTACACAGGGGGAGGAGTGTACACAGGGGGGAGGAGTGTACACAGGGGGAGGAGTGTACACAGGGGGGAGGAGTGTACAGCTTGTATAACGGTGTAAATTTCCTCTCCCCTCAAAATAACTCAACACACAGCCATTAATGTCTAAACCGCTGGCAACAAAACTCAGTACACCCCTAAGTGAAAATGTCCCAATTGGGCCCAATTAGCCATTTTCCCTCCCCGGTGTCATGTGACTCGTTAGTGTTAGAAGGTCTCAGGTGTGAATGGGGAGCAGGTGTGATAAATTTGGTGTTTTCGCTCTCACTCTCTCATACTGGTCACTGGAAGTACAACATGGCACCTCATGGCAAAGACCTCTCTGAGGATCTGAAGAAAAGAATTGTTGCTCTACATAAAGATGGCCGGGGATATAAGAAGATTGCCAAGACCCTGAAACTGATCTGCAGCACGGTGGCCAAGACCATCCAGCGGTATAACAGGACAGGTTCCCCTCAGAACAGGCCTCGCCATGGTCCACCAAAGAAGTTGAGGTCACGTGCTCAGCGTCATATCCAGAGGTTGTCTTTGGGAAATAGACGTATGAGTGCTGCCAGCATTGCTGCCGAGGGTGAAGGGGGGAGGGGTCAGCCTGTCAGTGCTCAGACCATTTGCCGCACACTGCATCAAATTGGTCTGCATGGCTGTCGTCCCAGAAGGAAGCCTGTTCTAAAGATGATGCACAAGAAAGAGCCGCAAACAGTTTGCTGAAGACAAGCAGACTAAGGACTAGGGATGAGCCGAACACCCCCCGATTCGGTTCACACCAGAACCTGAGAACAGACCGAAAGTTCGCGGGAACTTTAGACCCCTATTAAAGTCTATGGGACTCGAACGTTCAAAATCAAAAGTGCTAATTATAAAGGTTAATATGCAAGTTATTGTCCTAAAAAGGGTTTGGGGACCCGGGTCCTGCCCCAGGGGACATGTATCAATGCAAAAATAAGTTTTAAAAACTGCAGTTTTTTCGGGAGCAGTGATTTTAATAATGCTTAAAGTGAAAAAAAAAGTGATATATTCCTTTAAATATCGTACCTGGGGGGTGTGTATAGTATGCCTGTGAAGTGGCGCATGTTTCCCGTGTTTAGAACTGTCCCTGCACAAAATGACATTTCTAAAGGAAAAAAAGTCATTTAAAACTGCTTGCGGCTTTAATGTAATGTCTGGTCCCGGCAATATGGTTGAAAATCATTGAGAAAAACGGCATGGGTACCCCCCCCCCCCAGCCCATTTGGGTCTTGTATGGATATTAAGGGGAACCCCAAACCCAAATTAAAAAAAGGAAACGCCTGGGGTCCCCAGGCCCTATATACTCTGAACAGCCGTATACAGGCGGTGCATACAAGACAGGGACTGTAGGTTTGTTCTTATGTAGAATCTGTTTGTAATTTTGAACAGGTACATTGTTTAAGTGTAGCTCCAGCCCAAAAATCTATTTTTAAACTTTTTGGAAAACATAGGTTAGGGTTATCACCCCTGTAACATTTTTTTTGCTGTCTGTGCCCCTGTTCAGAACATTTCACCTCACTTTCTGTCCCAATGACAAATGTTTTTTGAAAATTTGGGGTTTTTATTGAAACAAGAATTGGTGATAAAGAATCAGTGGAGAGGAGACACTTTTTTTCCCATATTAACTCTTACAGGAGAGAATTTGCCTTCCAAGGGGTAGATTTCCTCTCACTTCCTGTTGTCTCCTTCCTTTTGCAAGTAGGAGTCTGTTGCGGAGCTCCAAAGTCCGCTGGGAAATCCTTGAAGCTGAGGAAGTACTGACTTATCCAAGGCAACCTGTTACACCCCCCCCCCCCCCAGTAACTGGACGACACACAGTTCTGGGAGTAAATCAACCCTTTATTTTGCCACAGCTGGCTTTTTTATATCATTCTCCATGCAAGGGGTTTCTTAACTCATTTTCCAGGGGCATTCCCTTCAACAAGTAACAGATGACAGTGATTTAATTACCTGTAACTATTTCTAACAACCAAGATGTGTGAGACGTTGGTCTCTGCATATTTACCCATAACAATGAAACCGTGCCAGACACATTACTAGGAGTGTAATTACATCCCGTAGCAGATAATAGGTGGTCATTAACACACTGACAATAGATGAATAGAACGCTACCTCAGACCCCCAATTAACCCAATTTACTTATTCAGACATCAGTAGACATTCTGTCTCTACATTTCCTGGAATGAATCTTTGCTGTCACCTTTGAAGTGATCAAAACCATTTCTCAGTTTCAGGATTTTGCTACACTGCTCCCCCTTACCCACAAGCCGGCATACACAGTCTGATCCTTAACGGATCGGCTTGGGGATGTCCGGGGAGTACTCACGGATCACTTTTCCAGTTCAGTTTGCCGCGATAATCCGTCAGCATTGCCGTTCTTTTTCCCGGGGCGGTAGTGGATAGTAAAGTCATACGGTTGTAACGCCAGACTCCAGCGCAACAACCGGGCATTGTCCCCTGCCACTCGATTTAGCCATACCAACGGGTTGTGGTCTGTGAGTAGGGTGAACTGTTGTCCGTACAAGTAGGGCTGAAGCTTCTTTAGGGCCCACACCACAGCCAGGCATTCTTTTTCTATGGCGGCATAGCTCACTTCCCCGGGGAGAAGCTTCCTGCTCAAGTAAACTACGGGGTGTTCTCCGCCATCTGCTCCTACCTGGCTCAATACTGCGCCCAATCCAAACATTGACGCACCCGAGCCTCAGAGGATGCTCTGTTTTCCGTGGTGTGGGCCTGGGACCGGGTGGTAACGGGGTAGATCTCGTTGGTAACCGGGGCTGATGCAAAAGCAGAAGTCAACTGGCCAAGATCGTTCCCCAGCAGGACATCAGCGGGAAGTTCCTGGATCAACCCCACCTTAATTAATCCGGAGCCGGCACCCCAGTTCAGGTGTACTCTTGCCGTGGGTAGCCTGTGTACTGCTCCCCCTGCAACCTGCACAACTACGGAACTCCCGGTGTGGTCGGCCTCTGGAACCAGGTGACGTTTTACCAGTGTGAGGGTGGCGCCGGAATCTCGTAGACCTTGAGCAGTCTTCCCGTTCAGCTGTACTGACTGGCGATGGTGTTGCCTGTTGTCGGTAGCCGCCTGTACTGGGTCAGCCTCGTGTAGGATACTCCAGTGTTCCTCCAATTCTCCTGCTCCTCGGTTGACCGGGGCCACTTCCGTGTGATAGCAATGAGCGGCAGCCCGTGCTGGAGGGGGTGGCCCTGGTCGAATCCATGCAGCTTGGTCCTGGTTCTGAGTGCAGTCTCTCTGATAGTGCCCAAATTGCTTGCATGAATAGCACTGCACTCCCTTGCACCCGAGGTATGGATTTGCAGGGGAGTTAGGGATTAGCCCGGGTCGTTGTGTAGCTGGGGGCCCTGGGTTATGGTTCAGTGGTCTGGTGCTTGGTCGGAAGCTAGTCTGTGATGGCCGGCGGGCATCTTGATATTCATCAGCTTGCCTGGCCGCTTCCGATAGAGTGGTAGGTTTGCGATCCCTTACCCACTCCTGTACCTCTGGGTTTAGTCCATTAAAGAATTGCTCCAGTAAAATCAGCTGGGTGATCGCGTCTGCTGTGGTTGCCTGACTGGCTTGCAGCCAAGCTAGGGCTGCCCTCTGCATTCGGCAAGCCCATTCGGTGTGGGAGTCCTTCTCCTGTTTCTTTGTGTCCCGGAAGCGTCTCCTGTATGCTTCTGGGGTGATGGCATACCTTGCCAAAATAACTTCCTTTACCCGGCTATAGCTTGCGATTTCCTCCTCTGGCACGGCTCTGTAGGCTTCTGCTGCACGGCCTGACAGCTTACCAGCTAAGATCCGTACCCAGTCTGTCTGGGGTACCTGGTACAGCTTGCATTGCCGTTCAAAATCTTGCAGGAAGCTATCGATCTCTTCCTCTGCTTCCATAAACTTTTTAAAGGCATCATGGGGTACTTTTAGTTTTGTCTCTGGTGCCGGTGTAGTCGTTAGCAGTCTCTCAGAGGCATGCTGTTCCGCCAGCCGGAGTTGGGTCTCCCTTTCTTCTCTCGCAGTGATAAAGGCATCCACTTGGGCTAACGTTGCCTGTACCAGCTCGGTGGAGGGGTTTTCTCCATAAAACGCTAGCCTGCGTTTCACTTCTTGGTTAAACTCGGTCTCCATGGCTTCTGTAGCCATACTGTGTGCCCGATCTCCCTCGGTCAGTTCTGCAATCAGCTCTGCTTTGGTTTTAGTGCTGGCGCTCTTCCCTCTTGCTTCCAGCAAATCCTTTAACGTCGCTCGTTTTAATCCAGCATAGTTTGTCTCCATTCACACTTCCATTCGTGTAGCCGAATTTGCATGAACGCTGCTTCCTCTTGCTGCAAGGCTTTAATCCCACCGCTGCCAAACAGTGTTGCGGAGCTCCAAAGTCCGCTGGGAAATCCTTGAAGCTGAGGAAGTACTGACTTATCCAAGGCAACCTGTTACCCCCCCAGTAACTGGACGACACACAGTTCTGGGAGTAAATCAACCCTTTATTTTGCCACAGCTGGCTTTTTTATATCATTCTCCATGCAAGGGGTTTCTTAACTCATTTTCCAGGGGCATTCCCTTCAACAAGTAACAGATGACAGTGATTTAATTACCTGTAACTATTTCTAACAACCAAGATGTGTGAGACGTTGGTCTCCGCATATTTACCCATAACAATGAAACCGTGCCAGACACATTACTAGGAGTGTAATTACATCCCGTAGCAGATAATAGGTGGTCATTAACACACTGACAATAGATGAATAGAACGCTACCTCAGACCCCCAATTAACCCAATTTACTTATTCAGACATCAGTAGACATTCTGTCTCTACATTTCCTGGAATGAATCTTTGCTGACACCTTTGAAGTGATCAAAACCATTTCTCAGTTTCAGTATTTTGCTACAGAGTCGTTTGTAAGTCGGATGTTTGAAAGTAGGGGCCTGCCGTATATACTCTGCAGAAATTTGGCCCTTAGGCGTTGGTGTTGCCACAACACTGTAAGCCCTCACAGTTACGCTTGGTGGGCGCTGGAACGCCCTGCTGTGAACTATTATATCAAGAATTGTAATTACATGTCATTGTTGAACAGTGGTAGGAAAAATTGGGCCTTTGGTGGTGGTGGTGGTGCCACAACACAGTAAGTCCTCACAGTTACTCTTGGTGGGCGCAGGAATGGGACCTGCTGTAAAATTTTAGATCAATAACTGTAATTACATGCCCCTGTTAAACAGGGGCTGAAAAGTTGGGCCTTAGCCACTGGTGGCGGTGCCCAGAACCAAAAATGTTCTTACAAGCTATCAGCATGGTCATTGTGAAAGAAGAGGATAGTCACTAAGCATAACAGGATAGTCACTCAGCATCAGCATAGGCAGTCTTGAAGGGATCTGACATTTCAAAAAAAAATATTTGGTTACATCAGCATCAGGTGCTTGGTAGCTGGTGGTGATCCAAGACTGATTCATTTTTATGAAGGTCAGTCGATCGACCGTGTCGGTGGACAGGCGCACCCCGTGATCGGTTACAAAGCCTCCAGCAGCACTGAATGTGCGTTCTGAAAGAACGCTAGATGCAGGACAGGCCAGTAGCTCAATTGCATACTGTGCAAGCTCTGGCCAGTGATCCATCCTCAAGACCCAGTAACCCAGAGGATTTTCGGTGGGAAAGGTGTCCAAGTCTGATCTTGCCCCTAGGTATTCCTGCACCATGTAAATCAGACGCTGGCGATGGTTGCTGGAACCGATCATACCTTGGGGCTGCGGACTAAAAAATTGTCTGAACGCATCAGTCAGACGGCCACCTTCTCCACCGCTCCTTCTTTGACTGACCAAAGCCTCAGCAACACGTTGTCCAGGACCAGGAGTTTGTAACCTCCCAGTCTCTGGGAACGCGTTGCACAGACCTTTCTGCAAGGCCTCCCGAAGATGCTTCATCCTCTGCTCCCTCTGTGACGGCAAGATAAGGTCCGCAACCTTACCCTTGTAACGTGGATCAAGGAGGGTTGCCAGCCATGATAATGATCCCTCTCCTTCATACCACGAATACGAGGATCCTTCCGCAGGCTTTGCAGGATCAGGGAGGCCATGCAGCATAGGTTTGCTGAGGCATTCAGTCCGGAGTCCTCTGGGTCACTCAGGACGACATGATCCGCAGCCACCTCCTCCCAGCCATGTACAAGTCCATGGGTGTCTTGGGACTGTAATTGATCCCTTGAAGACTGCTGCTGATGCTGAGTGCTAGGCTCCACCTCCATGCTGACACAATTCTCCTCCTCCTCCTCGTCCTCTTCCTGTGTGATAGGCGGGCCAGCAGGAACACTGTCTGGATAAAAGGGGGCCTTGAGAGGTAAGGAAGTTCTCCTCTTCCTGCCTCTGTTCTGCCTCAAGTGCCCTGTCCATTATTCCACGCAGCGTATGTTCCAACAGGTGGACAAGAGGGACAGTGTCACTGATGCATGCACTGTCACTGCCCACCATCCTCGTGGCCTCCTCAAATGGTGCCAGGACAGTGCATGCATCCCTGATCAGGACCCACTGGCGTGGCAAAAAAAAAAAACAAGCTCCCCTGACCCTGTCCTGGTGCCATATTGGCACAGATACTCATTGATGGCCCTCTGCTGCGTGTGCAGCCGCTGCAGCATGGCCAACGTTGAGTTCCACCTGGTGGGCATGTCACAGATTAGGCGGTTCTTGGGCAGGTTAAATTCCTTTTGGAGGTCAGCCAGCCGAGCACTGGCATTATATGACCGGCGGAAATGCCCACAGACTTTCCTGGCCTGCCTCAGGACATACTGACATCCTGTAAGCCCAGGTACCTGCCCAAGAACCGCTGCACCACCAATTTAAGGACGTGAGCCAAACAGGGCACATGGGTCTGGTGTCCCTGTCGGAGGGCGGAGAGGAGGTTGGTGCCATTGTCGGAAACCACCATTCCTGGCTTAAGCTGGCGTGGCATCAACCACCTCTGAGCCTGCCCCTGCAGAGCAGACAGAACCTCTGCCCCAGTGTGGCTTCTGTCCCCTAAACACACCAGCTCAAGCACCGCATGGCATCTCTTTGCTTGCGTAATTGTGTAGCCCCTTGAACGCCTACGGAGCACCGCTGGTTCCGAGGACAAAGCACAGGAAGAGGCCATGGAGAAAGAAGAAGAGGAGGGGGTGGAGGAGAGAGGTGTGTCAGAATCAACAGTAGTAGCATTTTGGAGACGTGGTGGCGGAACAACCTCCAACTCTACTGCACCTTGTCCTGCATCCTTCCCAGCTGCCAGCAGAGTCACCCAATGCGCCGTGAAAGATAGGTAATGTCCCTGTCCATTCTTGCTTGGCCATGATTCAGCGGTAATATGCACCTTACCACTGACCGCCCTGTCCAGCGAGGCCAAGACATTGCCTTCCACATGCCGGTAGAGAGCAGGAATCGCCTTCCATAAGAAAAAGTGGCGTTTGGGAACCTGCCACTGAGGAACCGCACATTGCACAAACTCACGGAAGGGGGCCGAGTCTACCAACTGAAAAGGCAGTAGTTGAAGTGCTAGCAATTTAGCCAAGCTAGCATTCAACCGCTGGGCATGTGGATGGCTGGGAGTGAACTTCTTTCGGCGGTGCAGCAGCTGGGGCAGGGAAATTTGCCTGGTACAATCTGACGTTGGTGTACCGATAGCAGAGTGCCCGCAAGTACTTGGCTGTGACACACCTAATTCTACACCTTCATTCCTCTCAGTGCAGGTTTTTAGGGTCTTTTAGGTGTGCTTGTCAACGAACTGCATGGTAGGTCGACATATGTCTGATCAAGCATGTGGTGCCCAAGCGGGTGATCTTTTGGCCACACGAGATATGCCCGAGACATATGTTGCAAATAGCAGCGCTGCGATCTGATGCACACATCTCAAAAAAGGCCCACACCAAAGAACTTTTGGAATAACGCGCAGAGACAGCAGCGGCCTGCAAATGCGGAGCTCTGCGGTGTGATGCTGTCGGTGTGCTGCCCTTAAGCTGGCCCCTGGAGGGCATCCTGCCTCAATGAAGTTGTGCCGCCTCCTCCTCCTCCTCTCTCCTATCAGGCACCGACGTAGAGTCCGTGACCTCATCATCCCCTCCCTCCTCATCACTGTAGCAAACCTGGCAGTATGCTGCAGCTGGGGGAACATGACTGCCAGATTGCTGTCCTTCTTGGGCACCCTCTCTCTCTGGGCTCACGTTACTACCTTCCTCTAGCTGGGTATCATCATCGGAGCCTTCAAAACGCTGAGCATCCTCCTGGAGCATGTACCCAACACTGTGGTCAAACAGTTCGGAGGACTCCTCAGGAGGACATGGTGGGGCTAGGGAAGGAGTGGCTGATGATGCCATTGAGCCGATGGAAGAGGCTGCTTTGGCAGCTGCTTTGCCAGACAAAGTACCCTGAGCCTGAGTGAGAGAGGATGAGGAGGATGAGGACGGCTTGGTCATCCACTCTACAAAGTCTTCGGCATGATGCGGCTCAACACGGCCAGCTGCCGAAAAAAAGGACAAGCGTTTCCCACGGCCAAGTGCTGATGAGGAGGCACCGTGTCCACGACCAGCACTGTTGCCTCTAGACACAGAGCCTGCTTGCCCTCTTTTATTGGCTCGTGACTGTCTGCCTCTCCTTGTTGTCGTTCCAGACATACGAATGGCCTGCAGGGAGATGTAGCTGCACAAAGCTGGGATGTATATATATATATATATATATATATATATATATATATATATATATAATGATTATACTGCAGCTAGCAGAATCAACTGTGTGCCTGTAGTATTATTAGTATGAGAACACCAGCAAATGTCTTCAGTTAGCTTTAGTTGCACACTGTGCAGAGGACACAGTACACTAACTGAAAATACTGCAGCTCCCTGCCTGTGGTATTTGTATGAGAACACCAGCAATTGTGTTCAGGTAAGCTTTAGGTGCACACTGTGCAAAGGACACTAAAGCAAAATACTTCAGCTCCCTGCCTGTATTTGTATCCGAACACCAGCAATTGTATTGAGGTAAGCTTTAGGTTCACACTGTGCAAAGGACACTAAAGCAAAATACTGCAGCTCCCTGCCTGTATTTGTATCAGAACACCAGCAATTGTGTTCAGGTAAGCTTTAGGTGCACACTGTGCAAAGGACACTAAAGCAAAATACTTCAGCTCCCTGCCTGTATTTGTATCAGAACACCAGCAATTGTGTTCAGGTAAGCTTTTGGTGCACACTGTGCAAAGGACACAGTACACTAAGTGAAACACTGCAGCTAGCACAATCACCTGCCTGCCTGTCAGTATAGAGAATAACAGGAAGGGATCTAGCTAAACTGAATACAGTGTGTAAATATAGATACAACACCTAGGATGCATATATATCCTCTACACACTGTAACTGCAGCTAACTGACTCGCCTGCCTGCTCTATCTAACTCAAATCAAATTACACTGTCTCTATCTCTCTGTCTCTTTCCTTTAACCAATGCCGCAACACACTACACAAGGCCGCCAAGCCGGCGGCCTTATATAGTGTGGGGCGTGTACCTACTCCTCTGAGCCATGATTGGCCAAAGCCACCCTGGCTTTGGCCAATTACAGCTCTCTGTACTTACGGAGCTGTGATTGGCCAAGCATGTGGGTCATAGTGCATGCTTGGCCAATCATCAACCAGCAATGCACTGCGATGCCGCAGTGAATCATGGGCCGTGACGCGCCACTGGAATTTGGCGTGAACGCCCCATAATGTTCGAAATTCGGCGAACAGGCGATGTTCGAGACGAACATGGGTTAGACTCAAACTCGAAGCTCATCCCTACTAAGAACGTGGATTATTGGAACCATGTCCTGTGGTCTGATGAGACCAAGATAAATGTATTTGGTGTCAGATGGTGTCAGGCGTGTGCGGCGGCAACCAGGTGAGAAGGACAAAGACAAGTGTGTCTTCCCTACAGTCAGGCATGGTGGTGGGAGTGTCATGGTCTGGGGCTGCATGAGTGCTGCCGGCACTGGGGGGCTACAGTTAATTGAGGGAACCATGAATGCCAACTGTGACATACTGAAGCAGAGCATGATCCCCTTCCTAAAGTGAGTACACCCCAAAGTGAAAATGTCCAAATTGGGCCCAAAGTGTCAATATTTTGTGTGGCCTCCGTTATTTTCCAGCACTGCCTTAACCCTCTTGGGCATGGAGGTCACCAGAGCTTCACAGGTTGTCACTGGAGTCCTCTTCCCCTCCCCCATGATGACATCACGGAGCTGGTGGATGTTAGAGACCTTGCGCTCCTCCACCTTCCGTTTGAGGATCCCCACAGATGACCAATAGGGTTTAGGTCTGGAGACATGCTTGGCCAGTCCATCACCTTTACCCTCAGCTTCTTTAGCAAGGCAGAGGTGGTCTTGGAGGTGTGTTTGGGGTGGTTATCATGTTGGAATACTACCCTGCGGCCCAGTCTCTGAAGGGAGGGGATCATGCTCTGCTTCAGTATGTCACAGTACATGTTGGCATTCATGGTCCCCTCAATGATCTGTAGCTCCCCATTGCCGGCAGGACTCATGCAGCCCCAGACCATGACACTCCCACCACCATGCCTGACTGTAGGGAAGACACGCTTCCCTTAGTCCTCCTCACCTGGTTGCCGCCACACACGCCTGACACCATCTGACACCAAATACGTTTATCTTGGTCTCATCAGATCACAGGATATAGTTCCAGTCATCCATGTCCTTAGTCTGCTTGTCTTCAGCAAAATGTTTGTGGTCTTTCTTGTGCATCATCTTTAGAAGAGGCTTCCTTCTGGGGCGACAGCCATGCAGACCAATTTGATGCAGTGTGCGGCGTATGGTCTGAGCACTGACAGGCTGACCCCTCCCCCACCCCTTCACCCTCTGCAGCAATGCTGGCAGCACTCATACGTCTATTTCCCAAAGACAACCTCTGGATATGACGCTGAGCACGTGACCTCAACTTCTTTGGTGGACCATGGCGAGGCCTGTTCTGAGGGGAACCTGTCCTGTTATACCGCTGGATGGTCTTGGCCCCCGTGCTGCAGATCAGTTTCAGGGTCTTGCCAATCTTCTTATAGCCCCGCCCATCTTTATGTAGAGCAACAATTATTTTCTTCAGATCCTCAGAGAGTTCTTTGCCATGAGGTGCCATGTTGTACTTCCAGTGACCAGTATGAGAGAGTGAGAGCGATAACACCAAATTTATCACACCTGCTCCCCATTTACACCTGAGACCTTGTAACACTAACGAGTCACATGACACCGGGGAGGGAAAATTGCTAATTGGGCCCAATTTGGACATTTTCTCTTAGGGGTGTACTGACTTTTGTTGCCAGTGGTTTAGACATTAATGGCTGTGTGTTGAGTTATTTTGAGGGGAGAGGAAATTTACACCATTATACAAGCTGTACACTCCTCCCCCCTGTGTACACTCCTCCCCCCTGTGTACACTCCTCCCCCCTGTGTACACTCCTCCCCCTGTGTACACTCCTCCCCCTGTGTACACTCCTCCCCCTGTGTACACTCCTCCCCCCCTGTGTACACTCCTCCCCCCTGTGTACACTCCTCCCCCCTGTGTACACTCCTCCCCCTGTGTACACTCCTCCCCCCTGTGTACACTCCTCCCCCCTGTGTACACTCCTCCCCCCTGTGTACACTCCTCCCCCCTGTGTACACTCCTCCCCCTGTGTACACTCACTACTTTACATTGTAGCAAAGTGTCATTTCTTCAGTGTTGTTACTTGAAAAGATACAAAGAAAAGATGGGGTGTACTTACTATTGTGGGATACTGTGTATGTGTAAGGCTGGCTGAAGGCTAGCCTGTGTTTGTGGGAGGAGTCTAAGGGTACTTAAACCTCCTCCCCTGTTGGGTCCAGTGTCGGCGTGTCTTTCAGGGTTAACAGAGCGGCGGTCGGCTGCAGCAGTCTCGTGGCGGTACTGTGACAGACTCAGCCGGGACAGCGGCTTTTGGAGGGGACTGAATGAAAGTCTCTTGCCTTGCGACCATGGGCCCTGGCATTTGGGGGAACGGTGCTCTTTGTGAGCTGTATGCCTGGGGACCCTTGAGGGGGTGTTACTTTGGATTCAGATGCATGTCCCCCCAAGACACACAGACTCTGGGGACCCTGTATATACCATATTAGAAAGAGTGACTGATCCATAAGGTTGGGACATATACTGTAAGGAGATGCCATGTCATCACCTCCAGGCACCTCGTCTAATGCTTGCTTTAACCACTTGCTTACCGGGCACTTAAACCCCCTTCCTGCCCAGGCCAATTTTCAGCTTTCAGCGCTGTCACGCTTTGCATGACAATTGCGCGGTCGTGCGATGTGGCTCCCAAACAAAATTTACGTCCTTTTTTCCCACAAATAGAGCTTTCTTTTGGTGGTATTTGATCACCTCTGCGGTTTTTATTTTTTGCGCTATAAACAAAAAAAGAGCGACGATTTTGAAAAAAACACAATATTTTTTACTTTTTGCTATAATAAATATCCCAATTTAAATATATATATATTTTCCTCAGTTTAGTCCGATACGTATTCTTCTACATATTTTTGGTAAAAAAAAAATCGCAATAAGCGTTTATTGATTGGTTTGCACAAAAGTTATAGCGTCTACAAAATAGGGGATAGTTTTATAGCATTTTTATTAATATTTTTTTTTTACTAATAATGGCGGCGATCAGCGATTTTTATTGTGACTGCGACATTATGGCGGACACATCGGACACTTTTGACACCATTTTGGGACCATTGTAATTTTTACAGCGACCAGTGCTATAAAAATGCACTGATTACTGTGAAAATGACACTGGCAGGGAAGGGGTTAAATGTGTAACCTGGGAGTGATTACTATTGTGTGGGGGAGGGGAGTGACTGGGGGAGGTGACTCATCTGTGTTCCTATGTACAAGGGACACACCATCGGTCTCCTCTCCCTGACAGGACGTGGATCTCTGTGTTTACACCCCATAATTACACAGAGATCCACATCCTTGTCTGTGTACCAGCCGATCGCGGGTACCTGGTGGACATCGCGGCCGCCAGGCACGCGCATCGGCATCTCAGTGATGCACCGGGCGCGCGCGCACCCCCCAGTGGCCGGAATAGCCGAGGCCGTATAATGACGGCCTCCCGGATTTTTAGATCTGCCTTGAGGCCATCATTTGTACATGGCCCGGATCTAAACAGGTTAATGTGTTAATTACCTCTACTATTGTGTGAAGGAGTCCTGTGTTTACACTTATTATAATGTGTATTGTATAGCCGGTGAGCTGGGAGACATGAAGTCTACCCAAACAGGTCATATCTTTGAATCACCCAGTCTGGGTGATTGATGAGTTAATTAGCTCATGTTAATTTATCTTCTGGTTACCTCCTCTTTACCTGTATATAAGACTGTACTCTTGTTCTAATATACAGTCCATGTTCAGCAGACAAACAAGTATCGTCTCGTGTGCTTGTGTGCAGTTGGAATATTTGATATCTATATCCAGACTGGGAGAAAGTGGTATATGACGGAAGCACTCAAGCGGAGTGTGGGACGTTCCGTTACAGGTACCTCTCCCGGTGCTCACGCCGGGCATCATTGGAGGGGGTGCCGCCCGCCCATCCATTCATCTTCTTTTCCTGTTCACATGCCGGCTTCAAGGAGTTTGTCCAGCATTCCAGGGTCACGCTGGCAGCAAGGGGGGGCTGTCCATAATTTTCTCTCAGGGTCACTCTGGCAGCAAGGAGGGGGGGCTGTCCCCCATTTTCTCCCGGGGTCACGCTGGCAGCATGGGGGGGCAGTCCACCATTTCTCCTGGGGTCACGCTGGCAGCATGGGGGGGGGCTGTCCACCCACGTCTCAACGGGTCACGCTGGCAGTATTTTCTTGTGATACATGCAATTTGTCATAGCTTCCTGTCTCAGCGTTTTCAGTCTCAGTGTTTCTGTCATAGCATTTCTGCCCCAGGAGTTCTGTCATAGTGTCTCTATCCCAGGATTTCTGTCATTGGCATTTCTGTCATTGCATTTCTGTCATTGCATTTCTGTCTCAGCGTTCAGTCTCAGCATTTCTGTCATAGTGTTTCTGTCTGCCCCAGGATTTCTGTCATTTCATTTCTGCCTCAGCGTTTCAGGCTTAGCGTTTCTGTCATATCGTTTCTGTCTGCCCCAGGATTCCTGTCATTGCATTTCTGCCTCAGTTTTTCAGGCTCCGCGTTTCTGTCATAGCGTTTCTGCCCCAGGTTTTTCTGTCATTGCATTTCTGCTTCAGCGTTTCAGTCTCAGCGTTTCGGTCACAATGTTTCTGCCCCAGGATTTTTGTCATTGTGTTTCTACCTCAGTGTTTCAGTCTCAGCATTTCTGTCATAGTGTTTTCTGTCATAGTGTTGCTGTCCTTGCGTTTCTGCCCCAGGATTTCTGTCATAGCGTTCTGCCCCAGCATTTCTGTTATAGCGTTTCTGTAATAGCATTTCTGGCATAGCATTTCTGTCATAGCGTTTCTGCCCCAGCATTTCTGTCATAGCGTTTCTGCCCTAGCATTTCTGTAATAGCATTTCTGTCATAGCGTTTCTGCCCCAGCATTTCTGTCATAGTGTTTCTGCCCCAGCATTTCTGTCTCAGCGTTTCTGTCATAGAAGTTTGAGGATCTACAGTGGGATACTGTGAGTGAAGTTGTTGCTATAGGAGACAGCAGTTGCTACGAGATACAGATTGCTGGATTCAGCTTAAAGCCTGTTTATTTGTATTGCTGTCTGCCTAGTTCTATTTTTGTCCAAGGAATCTGCCAAGTTTGCTATTGCATTTGCCTAAGGGTGTCCTGTGCCCTACCCCTCTCTCCCTCTGTTCCTGTTAAGAGAAATAAAACTCTCTTTGTTCATTTTTAAAAGTGACCGGCGCCCATCTTTTCACCTTGCACAACACCCACTATGCCTAGTAACCTGCACCCTGAGGAGGAATGTCGGCCCTTCCAGCCTCTGGGGGTCACCATGAGGCCCTTGGAGGTCGGGGAGAGTACCATCCAGTTTCCTCATTATTGAAGGCGTATACCTATTACTTGTTATAGCTCCAACATGTCGGCAAAATAATTTCATAGAGTAATGAGTTCTTTCAGCAATAAAGAAGAACAAAGTGTTGCAATCATTTGTTCTTATTCTTCCATATCTCTGAATTGTATGGACAGCACTTAAATCCTTCGCACCTTCCTTCAGGAGTATGTAAATCTGTCACATGGAAGAGATCTGCCCAATCGCTTCAACACCCCCCAACGTGCACCCCTCACCCCCAACGTGCACCCCCAACATGCACCCCTCACCCCCAAGGTGCACCCCTCACCCCCAACGTGCACCCCTCACATTCGCTGATCTCCCCTTCCTGTAAAACGTCACTTCCGGGTCCTGGTGTCACTTTCCCAGCCAGTATGGCCAGGGAGGAAGCTAATGGAGCACAATCTGCACTCCATTAGCTCCTCTGAATGACAGGTGAGACATTTATTTATTCAGCCCAACTTCATCTTTTATATTTTACCACAAATTGGGGAATACATTGCATTTGTGTGACCTAAATGTAACTTTATTGTATTTTTTACTTACATTTTTGGGTTTCATAAACCGTTAGAGCCCATTCACACAGGGGCAACTTTGGATCCGACTTCAAATCGCCCCAGGTCGCCTCACGTCGCGCTGGCTGAGGAAATCAATGGAAGTGAATGGAGCCGTCTTAATGCACACGACTGCAGTCGCTCCGACTTCAAAAAAGGCCCCTGTACTACTTCAATCCGACTTGTAGGCGACCTGTACCCATTGATTTCAATGGGAGTTGCCTCTGAAGTCGGATCACTGTCTTAACATAAGCAACTTTTCCGGAAGATAACATACATTTCTCAGGCAAACCCCTCCCTCCCACAGAGCTAATTCTTGTTTTATTGGCCACTGGAATGTCTCTGTCCTGCAGGCAACTTGAAGTTGCCTTGTAAGTTGCCTGGAGTCCTGCTGTGATTCATACTCAAGTGGTGTCTGAGTTGCCTCATAAAATCGGCCTGGAAGTCGTGTTGCCCCTGTGTGAATGGAGTCTTAATATCATGTGACATAAAAAAGGAACCACCGCTATCTTATTCTCCAGGGTCGTTGTTTTCAGGAAAAAAATGATTTGGTAGCGAAAGAGTTAATAATGACTTTCCAATAAATGTTACAATAATGGCTCAAAAAGACACCCTCCATGTAAATTCTGCGTAATCCATACACCAGAATGTCGCTGTAACGGGATTATTTGTACCACAAATCTGAGTCTATGAGATTTATTTGCTAAAGACAAATAGGCTGTTCTAAGGGAATGTGAATGAGATGAAGCTTCATTGACTTGCATTATCCAGGCTAAGATACTTTTATTTTTTTCCTCCTCTGGGATTGGCTATTCTTTGCAAAGTGAATATTCTCAAGTTAAAGGGTAACTCCACTTTTGTGGGGAAAAAATTTGCAAATAAAAAAATATAACAAAGTATGCAATTGGGATGTCATATTGTAATTGAATGTTATTAAAACTTCCCTTTTCCTTTCCACTTTGCAGGTGCAGCAGCTGATTGATAATTATAAATACCCTGCCATTCACATTCACTCTACACATGGACATAGAGAAACACACAGCGATTTCTTCACAATAACAAAAGGGAGGAATCTGCTACAACGTTTGTTATAATCCCTGCAATGTACAGAGATCACCCCGAGGGGGAGGGGGAGGGGTTATTCTGACCAAAAGGGGAGTTACACTTTAAAGAGAAAATTCCCTTTGCAAAGTGAAGAGCCTATTTTAGTAAACCAACCCGTATACATTGACATTGATCTCTGATGGAATAACTCGTCCTTAAAGGGCAATTGCATATAACGAGATATTTCTTGCACAAACCACTCCCCTAATTATGGGAAGCGCGGCGCTCCTAGGTTTGGACACAACCCAGTTTCTAAGATTATCATTTTCTTGGTGCAATGAAGATCTACTTCTTCAGAAATGAGTGTCTGCAGCAAGCCGGTCGCTTTCATTATATGCAGTGCCTGACCTTTGCTACAGAATTTTGTGTCTCCCTAGCAACAGTCCCCGGATTCCGTCACAAGAATCTCTGACGCCTCCTAGAACCGCAGCCAGCGTGCGTTGGAAAGTAGAAGTGGACATTTCCCCTTTCGGTTCAGGAAATAACAAGCCTCTGACTCTGCAGGTTTCCTGTTGGTAAAGTTTTCTCATGGCAAATAAACCCATACAGCAAAATATGACACCCTGCCCCCCATGGGTGCCGCTATTTCCTCCGCCCCCCCCCCCCCCCCCCGGTTCCCAGAGACCACAACTCTGTACGTCCCTGGTGCCCAACCTGTGGCCCTTTGGTATATGACACCCGACCCCCATGGGTGCCGCTATTTCCTCCGACCCCCCCCCTGGTTCCCAGAGACCACAACTCTGTACGTCCCTGGTGCCCAACCTGTGGCCCTTTAATGACACCCGACCCCCATGGGTGCCGCTATTTCCTCCGCCCCCCGGTTCCCAGAGACCACAACTTTGTACATCCCTGGTGCCCAACCTGTGGCCCTTTAATGACACCCGCCCCCCCAAATGTGCCGGTATTTCCTCCGCCCCCCCTGGTTCCCAGATACCACAACTCTGTACGTCCCTGGTGCCCTACCTGTGGCCCTTTGGTATATGACACCCAACCCCCATGGGTGCCGCTATTTCCTCCGACCCCCCCCCCCCCCGGTTCCCAGAGACCACAACTTTGTGCATCCCTGGTGCCCATTCTGTGGCCCTTTGGTATATGACACCCGACCCCCATGGGTGCCGCTATTTCCTCCGCCCCCCGGTTCCCAGAGACCACAACTTTGTACATCCCTGGTGCCCATTTTGTGGCCCTTTGGTATATGACACCCGGCCCCCCAAATGTGTCGCTATTTCCTCCGACCCCCCCCGGTTCCCAGGTAACCACAACTCTGTACGTCCCTGGTGCCTAACCTGTGGCCCTTTGGTATATGACACCCGACCCCCATGGGTGCTGCCATTTCCTCCGACCCCCCCCCGGTTCCCAGAGACCACAACTTTGTACATCCCTGGTGCCCATTTTGTGGCCCTTTGGTATATGACACCCGGCCCCCCAAATGTGTCGCTATTTCCTCCGACCGCCCCCCCGGTTCCCAGATACTACAACTCTGTACGTCCCTGGTGCCTAACCTGTGGCCCTTTGGTATATGACACCCGACTCCCATGGGTGCCGCTATTTCCTCCGCCCCCCCCTGGTTCCCAGAGACCACAACTCTGTACATCCCTGGTGCCCATTCTGTGGCCATTTGGTATATGACACCCGGCCCCCCAAATGTGCCGCTATTTCCTCCGCCCCCCCGGTTCCCAGAGACCACAACTCTGTACATCTCTGGTGCCCATTCTGTGGCCATTTGGTATATGACACCCGGCACCTCAAATGTGCCGCTATTTCCTCCGACCCCCCCCCGGTTCCCAGATACCACAACTTTGTACGTCCCTGGTGCCCATTCTGTGGCCCTTTGGTATATGACACCCGACCCCTATGGGTGCCGCTATTTCCTCCGCCCCCCCCCCCGGTTCCCAGAAACCACAACTTTGTACATGCCTGGTGCCCATTTTGTGGCCCTTTGGTATATGACACCCGGCCCCCCAGATGTGTCGCTATTTCCTCCGACCCCCCCCGGTTCCCAGATACTACAACTCTGTACGTCCCTGGTGCCTAACCTGTGGCCCTTTGGTATATCACACCCGACCCCCATGGGTGCCGCTATTTCCTCCGCCCCCCCCCCCTGGTTCCCAGAGACCACAACTCTGTACATCCCTGGTGCCCATTCTGTGGCCATTTGGTATATGACACCCGGCCCCCAAATGTGCCGCTATTTCCTCCGCCCCCCCCCCCCCCGGTTCCCAGAGACCACAACTCTGTACATCCCTGGTGCCCATTCTGTGGCCATTTGGTATATGACACCGGCCCCCCAAATGTGCCGCTATTTCCTCCGCCCCCCCCCGGTTCCCAGAGACCACAACTCTGTACATCCCTGGTGCCCATTCTGTGGCCATTTGGTATATGACACGCGGCCCCCCAAATGTGCCGCTATTTCCTCTGCCCCCCCCGGTTCCCAGAGATCACAACTCTGTACATCCCTGGTGCCCATACTGTGGCCTTTTGGTGTATGACACCCGACCCCCCAAAGATGCTGCTATTTTCTCCGACCCCCCCCGGTTCCCAGAGACCAAAACTCTGTACGTCCCTGGTGCTCAACCTGTGGCCATTTGGTATATGCCTCTGCTCTCTCTGACAGTCCTCACATTTATTGAACATTAATTGGGGCCCTTTGGTGATGTCAGGGGTCCCCTTTAGCTCATTAATTGACATCCACTGTTGTAACTAGCACCATGCTATCTGACATACCCAGGCTGAAGAGGGGGGATTCACTGCAACAATATACGTAATATTACAATAACCAAAGAAATAGAGTCAGGAACCCCCCCCCCCCCTCTCAAACAAATAAGTAAGAGAACAGCTACTGGGGTATACATTTGGTAAACAAAGATATATACATAGTAGGGCTGGGCGATTTTCCCCCCCAAAAAAATCTGCGATTTTTTTATAAAAAACTCGATTTACGATTCGATTTTTTTTTTTTATTTTTTATTATATTAATTAAAGTGCATCAACAAACAAAATTGCAAAGGCAAACCCTTTCTCTAACTGCAAAGTCAGTGTGCAACAAACACACAATATATTCCAGCGCTCATGGAACATACATTATTAACTATTGAAAACTCTTGAAACTCTGTGTGTGATTCCTTCTGTCCCAGTCTTGCTGCCATCCTGGCTCTGCATCCTTTTGGGTTGGAGGGCCCTCCACACGCTGGTCTGCCTGTTGTCCATCATTCAAGGTACTCTCCTCACACGGAGATCACGCCACAGGCTTTGTTTTTACTTTAACCCCTCCTTGCTCCACGGATGTCACTGCAAGTTTAACAAGTTTGTCACCACTGGCAACTGGAGAGTTAAGATTCATTTGGGATTGGATCCCTCTCTTTATTGTGATAAATGGACTAAGCTTTTTTATCAATTCTTCAAGAGTTTTCAATAGTTAATAATGTATGTTCCATGAGCGCTGGATTATATTGTGTGCATGTTGTGTATTTTCTACTTCTGGCTACGGATTTTTTTCTTGCTGCGCTGGATCCTGTTTTTTCCCCCTTTTGGATACTTTGTACTTCCCAAAATATTTTGGATTTTTTTCTTATTATTATTATTATCATCCATTATATTTTTTTCTTTATCCACCAATGTAGCGCTTGTGACCTTTTGTTGTTTTTTGCAGTGTGCAACAAAGATTGTTAAACATCCAAATTATTAATACTGTATTTGGATTTAGCTAATAAAACAACAAAAAATCCTGAGGTTACTCTTAGTAGAATTGAACTGTGCCCAATGCCTCACTGTGCCCGTGTCTCACTGTGTCCAATGCCTCACTGTGTCCAATGCCTCACTGTGTCCAATGCCTCACTGTGCCCAATGCCTCACTGTGCCCAATGCCTCACTGTGTCCAATGCCTCACTGTGTCCAATGCCTCACTGTGCCCAATGCCTCACTGTGCCCAATGCCTCACTGTGCCCGTGTCTCACTGTGCCCAATGCCTCACTGTGTCCAATGCCTCACTGTGTCCAATGCCTCACTGTGCCCAATGCCTCACTGTGCCCAATGCCTCACTGTGCCCAATGCCTCACTGTACCCGTGTCTCACTGTGCCCATGCTTCAATCACTGTGCCCGTACCTGATGCAGATTTTCATGGTATACGGATTTTACTGCTACACCGGTGGCCATTCCAGTATTCAAAAGCCGCGCCTCCTCCTTGTCTGTGATAGGCGGAACACTCAATTTCCCAGCATTCAGTGTTCCGCCTATCATGGTCATCCTCATAACACAGACGAGGATGAGAGGATGTCCGTGATAGGCTGAATACTGCCTGCTGTGAAATTGAGTGTTCCGCCTATCACAGACGACGAGGACTCAGGAGGCGCGGCTTTTGAACACTGCAATGGCCGCCGTCTGTCTGCATGACACGCTGATCAGGTAGGCAGACGGCGGCTGCAGCGAGTAGATGTAATTGGGGTAACGCTGCTCAGTGCCATTCCGGATACGCCCCCTGCAGTCCTGCTACGGAAACTTTGAAGGAAAAAAAAAAAAAAAATTATCTAAAAAAATCGATTTTCTTCAAAACTGAATCGATTTGAGCTCAAAACTTGATTCAAGATTAAAATCGATTTTTTTCCCAGCCCTAATACATAGTAGGAAATAGGACATACTGTCCAGAGGATAACCCCTAAGCTCTATTCTGAGGGTGGTCCTGCCTGAGGGACAATGTTACAATAAAGCCCTGTACACACAGTCCGATGGACTCTTCTCATCGGACAAACCGATCGTGTATGGGGCCCCATCGGTCTTTTTTCTATCTGTGAGAAAAAATAGAACATGTTTTAAATTTATCCGATGGAAAAAAAACGATAGCAAATTACTATCGTCTGTGGGGAACTCCATCGGATAAAAAACCCACGCATGCTCAGAATCAAGTTGACGCATGCTCAGAAGCATAGAACTTCATTTTTCTTGGCTCGTCGGAGTGTTTTACGTCACGGCGTTCGGGACGATTGGTTTTTTGACTGATGGTGTGTAGGCAAGACGGATGGAAGTCAGCTTCATCGGATTTCCGATGGAAAAATCCATCGGTTTAAAATCCATAGGAAATCCGATCGCGTGTACAGGGCTTAACAGTCTGTCAGTCTGTATTAATCCTTTTCCCTGCTGGCCAGCATGTTGGGGCCCAGATCCAGCATTGGAGTGCTCAAGATAAGTTCCTCTTAACCCAGGTATAGGCGCCTGTATAGTAGCTCAAGCATATAATACTGTTCCTATTATATAAGGTACAGTAGAGTTTGGCCAGCAGCCTCCTACCAACTATTGAGGTGACAGCTGGTCTCTCTCAGTTCTCCTATGATGGCTAGGTGAAGTCAGCGGTAGCTGCATTTTCTCCAGTGATTAGGTGGCAGCACCAGTCAGCGACAGTGGCATTCTACCCAATGATCAGGCAGTGGCATTCTTGATCCCTGATGTGGTGGCAAACGTTCGGCTAACGCCTGCCTGGTGCATGGTTTGTCTCTTACAATGTCCTCACCATATCTGCCCTGAGCTGGGAACAGACCTCCATTTTCCTCTCCACAGAGCCCCGGTCATGATGGGATGTGAAGTTCCATTACCAATCTGATACACAGGCTCAGTCTGTTTACAAAATACATCTCCTCCCACAAAAAAGACATGGGGTATCCCCAATATCTATAGATAGCAGTCTGGTATGGATTTTATGGGGAGGGCGCACTAAAAAAAGGCGTGCCCCCCCAGAATCCATATCCAAGTGGATTTTAGGAGGGTTCCCCCATACAACGAAAAACAATAGGGTGGAGCCCCACCTAAAACTCATATTAGACCTTTATCCAAGCAGATAACATGGCTTGCCAGGAAAGGGACGGGCAGTGAGTGTGTGGCCCCTTCTGTACCGCGTGGCCCCTTCTGTACCGCGTGGCCCCTTCTGTACCGCGTGGCCCCTTCTGTACCGCGTGGCCCCTTCTGTACCGCGTGGCCCCTTCTGTACCGCGTGGCCCCTTCTGTACCGTGTTGCCCCTTCTGTACCGCGTGGCCCCTTCTGTACCGCGTGGCCCCTTCTGTACCGCGTGGCCCCTTCTGTACCAGGTCACATACCCTCAATATGCCCTATAATAAACGCCAGTCTTTATGCTTGAGTCTGGTATGAATTTGGGAAGGGGGGTCGCAGCAGACCATCATCTGGAGAAATGGTTTCCTTTAGATGTTAAGGGAAATCTTTGGCCTGCCAGGAAATGACATTTCCCAGCAGCTTCATTCTGTTTGTAAAGTCGGGAAATGTCATTTAGCAGCAATTTAAATTTCTTCCCTAAAAATGCCAGAAAAAATGTGCAAGATGCAGCTTCCCATAAACTGCAATGAGGTTTGTCAATGCCATTTTAATTTTAGTCGTATTTTAGTCATCTAAATTGTTTTTGTTTAAAGTGGAGCTCCACCCTAAATTACAAGTTCCTCTCATCGGAACCCTCCCCCCCTCCGGTGTCACAATTGACACCTTTCAGGGGGGAGGGGGTGAAGATACCTCTAAGACAGGTATTTTCACCCACATCCGGGAGTCCTGTCTCCGGGAATCTGCGGGAGTGACGTCACTTCCCGCAGACTTCCCATAGTGTTCTGGGAGACACTTGGCTCCCAGAACACAGGAGGACGAATCAGAACGGCGCAGCGCGACTCGCGCATGCGCCGTAGGGAACCGGGCATGAAGCCGCAGGGCTTTACTTCCTGGTTGCCTCACCGAGGATGGCGGTGGGGGCAGCAGAGTGACGAGCGGTCGCTCATCTTCTGCTGCGGACGTCGCTGGACTCTAGCTGCTGTAGCTGTAGGCTTTTAATATTTTTTTTCCCGGCGGAGCTCCGCTTTTAGTCGTATTTTAGTCGAGGAAAATGTTTTAGACGATGAAATGTACACTGGTAAGACGTAAGGGTCCATTCACACTGTCATGTTAGAAAAGACGTGATCTTTCTCCAAGGCACATAATGCATTTAGTGCGTTTTTAGTGCGTTTTTCATGCCTTGCCAATGAAACGCGCATTTTTACTAAAACACACAAAAATTACAACAAGCAAAAATGCAGCGCGCTGCCATCTAAGGCACGTGAAGAGCTTCATAGATGATAACATTTAACTCGTTTTCATGTGTTTTTCACGCAGAGTGAAGTTGCGTTACAACATAAGATAGTGTGAACGGGAACACCAGTGCGTTTCGGGAAGACGTGTAAAACGCACACTTTCCTGACATGCAGAGAAATGTGGATCTATTCAGAATATATGTTGTGTGCCATTTATGATTTCTTCCCCACACATCTGCAAAGACAAAGGTTTTCATATTAGAGCGCACGCTGCCGCAGCACCATGTGCCTCTGCATAGACATCTCATGGAAATAAATGGGCCGCCCTACAGGGGATGCATCCTACCCAATGACTGGGGTCATCATCATGGAGTCCTATGACAAGCACATCGTTCCTGCGTGGAATTCATTGGGAAATATCCATCGCCCACAAGAGCCAATGAGATTCTTGCTTTCAAGGTTGTAGGGTTGCAGGTTGCAAATGTAAGAGTGGCTCTGATTGGGCCCTGATTAATATATAAAGGCAGATGGTTCTCATAGCGGAAAGCGAGGAGCGATCGATCGTCTTACCTGGCTCGCAGCGGGAGCAGCACTTTCCCAACGTTTGTTCCAAGTATTGCTGATCATTACAAGTCTGATTATCGATCGATGTAACCTGAAATAAACGAGCAAATTCCCCATCATTCCTCGCTATGCACACATATTCTACTTACATGTAATTGTTCCTCTGAACTATAAAAAAACAACTTCATTTTACACTTTTACCCTAAATATGTATTTTCTGTGGATTCATATACAGGCTGTGTATTTTATAAACGCGGTTTCTATCATTTTCATGTACTTCTTCCATCGGAAGTAGCTAATTAATCCCACCGGTCACCTTTCTTCCTTCCTCTAAACTGACCATACAAAGCCCACAAGCTGATCTGACTGGCCATTCAGAGGTACAGGACACTGTGCAGACATACGGCATGCCTCTATTGGGTAATTTGTTCAGCCACCACGCTCCCCAGCCAATCACTGCCTGCCTCTGGCACACACCCCCTCCCAATCACAGCCTACTTCTTGAACACGCCCCCTGCTCAAGCACAGCATGTGTCTTGGCATATTCTGAACAGACTATGGAATACAGGCACGCTGTTTGTCTGCAAAGTGTCCTGTGTATCAGAAAGAAGAGATGAAAGGTCACAAGAGAACTTTTTAACCTTGTAAAAAAGGTAAGGCTACTTTTACACAGCTCCATTGAAAAAAAACTTGGTAAAAACGCATTTTATCACAATTCTGCTGCGTTTTGCACCTGTGAGAAAAAGGACATGTGACTCAAAAATGCACTGATGCTTTTTCCACTCGTTTCAATGGGAGGTGCATTTTTGTTGTGTTTTTCTTACCACATTCACCACAAATGCAGCCAGCAAGACTCTCCTCTGTCCAAGTATACCACGTCCACCGCCACCCCTCTGTCCAAGTATACCACGTCCACCGCCACCCCTCTGTCCAAGTATACCACGTCCACCGCCACCCCTCTGTCCACGTATACCACGTCCACCGCCACCTCTCTGTCCAAGTATACCACGTCCACCGCCACCCCTCTGTCCAAGTATACCACGTCCATCACCACCCCTCTGTCCAAGTATACCACGTCCACCGCCAACCCTCTGTCCAAGTATACCACGTCCATCACCACCCCTCTGTCCAAGTATACCACGTCCACCGCCAACCCTCTGTCCAAGTATACCACGTCCATCACCACCCCTCTGTCCAAGTATACCACGTCCCACAGCCACCCCTCTGTCCAAGTATACCACGTCCACCGCCACCCCTCTGTCCAAGTATACCACGTCCACAGCCACCCCTCTGTCCAAGTATACCACGTCCACAACCACCCCTCTGTCCAAGTATACCACGTCCACTGCCAACCCTCTGTCCAAGTATACCACGTCCACTGCCACCCCTCTGTCCAAGTATACCACGTCCACAGCCTCCCCTCTGTCCAAGTATACCACGTCCACAGCCACCCCTCTGTCCAAGTATACCACGTCCACTGCCACCCCTCTGTCCAAGTATACCACGTCCATCACCCCCCCTTTGTCCAAGTATACCACGTCCACAGCCACCCCTCTGTCCAAGTATACCACGTCCACCGCCACCCCTCTGTCCAAGTATACCACGTCCACCGCCACCCCTCTGTCCAAGTATACCACGTCCACCGCCACCCCTCTGTCCAAGTATACCACGTCCATCACCCCCCCTCTGTCCAAGTATACCACGTCCACCGCCACCCCTCTGTCCAAGTATACCACGTCCATCACCCCCCCTCTGTCCAAGTATACCACGTCCACCGCCACCCCTCTGTCCAAGTATACCACGTCCACCGCCACCCCTCTGTCCAAGTATACCACGTCCACCGCCACCCCTCTGTCCAAGTATACCACGTCCACAGCCACCCCTCTGTCCACGTATACCACGTCCACCGCCACCCCTCTGTCCAAGTATACCACGTCCACAGCCTCCCCTCTGTCCAAGTATACCACGTCCACAGCCACCCCTCTGTCCAAGTATACCACGTCCACCGCCACCCCTCTGTCCAAGTATACCACGTCCACAGCCACCCCCTCTGTCCAAGTATACCACGTCCACAGCCACCCCTCTGTCCAAGTATACCACGTCCACCGCCACCCCTCTGTCCAAGTATACCACGTCCACCACCCCCCCTCTGTCCAAGTATACCACGTCCACCGCCACCCCTCTGTCCAAATATACCACATCCACCGCCACCCCTCTGTCCAAGTATACCACGTCCACAGCCTCCCCTCTGTCCAAGTATACCACGTCCACAGCCACCCCTCTGTCCAAGTATACCACGTCCACCGCCACCCCTCTGTCCAAGTATACCACGTCCACAGCCACCCCTCTGTCCAAGTATACCACGTCCACAACCACCCCTCTGTCCAAGTATACCACGTCCACTGCCAACCCTCTGTCCAAGTATACCACATCCACAGCCACGCCTCTGTCCAAGTATACCACGTCCACAGCCTCCCCTCTGTCCAAGTATACCACGTCCACAGCCACCCCTCTGTCCAAGTATACCACGTCCACTGCCACCCCTCTGTCCAAGTATACCACGTCCATCACCCCCCCTCTGTCCAAGTATACCACGTCCACAGCCACCCCTCTGTCCAAGTATACCACGTCCACAGCCTCCCCTCTGTCCAAGTATACCACGTCCACAGCCACCCCTCTGTCCAAGTATACCACGTCCACTGCCACCCCTCTGTCCAAGTATACCACGTCCACCGCCACCCCTCTGTCCAAGTATACCACGTCCACAGCCACCCCTCTGTCCAAGTATACCACGTCCACAACCACCCCTCTGTCCAAGTATACCACGTCCACTGCCAACCCTCTGTCCAAGTATACCACATCCACAGCCACGCCTCTGTCCAAGTATACCACGTCCACAGCCTCCCCTCTGTCCAAGTATACCACGTCCACAGCCACCCCTCTGTCCAAGTATACCACGTCCACTGCCACCCCTCTGTCCAAGTATACCACGTCCATCACCCCCCCTCTGTCCAAGTATACCACGTCCACAGCCACCCCTCTGTCCAAGTATACCACGTCCACCGCCACCCCTCTGTCCAAGTATACCACGTCCACCGCCACCCCTCTGTCCAAGTATACCACGTCCACCGCCACCCCTCTGTCCAAGTATACCACGTCCATCACCCCCCCTCTGTCCAAGTATACCACGTCCACCGCCACCCCTCTGTCCAAGTATACCACGTCCATCACCCCCCCTCTGTCCAAGTATACCACGTCCACCGCCACCCCTCTGTCCAAGTATACCACGTCCACCGCCACCCCTCTGTCCACGTATACCACGTCCACAGCCACCCCTCTGTCCACGTATACCACGTCCACCGCCACCCCTCTGTCCAAGTATACCACGTCCACAGCCTCCCCTCTGTCCAAGTATACCACGTCCACAGCCACCCCTCTGTCCAAGTATACCACGTCCACCGCCACCCCTCTGTCCAAGTATACCACGTCCACAGCCACCCCCTCTGTCCAAGTATACCACGTCCACAGCCACCCCTCTGTCCAAGTATACCACGTCCACCGCCACCCCTCTGTCCAAGTATACCACGTCCACCACCCCCCCTCTGTCCAAGTATACCACGTCCACCGCCACCCCTCTGTCCAAATATACCACATCCACCGCCACCCCTCTGTCCAAGTATACCACGTCCACAGCCTCCCCTCTGTCCAAGTATACCACGTCCACAGCCACCCCTCTGTCCAAGTATACCACGTCCACTGCCACCCCTCTGTCCAAGTATACCACGTCCATCACCCCCCCTCTGTCCAAGTATACCACGTCCACCGCCACCCCTCTGTCCAAGTATACCACATTCACAGCCACCCCTCTGTCCAAGTATACCACGTCCACCGCCACCCCTCTGTCCAAGTATACCACGTCCACCGCCACCCCTCTGTCCAAGTATACCACGTCCACCGCCACCCCTCTGTCCAAGTATACCACGTCCATCACCCCCCCTCTGTCCAAGTATACCACGTCCACCGCCACCCCTCTGTCCAAGTATACCACATTCACAGCCACCCCTCTGTCCAAGTATACCACGTCCCACAGCCACCCCTCTGTCCAAGTATACCACGTCCACCGCCACCCCTCTGTCCAAGTATACCACGTCCACCGCCACCCCTCTGTCCAAGTATACCACGTCCACCGCCACCCCTCTGTCCAAGTATACCACGTCCACAGCCACCCCTCTGTCCAAGTATACCACGTCCACAGCCACCCCTCTGTCCACGTATACCACGTCCACCGCCACCCCTCTGTCCAAGTATACCACGTCCACCGCCACCCCTCTGTCCAAGTATACCACGTCCACCGCCACCCCTCTGTCCAAGTATACCACGTCCACCGCCACCCCTCTGTCCAAGTATACCACGTCCACCGCCACCCCTCTGTCCAAGTATACCACGTCCACAGCCACCCCTCTGTCCAAGTATACCACGTCCACTGCCACCCCTCTGTCCAAGTATACCACGTCCATCACCCCCCCTCTGTCCAAGTATACCACGTCCACCGCCACCCCTCTGTCCAAGTATACCACATTCACAGCCACCCCTCTGTCCAAGTATACCACGTCCCACAGCCACCCCTCTGTCCAAGTATACCACGTCCACCGCCACCCCTCTGTCCAAGTATACCACGTCCACCGCCACCCCTCTGTCCAAGTATACCACGTCCACCGCCACCCCTCTGTCCAAGTATACCACGTCCACCGCCACCCCTCTGTCCAAGTATACCACGTCCATCACCCCCCCTCTGTCCAAGTATACCACGTCCACCGCCACCCCTCTGTCCAAGTATACCACATTCACAGCCACCCCTCTGTCCAAGTATACCACGTCCCACAGCCACCCCTCTGTCCAAGTATACCACGTCCACCGCCACCCCTCTGTCCAAGTATACCACGTCCACCGCCACCCCTCTGTCCAAGTATACCACGTCCACCGCCACCCCTCTGTCCAAGTATACCACGTCCACCGCCACCCCTCTGTCCAAGTATACCACGTCCACAGCCACCCCTCTGTCCACGTATACCACTTCCCCCGCCACCCCTCTGTCCAAGTATACCACGTCCACCGCCACCCCTCTGTCCAAGTATACCACGTCCACCGCCACCCCTCTGTCCAAGTATACCACGTCCACAGCCACCCCTCTGTCCAAGTATACCACGTCCACCCCTCTGTCCAAGTATACCACGTCCACCGCCACCCCTCTGTCCAAGTATACCATGTCCACAGCCACCCCTCTGTCCACGTATACCACGTCCACCGCCAACCCTCTGTCCAAGTATACCACGTCCACATCCACCCCTCTGTCCACGTATACCACATCCACCGCCACCCCTCTGTCCAAGTATACCACATCCACAGCCACCCCTCTGTCCACGTATACCACGTCCACCGCCAACCCTCTGTCCAAGTATACCACGTCCACATCCACCCCTCTGTCCACGTATACCACGTCCACCGCCACCCCTCTGTCCAAGTATACCACGTTCACAGCCACCCCTTTGTCCAAGTATACCACGTTCACAGCCACCCCTCTGTCCAAGTATACCACGTCCACCGCCACCCCTCTGTCCAAGTATACCACATCCACAGCCACCCCTCTGTCCAAATATACCACGTCCACCACCACTCCTCTGTCCAAGTATACTACGTCCACAGCCACCCCTCTGTCCAAGTATACCACGTCCACAGCCACCCCTCTGTCCAAGTATACCACGTCCACCTCCACCCCTCTGTCCAAGTATACCACGTCCACAGCCACCCCTCTGTCCAAGTATACCACGTCCACAGCCACCCCTCTGTCCAAGTATACCACGTCCACCTCCACCCCTCTGTCCAAGTATACCACGTCCACAGCCACCCCTCTGTCCAAGTATACCACGTCCACAGCCACCCCTCTGTCCAAGTATACCACGTCCACCTCCACCCCTCTGTCCAAGTATACCACGTCCACAGCCACCCCTCTGTCCAAGTATACCACGTCCACAGCCACCCCTCTGTCCAAGTATACCACGTCCACCTCCACCCCTCTGTCCAAGTATACCACGTCCACAGCCACCCCTCTGTCCAAGTATACCACGTCCACAGCCACCCCTCTGTCCAAGTATACCACGCCCACAGCCACCCCTCTGTCCAAGTATACCACGTCCACAGCCACCCCTCTGTCCAAGTATACCACGTCCACCACCACCCCTCTGTCCAAGTATACCACATCCACCGCCACCCCTCTGTCCAAGTATACCACGTCCACAGCCACCCCTCTGTCCAAGTATACCACGTCCACCGCCACCCCTCTGTCCAAGTATACCACGTCCACCGCCACCCCTCTGTCCAAGTATACCACGTCCACCGCCACCCCTCTGTCCAAGTATACCACGTCCACCGCCACCCCTCTGTCCAAGTATACCACGTCCACCGCCACCCCTCTGTCCAAGTATACCACGTCCACCGCCACCCCTCTGTCCAAGTATACCACGTCCACATCCACCCCTCTGTCCAAGTATACCACGTCCACCGCCACCCCTCTGTCCAAGTATACCACGTCCACAGCCACCCCTCTGTCCAAGTATACCACGTCCACCGCCACACCTCTGTCCAAGTATACCACGTCCACCGCCACCCCTCTGTCCAAGTATACCACGTCCACAGCCACCCCTCTGTCCAAGTATACCACGTCCACAGCCACCCCTCTGTCCAAGTATACCACGTCCACAGGCACCCCTCTGTCCAAGTATACCACGTCCACCGCCACCCCTCTGTCCAAGTATACCACGTCCACCTCCACCCCTCTGTCCAAGTATACCACGTCCACAGCCACATCTCTGTCCAAGTATACCACGTCCACAGCCACATCTCTGTCCAAGTATACCACGTCCACAGCCACCCCTCTGTCCAAGTATACCACGTCCACCGCCACCCCTCTGTCCAAGTATACCACGTCCACCGCCACCCCTCTGTCCAAGTATACCACGTCCACCGCCACCCCTCTGTCCAAGTATACCACGTTCACAGCCACCCCTTTGTCCAAGTATACCACGTCCACCGCCACCCCTCTGTCCAAGTATACCACGTCCACCGCCACCCCTCTGTCCAAGTATACCACGTCCACCGCCACCCCTCTGTCCAAGTATACCACGTCCACCGCCACCCCTCTGTCCAAGTATACCACGTCCACCGCCACCCCTCTGTCCAAGTATACCACGTCCACAGCCACCCCTCTGTCCAAGTATACCACGTCCACCGCCACACCTCTGTCCAAGTATACCACGTCCACAGCCACCCCTCTGTCCAAGTATACCACGTCCACAGCCACCCCTCTGTCCAAGTATACCACGTCCACAGCCACCCCTCTGTCCAAGTATACCACGTCCACAGCCACCCCTCTGTCCAAGTATACCACGTCCACAGCCACCCCTCTGTCCAAGTATACCACGTCCACAGGCACCCCTCTGTCCAAGTATACCACGTCCACCGCCACCCCTCTGTCCAAGTATACCACGTCCACAGCCACCCCTCTGTCCAAGTATACCACGTCCACAGCCACCCCTCTGTCCAAGTATACCACATCCACCACCACCCCTCTGTCCAAGTATACCACGTCCACAGCCACCCCCCTGTCCAAGTATACCACGTCCACAGCCTCTCCTCTGTCCAAGTATACCACGTCCACCGCCACCCCTCTGTCCAAGTATACCACGTCCACCGCCACCCCTCTGTCCAAGGTTTTACTTACCTCCTCATAAAAAGAAATCAGATTTGTTTGACAACTAGCTATTTACAGTCTGTACTAAAGATGCCGGATACCACCAGAGGTAAATTACCACAGGCCTTCACTACTAAAATACTGCATGACTTCATAAAATAACTTACCGGTATGCAGTATTTTAGCAGTGTTTTTTAGTGAATGCTAATTTTTTTTTAAAAACTCTGTGCTGCATCTTTCCGCCTACTCAGGTGCAGTACGATACCGCTTTGTGAATGGAGCCCAATGTCATTGTTCTGGATCCCCCAAGAATCATTGTTCTAGGGCTCTGGATCCTTCAATGATCAGTGTGTCATTGTTCTGGATCCACCAACAGTCAATGTGGCATTGATATGGATTCATTAACAATCAAGTGTGTCATTGGTGTCATTAACCCTATGGATCCACTAATGATCAGTGTGTCATTGTTCTGGATCCCCCAAGAATCATTGTTCTAGGGCTCTGGATCCTTCAATGATCAGTGTGTCATTGTTCTGGATCCTCTAAGAATCATTGTTCTAGGGCTCTGGATCCTTCAATGATCAGGGTGTCATTGTTCTGGATCCCCCAAGAATCATTGTTCTAGGGCTCTGGATCCACTAATGATCAGTGTGTCATTGTTCTGGATCCCCCAAGAATCATTGTTCTAGAGCTCTGGATCCTTCAATGATCAGGGTGTCATTGTTCTGGATCCCCCAAGAATCATTGTTCTAGGGCTCTGGATCCTTTAATGATCAGTGTGTCATTGTTCTGGATCCCCCAAGAATCATTGTTCTAGGGCTCTGGATCCACTAATGATCAGTGTGCCATTGTTCTGGAACTATCATTGTTCTGACCACACAAGTTGTACTTATTTACATAAAAACATAAAATGGCTTCTTGGACAGTCCGTATGATTGGTAAATATTAAGGAAATTAATCACAAGGTTAAAAAAATAAAGCCATGCAAATATTTCTGAGCTATTTGGCTTTGCAATAGATATTTCACAAGGAAAAGCCATTTGTCCCGAATTATATAAATAAACTGTAACCATCTGTAAAAAAAATAAAGAATGTTTTCCTGTTTTTGAAATCTCTTATGATGGGGGAGGTGAGAATTTCAAGAGGAAGCCATCCTAACTAATTGGATCCATATGCTAGAGCTGTTAAAAAACTATCATTAGAAGCTTCAAACAAACCTTTACATAAATATATATATTTAGTTATATTTCTTTTTCCATATTTAGAATATGATATTTGTAAGCATTTTAAATGTATTCAAGTCCATTATTCTCAAAGACCCAACTCCTTTCATTCATTTGTTAATATTGTTAATAGATGAATATTAGATATTAGATTAAAGAAAATATTTATAACAGTTTTTCCTTTCCTGGGCTTTTTGTTCTCAAAAAGACTTTACAAATTTGTATGGAAATCCAACATGTTTATTCACCTGGAACCAATGACATCAGTGACCATGTATACTACCCACTCACTACAAAGTGGTGACATCACTGAGAATGCAGCCTATCCACTCACTAGAGAGCGGTGACATCACTGAGAATGCAGCCTATCCAATCACTAGAGAGTGATGACATCACTGAGAATGCAGCCTATCTATTCACTAGAGAGCGGTGACATCACTGAGAATGCAGCCTATCCAATCACTAGAGAGCGGTGACATCACTGAGAATGCAGCCTATCCAATCACTAGAGAGCGATGACATCACTGAGAATGCAGCCTATCCAATCACTAGAGAGCGATGACATCACTGAGAATGCAGCCTATCCATTCACTAGAGAGCGGTGACATCACTGAGAATGCATCCTATACAATCACTAGAGAGCGGTGACATCACTGAGAATGCAGCCTATCCAATCACTAGAGAGCGGTGACATCACTGAGAATGCAGCCTATCCAATCACTAGAGAGCGGTGACATCACCGAGAATGCAGCCTATCCATTCACTAGAGAGCGGTGACATCACTGAGAATGTAGCCTATCCAATCACTAGAGAGTGGTGACATCACTGAGAATGCAGCCTATCCAATCACTAGAGAGCGGTGACATCACTGAGAATGCAGCCTATCCAATCACTAGAGAGCGGTGACATCACTGAGAATGCAGCCTATCAATCACTAGAGAGCGGTGACATCACTGAGAACGCAGCCTATCCAATCACTAGAGAGCAGTGACATCACTGAGAATGCAGCCTATCCAATCACTAGAGAGCGGTGACATCACTGAGAGTGCAGCCTATCAATCACTAGAGAGCGGTGACATCACTGAGAACGCAGCCTATCCAATCACTAGAGAGCAGTGACATCACTGAGAATGCAGCCTATCCAATCACTAGAGAGCAGTGACATCACCGAGAATGCAGCCTATCCAATCACTAGAGAGCAGTGACATCACCGAGAATTCAGCCTATCCATTCACTAGAGAGCGGTGACATCACTGAGAATGTAGCCTATCCAATCACTAGAGAGCGGTGACATCACTGAGAATGCAGCCTATCCAATCACTAGAGAGCGTTGACATCACTGAGAATGCAGCCTATCCAATCACTAGAGAGCGGTGACATCACTGAGAACGCAGCCTATCCAATCACTAGAGAGCAGTGACATCACTGAGAATGCAGCCTATCCAATCACTAGAGAGCGGTGACATCACTGAGAATGCAGCCTATCCAATCACTAGAGAGCGGTGACATCACTGAGAATGCAGCCTATCCAATCACTAGAGAGCAGTGACATCACTGAGAATGCAGCCTATCCAATCACTAGAGAGCGGTGACATCACTGAGAATGCAGCCTATCCAATCACTAGAGAGCGGTGACATCACTGAGAATGCAGCCTATCCATTCACTAGAGAGCGATGACATCACTGAGAATGCAGCCTATCCAATCACTAGAGAGCGATGACATCACTGAGAATTCAGCCTATCCATTCACTAGAGTGGATGGAATAAAACAGTGTCAAAATAAAAAAATTTAAATTTTTTTTAAAGTGCCCGGTCCCGCCGAGTGCGCATGCAGAAGCAAAACGCATACGTGAGCAGCGCCCGCATATGAAAATAGTGTTCAAACCACACACGTGTGGTATCGCCGCGATCGGTAGAGCGAGAGCAATAATTCTAGCACTAGACCTCCTCTGTAACTCAAAACACGCAACCTGTAGAAATTTAAGCGTCGCCTATGGAGATTTTTAAGGGTAAAAGTTTGTCGCCATTCCACGAGCGGGCGCAACTTTGAAGCGTGACATGTTGGGTATCAATTTACTCGGCATAATATTATCTTTCACAATATAAAAAAAATTGGGCTTTACTGTTGTCTTAGTTTTTAATTCAAAAATGTTTTCCCCAAAAAATGCGCTTGTAAGACCGCTGAGCAAATACGGTGTGACAAAAAGTATTGCAATGACCGCCATTTTATTTAGGGTGTTAGAAAAATAATATATAATGTTTGGGGGTTCGAAGTAATTTTCTAGCAAAAAAAATGTTTTTAACTTGTAAACACCAAATCTCAGAAAGAGGCTCGGTCCCAAGCATGTTTTATTTCCATTGAATCCCATAAAGAGTAGCGAGATCTGATTGGATCTGTGTCAGGCGACTATAAAGACGGGCAGGGAGGTGACAACATGGAAGGACCTTTGGAACAGGACAATAACTAGCCCATTGGGGACAGAAAACCTCCGCAGGACATTTATGAAGTCGTCTCGTGTTTCTTTACAAGAAGAATTTCCAAACAGGTGTGAAAGTGAAAGTGAAAGAGAAAATCAGATTGTGTACTTTGTGTACAACATGCAGATCTTATTTCAGACATTGCAAAACAAAAGCGTTAAAGAGGAACTCCCCCCCCCCCACCCCCATGGGGTTTTTTCAATACTCTTTCCTACAGTGCTGTGAAAAACGATTTCCCCCCTTAGTGATTTTTTTATTTTTTTTGCATATTTCTTACACTTAAATTATTCATATCATTAACCACCTCAATACCGGGGGGCACTTTCACCCCCTTCCTGACCAGGCCATTTTTCAGCTTTCAGCGCTGTCACACCTTGAATGACAATTGCGCGGTCATACAACACTGTACCCAAATGAAATTGTTATAATTTTTTCCCCACAAATAGAGCTTTCTTTTGGTGGTATTTGATCACCTCTGCGGTATTTATTTTTAGCGCTATAAACAAAAGAAGAGGCACAAGTTTGAAAAAAAAAACACAATATTTTTTGCTTTTTGCCATATTATCCATTTTTTTTATAAACAATTTTTTTTCCTCAGTTTAGGTCGATACGTATTCTTCTACATATTTTTGGTAAAAAAAAAAAAAAAAAAAAAAATCGCAATAAGCGCTTATTGATTTGGTTTGAAATTATAGCGGCTACAAAATAGGGGATAGATTTATAGCATTTGTAGCGGGTACTTACTTTCCCGGGTGCATTTTTTGAATCTAGCCGTGACATCAGTGTTATGTTCCCTGGGTCCACCAGGTGGCGCTGCCACCGTGGCTGGAGGGACGAATATCACTGTGTGTCGAGCCTCCTACTTTTGTCCTCTCTCGGTAGCGGTATGGTGGGGCGGGGAACCCGCCGTGCTTGCTGGGAGAGGGGATAAAAGGGGCCGGCCATTTTGGTCACGAGGTCTTCGTCCCAAGCACCTTCAGCTTGCGGACCAGAGTTTGTGTTCGTCCCCTAGGAGGCCTCGGCCTAGGGGACCAACGGAGATCGCGTTCCACCTCAGGCACCTTCAGTCCTGGGGTGAGGTACTTACAAGAAGGTCCGGAGCTCAGTGCCCAACACTGAGCTCCGCGAGGGAAGGGTCCTAAGGCACTTCGGGGATGGAGGCCTGAATCTGAGTAAGACGCAATGGACCGGGGAGAGCTCCTCACTCGAAGACCCGGTGCAGCAGACTGCCGGTGACGGGTGAGTCTCTTGTCGGAGACCGTCCAGAAGGATCCCCTTCACCTCGTGCGGAGACCACAGCCCACTCTCCAGGAGGAGAGTGGAGGACTGAATTTGTGTCTGGGCCTATTCACACTCACACCTCCTTTTCTGTCCTATCTATTAAGGAAGTCCCTGTATGGTGTGTTCTAATAAAGGAGTGTTGGACTTTAATGGTGTGAGGCTCACTTCCTGGCGGACGAAGTTCACGGTGACTCTTGGAGGGAGGATCCGGGTGCACAACACAGACCCGAAGGTAAACAAGACATTGCTGATACCACAGGTATTCCCACGTGGTGGAAGCTAGGCGTTGCCCACCCGCTCTCTCTCTCTCCACCTTACCAGATACCCCTAGACAAGAGACAGTGCGAGCCGCACGGAGAGAGGAGAGGGGCAGGCACTACACGTGGGGGCTCGTCCGGGATTGTGTTGTGCATCACAGTATTGAACAAGTCTGCTGGATGAGTTAACTGAATAGGCCAAAGTGCAGCCCTGCTCGAAGTCGTGGAATTGACCCTAGACAAGGGAAAGGCCCGCGCAGGAAGAGCAGTGAACGGGGGGAGGCCCAGCCGTGTGAGGTACTACACGTGGGGGCTTCTAATTGCACTGCGCCAACAGACACAACCCCCGCCACTTAGTTCGTGGCTCAAGCAAAGAAAGTGGAAAAGCCCGCGAACTGGAGCAAAGGGGAGGAGTCCAATACGTGAGAGGGCTACACGTGGGACATTGGGGCGAAAACTCTGCAGTGTGCGATGGACCAGCAACAAGTCACCATGTTTGGACATACTTCATGGATTCCAGTTCACCCTGCTACTACCACGATGACTGCTGCTGCTCCGATAACGGATACCGGGATCCGGCTGAAGCCAAGGGGTCGATTCGCCCTGTATTCGTGCATGGACGTAGAGGCCCTGGGTGTAATTTGTCCCGGGTGCTTGGGACTAGTGTGCCACCTGAAGCCCTTCGGACAATGTGAAGCCTGTGGGGAGTTCCTGTTCGAGGTGGATCCGGCAGTTGACAGGCCAAGAACCATCTACCCAGGCCGGGCTTTAGGTAACACTACTCGCAGAGGAGGAATTACTGTTGTAAAAGCCATCCCAGCGCACACTGCAGCAACAGAGGAGGAGGTCGTTAAAACTCAACGGGAGAAATCCGAGGATGCTGACTCGGTCACCACTGTCTCACAGCGTCCGCCACTGAAGAAGAGAACCAGCATGGTGGCCCCGACCAGTGGTGGTGGCGGACCATCTCGCCAGCTTACGCCAGGCCTAGACGTATCCGTTGACGAGTGTTCCGGACGTCCCGCTTCAAGTAAAGGCCGAGGTGAGCCGGGCAAAGAGACTTGGTGCATGGGCGGAGGTGCCGGGAAGGCATGGCCCAGTACGCCTGCGGGAGGCGTTAGCTCCGTCTCTACAACGGGCTACATACCCGCGGAGGAGTGTGATACCTCGGATCTGGAGTCGCTCTCTGATATGGGAGATGACACAGCTATTGACGAACTGTTTGCAGAGAAGGGCTGGGACAAAGTACCGCTAGCTTCGTTCCGAAGGCCCCGGAATTCACCCATGTCCACGGGGGAGAGTACACCCCGGGTGGAGGCACCAGCGCCTGGACAAGGGTCCTGTCCCCAGCCCGCCTCTACGTCTCCGGTGCCGCCTGCATCAGGTACTGGGGAGCAGAAGTTGATACTACGGGCACTCATGCCCCAACCAGAAGTGGTCAAGGCCCCTCGCCACTCGGACTCTATAGATCTACCCGGCGAAGGGGACAAAGCCACAATGCCTCCGCTGTCAAGGTTTCAGAGACTCTTCTGCCAGAAAGTTGCTGCTGACTACGGGTGGGAATATCCGTACCTCTCCAAGGAGTTACTCTACGAAGTGAAGGTGTACCGAGAGCGCTGGTATAATGACTTCGTGTGGACCCACCTTAAGGTCCCACACGCCCGCAGGTATTTGACATGCTCTCCAAAGACAGCTCAGCGGTTCAAGGACTGCAAGGCAAAGTGGATGAGGGGAAGACACATCCATGCGGATAAAGTGTTGATCCGACGCAAAGAAGGTGAAGATGTGGAGTACCATTTGGAGACCATGGATCGGCATCTAAAACCTGTTGTTCTGCCGCATCCCCGCTTCTACCTCTGAGGAGAAAGAGACTCCATTTGTTTGCTTTTGAAAGGACCTTGCACCCCCTGAACTTTGCTGTTTGACTTTCTTGTTGGTGCCATCATCAGAGTTTTGCTCAGCAAGAGGGGTGCTTGTGTCATTCCAAGGAAGAACTGTTCCAGTTGTTGTTCTTTCCTCTCCGGTGAGAAGTTGCGGACTTTGGGGTAGATAGGGTCTGGAGTCAAGCAGCAAGAAAAGAGAAGATGCTTCAACGGGTGCAGTTACCGTGAGGCTGTCACCAGGTGGCAGTCTCGTGCAACGTTACACATTGTACACACTCGCACTGGAGGAAAGGATATTTCTCTTCGGAGGAGTTTCTTTTTCTCTCACACATACACATGTGTCAGGGTTTTATTGTTTCTTTTCCCTTCCCTCTGCAGGAGAGCATCCCGTCAAGATTATGGAACCTGGGGTGGTTCTTAGTTAGGATGGGAGGGAAAAGAATAAGGTTTTAAATGTTGTCTTTCACTCCTCTTTTGTTGCAGGGGCTCAGACACAACTTCTCCGTTAGGATAGTTTCCTAAAAATTTTTGGGTTTTCAAATTGTTAGTTGGTTTCTGGATTGGATTATGTCAGCCGTTGAGGGCGTGATTCACTCCAGACACTGGGGTCCAGTGTAAAAAGACAGGGGGAATGTGTAGCGGGTACTTACTTTCCCGGGTGCATTTTTTGAATCTAGCCGTGACATCAGTGTTATGTTCCCTGGGTCCACCAGGTGGCGCTGCCACCGTGGCTGGAGGGACGAATGTCACTGTGTGTCGAGCCTCTTGTTTTTGTCCTCTCTCGGTAGCGGTATGGTGGGGCGGGGAACCCGCCGTGCTTGCTGGGAGAGGGAATAAAAGGGGCCGGCCATTTTGGTCACGGGGTCTTCGTCCCAAGCACCTTCAGCTTGCGGACGTGGGTTCGTGCTAGTCCCCTAGGAGGCCTCGGCCTAGGGGACCAACGGAGATCGCGTTCCACCTCAGGCACCTTCAGCCCTGGGGTGAGGTACTTACAAGAAGGTCCGGAGCTCAGTGCCCAACACTGAGTTCCGCGAGGGAAGGGTCCTAAGGCACTTCGGGATGGAGGCCTGAATCTGAGTAAGACGCAATGGACCGGGGAGAGCTCCTCACTCGAAGACCCGGTGCAGCAGACTGGCGGTGACGGGTGAGTCTCTTGTCGGAGACCGTCCAGAAGGATCCCCTTTACCTCGTGCGGAGACCATATCCCACTCTCCAGGAGGAGAGTGGAGGAGCGAATTTGTGTCTGGGCCTATTCACACTCACACCTCCTTTTCTGTTCTATCTGTCAAGGAAGTCCCTGTATGGTGTGTTCTAATAAAGGAGTGTTGGACTTTAATGGTGTGAGGCTCACTTCCTGGCGGACGAAGTTCACAGTGACTCTTGGAGGGAGGATCCGGGTGCACGGCACAGACCCGAAGGTAAACAAGACATTGCTGATACCACAGGTATTCTACACGTGGTGGAAGCTAGGCGTGGCCCACCCGCTCTCTCTCTCTCTCCACCTTACCAGATACCCCTAGACAAGAGACAGTGCGAGCCGCACGGAGAGAGAAGAGGGGCAGGCGCTACACATTTTTTTTTTTTTTACTAGTAATGGCGGCGATCAGCGATTTTTATCGTGACTGTGATATTGTGGTGGACACATCGGACACTTTTGACACATTTTTGGGACCATTCACATTTATACAGCGATCCCTGCTATAAAAATGCATTGATTACTGTATAAATGTGACTGGCAGGGAAGGGGGTAACAGTAGGGGGCGATCAAGGGGTTAAATGTGTTCCCTAGATAGTGATTCTTACTGTGGGGGGAGGGGACTGACTGGGGGAGGTGACCGATCTGTGTCCCTATGTACATGGGACACACCATCGGTCTCCTCTCTCTGACAGGACGTGGATCTGTGTGTTTACACCCCATCATTACACACAGATCCACGGTCCTGCTCAGTTACTGGGCAATCACGCGCATCGGGTCCCCAGTGACGCGGCGGGGGCGCACGCCCCCTAGTGGCTCGGGAAGGCATGACGTCCGCCCAGAGCGAGAGGGTCTTCGTCCCGCCGTCATTTGAAGGCAGGCAGTAGACAAGTGGTTAAACTAATTTTAATATTACACAAAAATAACCCGAGTAAATCTAAGATGCGTGTTTTAAATTATTATTTCATTTATTAAGGGAAAAAAGCTGTTCAAACCTGCCTGGCCCTATGTGAAAAAGTAATTGCCCCCTCCCATGCTGAATCATGAATGAACTGTGATTAACCACAATTTTTGGAAATCTGAGTTAAATTTCATTTGCCACACCCAGGCCTGATTACTGCTAGACCTGTTGAATCAAGAAATCACATAAATAGAAGCTGTCTGACAAAGTGAAGCACGCTGACAGATCACAAAACCCACACATCATGCCACAATCTAAAGAAATTCAAGAACAGATGAGAGTCATTGATCTGTATCAGTCTGGAAAGGATTATAAAGCCATTTCTAAGGCTTTGGAACTCCAGTGATCCACGGGGAAAGAAATTATTCACAAATGGAGATAACTTCATTTATAATAATTTATGAGAAAACTCAACCTAAAGAAACACTTTGCATTAAATCAAGACACGAGGATAATGGAACCCACGGCTTACAAACAAATCACACTGAGAAACAACTCCCTGTATAACCCACAAACCCCGGGTAACCAATGCCTGGGAGCATTTAAGAAGATGGTAGAGGAGGACATAAGAAACCTGGAAAGGAAATCACAAAGAAATAATAAGAATATATGGAAAACCATCAAACAGATCGGAGAAAAGAAGGAAGTGGTAATAAGACCAGCCGATAAGGGGGGAGGTCTGGTTATACTTAATAAGATAGACTACGAGGAGGAAATGGATAACCTTTTGAAAGTGGAAAATACATATAGAATACTTAAAAGGCAATCCGAAGTTGGTCCTCGAAGGCAAACTTAAATCTTTTGTCACCAAGGGAAGGGCTCTGGGGATTCTTAACCAGAAAGAAGCAGAATATTTGATATCTGAGTCAACTAAAACACCTGTGATATACCATGTCCCTAAAATTCATAAGAGAACAGTGAAGCCACCAGGGAGACCACGGGATTTACTCCATTTTTTCCAGATTGAGTGAATACCTGGATACGTTTTTAAAACCATTGGTAATTAAAGGCAAATCCCATCTGAGGGACAGCTCGTATCTGCTGGCTGAACTTCAAACAGATGTTGCAGACTGCCTAATTGCCACCATTGATGTGGACTCCCTGTATATAAGCATTGTGCAGGCTGATGGCCTGAAGGGGGTGGAGAAGGCCCTACATGAGCACACAGATAAAACAGGAACAGATCAACTATATCCTTAAAGGCTTACGGTTAGCCGTGGAAAATAACCATTTTTGGTATAAAAAACACTACTTTGTACAAACCACGGGCGTCGCAATGGGGGCACGTTATGCCCCAAGCGTGGAAAACTTATTCATGGATATGTGGGAGGAAGAATATATCAATCATAAAAACATACCACAAATACAATTCTATAAGAGGTATATAGATGACCTGGTCATTCTATGGAAAGGCACGGAAGCAACGTTTAACAATTTTTTTATCAGAATGAAAGAATAACAGGTATGGACTAACATTCACAGAAAAGTGCCACAATGAGCGGATGGAATACTTAGATTTGGAAATTCTCAAGGAAGGGAATGAGCTATATACACAGACCTACTTTAAGAAGACTGACAGAAACGGGTACATACCCACCTCCAGCTGCCACCACCCTAAGTGGAAGGCCAACATCCCTAAGGGACAGCTGTTAAGAATTAGGCGTAACTACCATAAAGAGGAGGATTATGACAGACAAGCATAAGTCTTAATCAACAGATTTAAAGAAAAGGGTACCATGAACATCATTTGAAAAAACTTAAAGATTTGGTAAGGAAAGTAGACAGGAAAATTTACTAACAAAGAAAATTCAAATGCAAAAAACCAAGTACTCAGATATAGCATTCATCACTGGATACAGCAACCAGTATTCCCAACTTGAGCATATCATCAAAAAATATTGGCCAATACAGGAAGAAGACAGGACACTTTCCAAGATACTACCGTGCAGCCCAAGGTTTATCTATAGAAAAGCCCCAACATTAAGGAACCATCTGGTCCATAATGTGATAGACCCCCAACCAGAGTACAGATCTGTCTGGACCTGAAATGGTTTTACAAGTGTCAAAGGTGCCTACCATGTAGAAAAAGTAAACCACAACCAAGGAGAAAAACAACATTCAAGTCACACGTATATAACAAGGAATATCAAATCAAAGAATTGATTGCATGCAACAGTACGCATGTTACGTACGTGATAGAATGCCTGTGTCGTTTACAGTATGTGGGCCGTACCACTAGACCGTTAAGGGTCAGAATTCGGGAACATATTACAAACATAAGAAAAGGGTTCCCCAAACATAGCCTGTCCAGACACTTTGATGAGGTGCACCATAGGGACCCTTCTGGACTTATTTTCTATGGTGTAGACATCATCAAAGACCACTGGAGGGGAGGGAATAAGAAAATCCTGGTGTCTCAGAACGAAACCAGGTGGATACATAGGTTGGGGTCCCTTGCCCCTAGGGGCCTCAACCTGGCTATTGACCTAAACTGCTTCCTTTCCAATTTCTGATGGGTTTTTTTTTCCAACCTCAGATGGCCCATCCATTTTGCAATATCCCCTGCTTTAAATTAATTTTCCATTATTTTTCCAATATATACACACACCTTCCTGACATTAGGAATTAGAGCAGGATGTCCCGCCAAACACATGGACCTTAGGGGGTCAAGTGTTTATACCACTCATATAGTACAGGCTTCTCTGGCAAACATGCAGTCCCAGATGGGTCGGTATGTTTTAAACTCGACCAGATTGCAATTGTGTTGTATTAGGTGAGTCTGTGAAAGGGGAAGGACCATCATGACTATACCAATCATGTAGGGGAGGCCTGTAGAACTACACACTGACTGTTATAGGTCCTATATGAGGCACCCATCATTTATATAATACAGGCTTAGTGGTTTATGGGGGACAGATATAGTACCCAATTCCATCATCTTTATGATCTAATTCTTTTATTTTTAGTTATTAATACAGATAGGTATTCTCTTGTCGATATCATCGATTATTAATAGTTGGTAGAAAGTACTACTAATTTATTGTATTTTATGCATTTCTCCTTTAGAAAATAAACTGTCATTGATAGCAATTGCGGCATCTGGGAAACTAATTTGGTTTCATTCCACAAGAGGGAGCCATGCGAGGGAGGCCATTAGTGGGAACACATAACATTTACAGAGGAAGTACACACTCCAAACGCCCATAAGGGGCGGAACTCAGACGCCGCTTGCTAGATAAGGATCAGGGACGTAACGGGATGACATCACCTCAGAGGAAGACAGCACGTCGAAACGCGTCAGGTGATTGGCTACCCAGTACGTCCGCGTCACGTCCGGTTTGCGGGAAGTGTGTAGTGGAACACACGCCGAGGCTCTAAGCAGCCAGTCTAGCGAGACTCACTGTGGTTTAAGCCTCTCTGTACCATTTTGTTATAGGCAAACTTGCCCCTTGTTTTGCATGTTATTTGGAGCAATTAGCCTATAATTTTTAGACACTATTTTTAGATATAATTTTAAATAAAGCGATTTTATGCTATGGGAGCATTCTGGTTTTATTCCTGAGGAGCTGAATGGGATTTTTTTCCATACTGGATGGTACAAACAAGGAGCGAAACCTTACAGAGGGTAACAGCCGAGCAACACCTTAGGAGCTAAAGGAACGGCCTGTGGAATTTACCAGAAGAGCCTTATACCCCTGCAGGGGTGCTTCAGTCTGGTGAGTGGGGACCCATATGAGAGGGGAGCACAAAAAGTCACCCTATTTTTGCTTGAGAATTCATCTGTTGGAATATACATGACGGAAGTCACTTAGAGTTTAGCTATTGGGATATAATCAAGCGGAACTTTCCTTCACAGTTACATATCTAGCGATACCCCCCGTTAAGGGGGCTGCTGGTATTGATTTGGGCCCTGTAGTGCACCGTTGTCAACCCCTGGCAATCGGCTCTAACCTCCCGTGGCAACACTAGTAATAGTGGGATAAGACCGCGTGACCGCAACTCTTGGTGACGCAGTCTTATAGCAAGCATGCACAGCAATATACTGTAGCGCCTTCCCCTCTTCTCTCTCCGTGCGACTCGAACTGTCTCTTGTCTAGGGGTATCTGGTAAGGTGGAGAGAGAGAGAGCGGGTGGGCCACGCCTAGCTTCCACCACGTGGGAATACCTGTGGTATCAGCAATGTCTTGTTTACCTTCGGGTCTGTGTTGTGCACCCGGATCCTCCCTCCAAGAGTCACCGTGAACTTCGTCCGCCAGGAAGTGAGCCTCACACCATTAAAGTCCAACACTCCTTTATTAGAACACACCATACAGGGACTTCCTTGATAGTTAGGACAGGAAAGGAGGTGTGAGTGTGAATAGGCCCAGACACAAATTCAGTCCTCCACTCTCCTCCTGGAGAGTGGGATATGGTCTCCGCACGAGGTAAAGGGGATCCTTCTGGACGGTCTCCGACAAGAGACTCACCCGTCACCGGCAGTCTGCTGCACCGGGTCTTCGAGTGAGGAGCTCTCCCCGGTCCATTGCGTCTTACTCAGATTCAGGCCTCCATCCCGAAGTGCCTTAGGACCCTTCCCTCGCGGAACTCAGTGTTGGGCACTGAGCTCCGGACCTTCTTGTAAGTACCTCACCCCAGGACTGAAGGTGCCTGAGGTGGAACGCGATCTCCGTTGGTCCCCTAGGCCGAGGCCTCCTAGGGGACGAACACAAACTCTGGTCCGCAAGCTAAAGGTGCTTGGGACGAAGACCCCGTGACCAAGATGGCCGGCCCCCTTTATACCCTCCCGCAGCAAGCACGGCGGGTTCCCTGCCCCACCATACCGCTGCCGAGAGAGGACAAAAAGGGCCTCGGCACACAGTGATATTCGTCCCTCCGGTCACAGTAACAGCGCCACCTCATGTACCGCAGGGAGCATAGCACTGATGTCACAGCCAGATTCAAAAAATGCACCCGGGAAAGTAAGTACCCGCTACAATACTTTAAAACTACTATTAAGGTAACTGAAGCTGACACCAAATGTACTTGACCCAGATATTTTACTGATGCTAATGGGCAAGTAATAAAAGAACAATATAACAAGTTGCAGGTCCCTGCAATAAACAGTATTTAAGATAAACAGAATAACCAGAACAATAATGTATTGCTATGCGACTCTAACGCTGCCCTTTTACAGCTACTTCCCCTCGTGGGCAGACTAACACCCAGCAATGTCTACCTATGCAGTCAGGCCTGACTGATCTAAATGGAAGTTCAGGGTAAACAATCTTCGCTAGCAATCTTTCGGTGGTGCACTTGAAGAACAACTTTGTAATCCAAATGAATAGTGAAGATAAAGTATCTGTCTAAGTCAGAGCAAGTGCTCTCTCACCACCCGACAGTCCAAGTCTGTTTCCTCTGCCGATTCGTCTAGGAACAGGAATCCACCGACATCCGGGCCTTCAGTCCTTCTGGTGTACTGCAGCAAGGAGGAGAAGATGTCTCTCAGGTTCAGCTAGGCTGGCAGAGGGGCTCTTTGGAAAAGAGCACAAGGCCCAGGCTTCAGGCCTTGTGCACACAGCAGTTCAGCACAGAGATCCTCTTGCTAGGAGAGGGTGTGTCCAAAGAGACAGAACAAACTCCGCCTCCCCTTTATTAAAGGGGTCTTCCAGATTCCGATAAGCCTCCTGCCCGCAGACCCCCACAACCACTGGACAAGGGTTGTGGGGATGAGGCCCATGTGGCCTGGTACGGTTCAGGAGGGGGGGGGGCGCTCTCTCGCCCCCCCTCTTTTCCTGCGGTCTGCCAGGTTGCGTGCTCGGATAAGGGTCTGGTGTGGATTTTTGGGGGAACTCCACGCCATATTTTTTTTTACATTTGGGTTGGAGTTCCACTTAAAATCCATGCCAGACCTGAAGGGCCTGGTATGGATATTTGGGGGGAACCCCATGTCATTTTTTTTTTAAATTTGATGCAGGGTTCCCCTTAATATCCATACCAGACCTGAAGGGCCTGGTAATTGAATTTGGGGGGACCCCCACACATTTATTTATTTTATCAATGACTTTTCTATGTATTGCCGGGAGCCGACAATTCATTAATAGCCGCGAGTGAGTTTTAAATGGCTTTTTTTCCTTCAGAAATGACGATTTGTGCAGGGACAGTTCTAAGCACGGGAAACATGCGCCACTTTACATGCATATCATACACACCCCCCAGGTAGGAAATTTAAAGGAATATTTCACTTTTTATTTTTCACTTTAATCATCATTAAAATCACTTCTCCCGAAAAAACGTCAGTTTGTAAAACTTTTTTTTGCATTGATACATGTCCCCTGGGGCAGGACCCCGGTCCCCAAACACTCCCCTGGGGCAGGACCCGGGTCCCCAAACCCTTTTTAGGACAATAACTTGCATATTCGCCTTTATAATTAGCACTTTTTATTTCGAACGTTCGAGTCCATTGTATTTAATAGGGTTCTAAAGTTCACACGAACTTTAGGTCTGTTCGCAGGTTCTGGTGCGAACCGAACCCGGGGGTGTTTGGCTCATCCCTAATCCTGACTTCGGTATGGTGGTGATGGGTTTAGTTCAACAGCAAGTTTTTCATCAAGAGCTAAAACTTCTTCAAAGAGGAGATAGTCTTCCAAATTTAAGCCCTCTTAGTTACCTTGACCCCATTCTGGTTCAAGGACTTCTTCGTGTTGGTGGAATGCTGTCAAGATCAACCCTTAGTCAAGGTATTAGTGGGTGACAGTAGTGCAAGATAAGAAGGACTATGTATCAAAACCCTCAATTATTGAACGTCCTATTGAAAAGCTAGTAGATCTCATAGAAAGTAAATGAGTTGCCAGTTTAGTGATACACTAGCATACCACTGCAATACAGTAGCCAGTCACAGAGGTACTTATAAGCTAAATTGTGTAATACTCATGTTTTTATAGCGGCCATGGTTATGTTCTGTAAATAATGTATGACTCTAAGTCATATATTCGTCATACATAATTTGGTGCGGGTGTAATTGTCCGCCTGTCACTTTAAATCTTTGTTCAGCACTGACTGGCAGGTGGAACCTTTATTGCCTTACTTTTGTTCCCCTGGGGAATATTTTAATCACCGGACACTTCCTCCTTCTTCTAGTTTGAGAGAAAAGAAGGCCCTCATGTTTCAGCATTCACTCAGAGGCAAGACTAGCCAGCAGATGGTTTATGAAGTTTTCTAAAGTTTAAAGTTTGCACCCCTTGGCAAGCGGAGCGAGGTAATGCCGTAAAGGTGCGCTGTCGCTGTCGCTGTCATTGTCAGTGTATATGTCTTGGGCATAAATTGTGTCCATGCTGTTAGTTAGGATATGCTGTAGACAATCCACATGTTTTAAACATATTGTCATGTTTCTTTAGATGTTTTATGTTAATTTAGATATATGTGTGTAGATAATGGAACTCCACTTTGTAATTCTGTTGTAACCCCCTTTTTGGTGATCACTGTAAACGAATGTATTGTATGTCATTTTACACTTTTCACGGTGCAATCGGTAATTATGGTGTTTAAGGAGTTAAAAGATTAACCTCTCTAGTGTTCAACCTTAATGCACACCTTTGAGGCAAAAGAATAAAAGTACGGCACCCGTCAGAAGCTCTCCTCTCGTTATTTACTCAAAGCCAATGGGGCCGCTACACCTAATCTGGCTGCTCCTATCAGCCAAGAAGATTGGAGCAAGATCTGGTTTATAGTGGAATCCGCCTATAAAGTACTCTACCGATGGTACCGGGACCCAGCCTGGATTGCCCTGGTGAACCCAATTTCACAAAAAAAAAAATTTTGGTTATATTGGTTGCCGTCCCAAAAAGAGGTGTATTGGAGTTTTTCGTGACAATTGAAGGGATGATGGCAACTCTGAGTCAACACTGATTGAATTACCAACTTATAATAACAGCTGCTTCTGAGACTGTGGTCCAAGTAGTCATGTACCGCATATCTGGTGGTCTTGCACGAAACTACTTTTGTTCTGCTCCAGAATTTTTGGGCTCCTCCAGACCCTGTTTCATCTCATAGTCCCTAAGTATCTCTTCTTTTCCCGCCAAACAGATGATAGGCAAAGCCTGGAAGAAGCCCTCGGTTTCTTTACAAGAAGTCAGAGAATGTATATTTTGTTCTTCAACCCTAACTTATTTTTTCCACTTAAAACAGGGGTGTCAAACACATTTTCTTCGTGGGCCACATTACCAGTATGGTGCCCTCAAAGTACAGGTTGTACCTAAGGTGAGTGCAGAGTTCAGGATTACAATACGTGCAGAGTGCAGTATTCAGGAGTGTGCTATGTGCAGGGATCAGGAGTGAGCTATGTACAGAGTGCAGGGTTCAGGAGTGAGCTATGTACAGAGTGCAGGGTCCAGGAGTGAGCTATGTACAGAATGCAGGGTTCAGGACTGTGTTATGTACAAACTTCAGGGTTCAGAAGTGAGCTATGTACAGAATGCAGGGTTCAGGAGTGAGCTATGTACAAACTTCAGGGTTCAGGAGTGAGCTATGTACAGAGTGCAGAATTCAAAGGTGCGCTAGGTACAAAGTGCATTGTTCAGCAGCGAGCTGTGTACAGAGTGCAGGGTTCAGGAGTCCTCTCTCTCACATTCTCTCATATCCAGTTGGTCATAACTTTCTTCTTCAAAAATCAATAACATTATTGAATGGGAAATCCTATGAATGAAGGAGGTGGGCCAGGGACAGGCTGAGGAGAAAAGAGCAAGATGATGCTGGATATCATCCAGCCACGAACTGATGGGGGGGGGGGGCTCTATCTGCAGCTTCTAATGCACATTGTGAGGAACTCACAGTGTGCAGTGAAATCAGAGGAAGCCGTTTTAGTCTAGGAGAAGAGCCGGTACACATATGCGAGACTGGAGGAGAGTCCGGAGTTCAGATTTAAATTGCAAAGGGTCTTCCAGCATAACGCATGCCCCTACGTCTGGAGTATCGTACTATAAGAAGTATCATGTACCTGTGCAACCCTCCTCCCCCGTACTGTACAAACAGCGCTCTGTGTATTCTGGACGGGATGCTTTGTAGGGAATTTACAGAGACGCCAGAAGAAAAAACACGTCAGACAAATCCAAGAAAAATGTTTCTGCATTCTGAGGAAAACCCCTCCGAGGCTCGAAGTTCGGAGGAAACAGTGTGCAATGTTATGTGTCTATGGAGGAACCGGCCAAGCTTAGAGATCCTGGGCACCAAAACCAGCTCAGACTCCCGCCTGGCGCCAAAACCAGCTCAGACTCCCGCCTGGCGCCAAAACCAGCTCAGACTCCCGCCTGGCGCCAAAACCAGCTCAGACTCCTGCCTGGCACAAAAACCAGCTCAGACTCCTGCCTGGCACAAAAACCAGCTCAGACTCCCGCCTTGACTCATCTGTAATCATTGGAGCAGCTATTGATTTCTTTGGGCTGTTCTGGATCTCACAGGCTCTACAGGTTTGATTGCTCTCCTCTGTTTTCTAGAGGCTTTTGGAACATAGGAGGTTAAGCAAGGCAAATGGGCAACCTGAATTAATTATTGTGCTTCAGCCAACCCCTGGGGAAGGGTGCTCAGTAGGTGGCTGGAGAGGCATATAAATAGTCTGAGCTTTAGAACAACGAGGGAGATGGCCAGAGACTGGGGCCATGGTACAGGAGATGGCCAGAGACTGGGGCCATGGTACAGGAGATGGCCAGAGACTGGGGCCATGGTACAGGAGATGGCCAGAGACTGGGGCCATGGTACAGGAGATGGCCAGAGACTGGGGCCATGGTACAGGAGATGGCCAGAGACTGGGGCCATGGTACAGGAGATGGCCAGAGACTGGGGCCATGGTACAGGAGATGGCCAGAGACTGGGGCCATGGTACAGGAGATGGCCAGAGACTGGGGCCATGGTACAGGAGATGGCCAGAGACTGGGGCCATGGTACAGGAGATGGCCAGAGACTGGGGCCATGGTACAGGAGATGGCCAGAGACTGGGGCCATGGTACAGGAGATGGCCAGAGACTGGGGCCATGGTACAGGAGATGGCCAGAGACTGGGGCCATGGTACAGGAGATGGCCAGAGACTGGGGCCATGGTACAGGAGATGGCCAGAGACTGGGGCCATGGTACAGGTGATGGCCAGAGACTGGGGCCATGGTACAGGCGATGGCCAGAGACTGGGGCCATGGTACAGGAGATGGTCAGAGACTGCGGACATGGTACAGGAGATGGTCAGAGACTGCAGACGGTGTACAGGAGATGGTCAGAGCCTGCAGACGTGGTACAGGAGATCAATGCAGCCTCACCAGTGCCCATCAGATGCAGCCAGCCTGTGTCCCCAGTTCAGCCAGCCTGTGTCCCCAGTTCAGCCAGCCTGTGTCCCCAGTTCAGCCAGCCTGTGTCCCCAGTTCAGCCAGCCTGTGTCCCCAGTTCAGCCAGCCTGTGTCCCCAGTTCAGCCAGCCTGTGTCCCCAGTTCAGCCAGCCTGTGTCCCCAGTTCAGCCAGCCTGTGTCCCCAGTTCAGCCTACCTGTGCAGGGGAAGAGAGAGGAGAGCCGCTGCTGATGGGTGATCTGTCTATCAAAGTGCCTGGACAAGGGGGAGGGGCTGTATGTGATGGCGCGCCGCAGGCAACACACAGCTATTGAAATGAAAGCTGTTATGTTCCCGGCGCTCTAATCACCAGGCGGCAGCGGCTCTCCTCTCCCACAATGCCACCCCCGTAATAGGTGGCACCAGGGGCGGGGGCGGAGCCCCGCCCCCACCCTGGCCCTCGCCCCATTTTCGGCTCCAGTATCGGCCTATTTTCTCTTTCGGCTTTTTAGCGAAAGAGCCCTTTTCGGACGATATGTTTCGGTGGCCGAAATTTCGGTGCATCCCTAATAATAATAATAATAATAATAATAATAATAATAATAATAATATCATACAATCCCATATACCTAATTCTATACCCACAGTTGATCCAGAGGAAGGTGATAAACCCCACCAGAGCCGATCCAATTTGCTACAGCAGGGGAAAAAATTCCTTCCTGATCCCCCGAGAGGCAATCGGATTTTCCCCGGATCAACTTTACCTATAATTGTCAGTACCCAGTTATATATAAATGTCAGTACCCAGTTATATTCTGTACATTTAGGAAAGAATCCAGACTTTTCTTATAGCAATCTACTGATCTGGCCAGATCCACCTCTGCAGGGAGTCCATTCCACATTTTCACACCTCTTACTGTGAAGAAACCTTTCCGTATTTGGAGGTGAAATCTCTTTTCCTCTAGATGTAAAGAGTGCCCCCTTGTTCTTTGTGATGACCGTAAAGTGAAAAACTTAAACACCAAGTTCTCTATATGGACCCCTTATATATTTATACATGTTGATTTTACAAGGTGGGGGGTTCACTTATATTTTAACCACATCAGCTCCAGAGGGTTTTCCCCCCTTTATGATCAGGCCATTCTTTGCTATTCAGCACTAGTGATGAGCCGAACACTCCCCGGTTTGGTTTGCACCAGAACCTGCGAACGGACAGAAAGTTTGTGCGAACATTCCAACACTGTTAAAGTCTATGGGACTCGAACATGAGAAATCAAAAGTGCGAATTTTAAAGGCTAATATGCATGTTATTGTCCTAAAAAGTGTTTGGGGACCCGGGTCCTGCCCCAGGGGACATGTATCAATGCAAAAAAAAGTTTTAAAAACTGACGTTTTTTGGGAGCAGTGATTTTAATGATGCATAAAGTGAAAAAATAAAAGTGAAATATTCCTTTAAATATCGTACCTGGGGGGTGTGTATAGTATGCCTGTGAAGTGCCACGTGTTTCCCGTGTTTAGAACTGTCCCTGCACAAAATAACATTTCTAAAGGAAAAAAAGCCATTTAAAACTGCTTGCGGCTTTAATGTAATGTCTGGTCCCGGTAATATGGATGAAAATCATTGAGAAAAATGGCAAGGGTACCCCCCAGCCCATTACCAGCCCCCTTGGGTCTTGTATGGATATTAAGGGGAATCCGCACCCAAATTAAAAAAAGGAAAGGCGTGGGGCCCCCAGGCCCTGTATACTCTGAACAGCAGAGTTGTTAACGAATCTGTTTGTAATTTTGAACTGGTACATTTTTAAAGTGTAGCTCCAGCCAAAAAATCTATTTTTAAGCTTTTTGAAAAAAACACAGGGAAGGGTTATCACCCCTGTAACATTTGTTTTGCTGTCTGTGTCCCTCTACAGAAGATTTTATCTCACTTTCTGTCCCAATGACAATTGGATTTTGAAAATTTGGGGTTTTTAGTGAAACAAGGAACTCTTACAGGAGAGATTCCCTTCCTAGGGGTAGATTTCCTCTCACTTCCTGTTGTCTCCTCCCGTTTGCAAGTAGGATTCATTTATAAGTTGGATGTTGGAAATTAGGGGCCTGCCCTATATACTCTGCAGAAATTTGGGCCTTAGGTGTTGGTGTTGCCAAAACACTGTAAGCCCTCACAGTTACTCTTGGTGGGCGCAGGAACGGGCCCTGCTGCAAAGTATTGCAGCAAAAATTGTAATTACACGCCCCTGTTGAACAGGGGCAGAAAAATTGGGCCTTAGCCACTGGTGGCGTCACCCATAAACCAAAAATGTTCTTACAAGCTATCGGCATGATCATTGAGGAAGAGGATAGTCACTCAGCATAACAGGATAGTCACTCAGCATCAGCATAGGCAGTCTTGAAGGGATCTGACATTCCAAAAAAAATGATTCTGTTACATCAGCATAAGGTGCTTGGTAGCTGGTGGTGATCCAAGACTGATTAATTTTTATGAAGGTCAGCCGATCGACCGAGTTGGTGGACAGGCGCTCCCTGTGATGGGTTACAAAGCCTCCAGCAGCACTGAATGTGCATTCCGAAAGAACGCTGGATGCAGGACAGGCCAGTACCTCAATTGCATACTGTGCAAGCTCTGGCCAGTGATCCATCCTCAAGACCCAGTAACCCAGAGGATTTTCGGTGGGGAAGGTGTCCAAGTCTGATCTTGCCCCTAGGTATTCCTGCACCATGTAAAACAGATGCTGGAGATGGTTGCTGAAACCAATCATACCTTGGGGCTGCGGACTAAAAAATTGTCTGAAGGCATCGGTCAGACGGCCACCTTCCCCACCGCTCCTTCTACTACTGACCGAAGCCTCAGCAACTCTTCGTCCAGGACCAGGAATTTGTAACCTCCCAGGCTCTGGGAACGCGTTGCACAAACCTTTCTGCAAGGCCTCTCGAAGATGTTTCATCCTCTGCTCCCTCTGCGACGGCAAGATAAGGTCCGCAACCTTACCCTTGTAACGTGGATCAAGGAGGGTTGCCAGCCAGTAATGATCCCTCTCCTTGATACCACGAATACGAGGATCCTTCCGCAGGCTTTGCAGGATCAGGGAGGCCATGCAGCATAGGTTTGCTGAGGCATTTGGTCCGGAGTCCTCTGGGTCACTAAGGACGACATAATCCGCAGCCACCTTCTCCCAGCCACGTACAAGTCCCTGGGTTTCTTGGGAATGTAATTGATCCCTTGAAGACTGCTGCTGATGCTGAGTGCTAGGCTCCACCTCCATGCTGACACAATCCTCCTCCTCCTCCTCCTCTTCCCGTGCGATGGGTGGGACAGAAGGAACACTGTCTGGATAAAGGGGGCCTTGAGAGGTAAGGAAGTCCTCCTCTTCCTCCCTCTGTTCTGCCTCAAGTGCCCTGTCCATTATTCCACGCAGCGTGTGCTCCAACAGGTGGACAAGAGGTACAGTGTCACTGATGCATGCACTGTCACTGCTCACCATCCTCGTGGCCTCCTCAAATGGTGCCAGGACAGTGCATGCATCCCTGATCATGGCCCACTGGCGTGGGGAAAAAAAATTCAAGCTCCCCTGACCCTGTCCTCGTGCCATATTGGCACAGATACTCATTGATGGCCCTCTGCTGCGTGTGCAGCCGCTGCAGCATGGCCAACGTTGCGTTCCACCTGGTGGGCATGTCACAGATTAGGCGGTTCTTGGGCAGGATAAATTCCTTTTGGAGGTCAGCCAGCCAAGCACTGGCATTATATGACCAGCAGAAATGCACACAGACTTTCCTGGCCTGCCTCAGGACATCCTGTAAGCCCGGGTACCTGCCCAAGAACCGCTGCACCACCAGGTTAAGGACGTGAGCCACACAGGGCACATGGGTCAGTTGTCTCTGTCGGAGGGCGGAGAGGAGGTTGGTGCCATTGTCGGAAACCACCATTCCTGACTTAAGCTGGCGTGGCGTCAACCACCTCTGAGCCTGCCCCTGCAGAGCTGACAGAATCTCTGCCCCAGTGTGGCTCCTGTCCCCCAAGCACACCAGCTCAAGCACCGCATGGCATCTTTTTGCCTGCGTATTTGCGTAGCCCCTTGAACGCCTATGGAGCACCGCTGGTTCCGAGGACAAGTACGCACAGGAAGAGGCCATGGAGGAAGAAGAAGAGGAGGGGGTGGAGGAGAGAGGTGTATCACAACCAGTAGTAGCATTTTGGAGGCGTGGCGGTGGAACAACCTCCAACACTACTGCACCTTGTCCTGCATCCTTCCCAGCTGCCAAAAGAGTGACCCAATGGGCCGTGAAAGAAAGGTAACGTCCCTGTCCATGCCTGCTGGACCATGAGTCAGCGGTAATATGCACCTTACCGCTGACCGCCCTGTCCAGCGAGGCCAAGACATTGCCTTCCACATGCCGGTAGAGAGCCGGAATAGCCTTCCGTGAGAAAAAGTGGCGTTTGGGAACCTGCCACTGAGGAACCGCACATTGCACAAACTCACGGAAGGGGGCCGAGTCTACCAACTGAAAAGGCAGCAGTTGAAGCGCTAGCAATTTAGCCAAGCTAGCATTCAACCGCTGGGCATGTGGATGGCTGGGAGTGAACTTCTTTCGACGGTCCAGCAGCTGGGGCAGGGAAATTTGCCTGCTAGAATCGGACGTCGGTGTACTGCTAGCAGAGTGGGCGCAAGTACTTGGCTGTGACACACCTAATTCTACACCTTCATTCCTCTCAGTGCATGTTTCAGAGAGGACTGAAGGTATAGTGGGGTTGGAGATCCCAGCTGATGCGGTGCAAGGAGAGGTCCGCTTTGTTCTTTGGTGTGGGTCTTTGAGGTAGGCTTGCCAACGAGCTGCATGGCAGGTCAACATATGTCTGGTCAGGCATGTGGTACCCAAGCGGCTGATGTTTTGGCCACGCGATATACGCTTGAGACATATGTTGCAAATGGCAACGGTGCGATCTGATGCACTCGCCTCAAAAAAGGCCCACACCAAAGAACAGCATGTTGCGGCTCAACACGGCCAGCTGCCGAAAAAAAGGACAAGCGTGCCCCACGGCCATGTGCGAATGAGGATGCACCATGTCTACGACCAGCACTGTTGCCTCTAGACACAGAGCCTGATTGCCCTCTTTTATTGGCCTGTGTGTGTCTGCCTCTTCTTGTTGGCCTTCCAGACATACTGTCTTTGATGTATTGGAATAGGTAGGTACACAAGGAATTGTCTGCAGTCTGCTTTAGCTGCACACTGTGGCCAGTATACAGTACACTGACTTAAAGGAGTAGTAAAGTTACATGTTTTTTCACCTTAATGCATCCTATGCATTAAGGTGAAAAAAACATTCGACAATACCGGCCCCCCCCGAGCCCCCGTTTTACTTACCTGGCCCCTCGAATGTCCCGCGCTCGTCCCCGTCATCCTCTTCGGTTTTCAGCCTGGCCGCCGATTGGCTACACTGGATGGATTGAAAGCAGCGCAGCCATTGGCTGGCGCTGCTGTCAATCACATCCAATGACGCGGCGCGCCGGGGGGCGGGGCCGAGTGATACAGTCGGCGGTTATGGCCGCCGCTGTATCAGGGGAGCGCGCCCGCAATAACTCCACACCATGCGAGCTCGCATTATGGTGTGGAATCCTTGCATGGAGGAGCCGAGACAGCCGCCGAGGGACCCCAGAAGCGGAGGATCGGGGCCACTGTGTGCAAAACGAGCTGCACAGTGGAGGTAAGTATAAACTGTTTGTTATTTAAAAAAAAAAAAACGGGAACCTGTAGTGTTCCTTTAAGAAACGTCAGGTTAGCTCAAGCAACTGCCTGTATTATCAGTAATAGAAAAGCAATAGTCTGCAGTCAGCTTTACATGCACACTGAGCCCAGGATACAGCACACTGACTTAATATACTGCAGCGAGAATAACACAGGAACACTCTGAAGTGAAATCTAGCTAAACTGAATACAGTATGTGTATATATATATATATATATATATATATATATAAACTCCTGGGATGCATATATATACTAAATACACTGACTAAAGCTAACTCAATCATCTGCCTGCTCTATCTAACTGAAATTAAATGACACTCTAATGCCGCGTACACACGATCATTATTCACGGCGGTTAAAAAACCGCCGTGAATAATGACATTAAAAACGAGGGAACGGCTTGTTCCCCACACACGGTCGTTTTTCATGTCATTTTTTCTCTTGTCGAGAAAAACGACCATCTGTGGGCTCCGCGGCAGTGTTTCCCTATGGGAAAACTGCCGCGGAAAAAATGTCGGAAAAAACGACGAGAAAAATTAGAACATGTTCTAATTTTTCTCGTCGTTTTTTATGCCGTATTTCTCGTCGAGAAAAATGACAAAATGCCCACAGACGATCATTTTTCTCGTTAAAAGGAAAAAAAAAATCGGTTTTCTCGACCAGAAAAAACGGTCGTGTGTACGCGTCATGACTCTCTATCTCTCTCTCTCACACGCCACAACACACTACACAAGGCCAACACGCAGGCGGCCTTATATAGTGTGGGGCGTGTACCTACTCCCCTGAGACATGATTGGCCAAAGGCACCCTTCCTTTGGCCAATTACGGCTCTCTGTACTGACGGCGCTGTGATTGGCCAAGCATCAGCCAGCAATGCACTGCGATGACGCAGTGAATTATGGGCCGTGACGCTCCACTCTAATTTGGCGCGAATGGCCCATATTGTTCGAAATTCGGCGAGCGCCCGAACAGACGATGTTCGAGCCGAACATGAGTTCGACTCGAACACGAAGCTCATGCCTATTCAGCACTTCCCTACTTTAACTGACAATTGCGCGGTCATGCAACATTGTACCCAAATGGCATTTTTATCATTTTGTCCCCCACAAGTAGAGCTGTCTTTGGGTGGTATTTGTATTGCTCAAAACAATCAATATACACGTATTGAGACTTTTTTAATCAAAAACATGTAGCAGAATACATATTGGCCTAAATCGATGAAGAAATTCGATTTTTTTCTTTTTTATTGGATGTTTTATAGCAGAAAGTAAGAATTTTTTTTTTTTTTTTTTTTTTTTAATTGTCGCCCTTTTTTTTGTTTATAGTGCAAAAAAAAAAAAAAACCCGCAGAGGTGATCAAATACCACCAAAAGAAAGCTCTATTTGTGGGAAAAAAATGACATCAGATTTTTTCGTGTACAACATCGCACGACTGCGCAATTGTCAGTTAAAGCGTCACAGTGCCGTATCACAAATAATGGCCTTGTAAACCCTCCGGAAGGCGAGGGGTTAAATAGCTTTGTATGATTTGATTCCTGTTCAGATTATTCAGCTGCCCGGCCTTCATGCTGAGCTGTTGGCAAATATGTTTGTTTAGAAGATAATCTGGTTAGGTGTTGGTTACTAAGTCATGCATTGAATATAAATGGCGGAATTTGTCCTGACCTGAACCTCCTGTGATCTTCTGTGGAGCACCCAGACCAGAAGATAGAGGCTTAGTATGTGGGAATCATAGGCAGGTGATTGGCTAAGAATGGAGAGTGAGAGAGACACTGGCTGCAGCTGCTCTCTGTATCTGCTGCCCTGTGGTAATAATATGGTTAACAGCTAGATCAGCCAGAGAAGGGAGCCACTGAGCAGGAAGAGTTCAATAGATGTAGTCAGGCAGCACTGCACTGTGGGAACTGTAGTCCAGAGGAGACAGACTCTGCTGTAATTGGGAGCTTTTGAACTGCATTTTCCAGAGGGAGATTGCCAGGGGGAGGGGTAGGAGCGGCATGTTCTCAGGACACAGCTTCCCAGAGAATGGCTGTCCCATGTGCACCAACACTGCTTCATAATGTCAGCCTGAGCAGGATCTGGAGAGTCACCTGGGGAGACAGTAATTGCTGTGTGACCAGAGCTGCATTATCACTGGGACTGGTGGGCTGCTGCTGTTGGAATATACTATCTGCTGCTAGACAAAGAGAGACTGGGCCCTTTAGGAACTGATAAAAACAACCATCTAGTAGCCTTATTGCTGCCTGCAGGCTTGACTGGGACTATTCTCATGCATACCAATGGTACAAGTGGGCCCCAATGCTAGCCGGCTAAAGAGTTAGGACTAAAGACTGTACCTGTACAGTTGCTACACAGAGACCTTCACCCATTGCTTATGCTAAGAAGTACTTCTCAGGGCACCAAATCCCAGCCATCCTCCTAGACTAGTTGTAATATTATTTTTCACATTGCGGTAATCCTTATATGACTATTGCTGATAATTCCAGTCTATTGGTACAGAACTCTATTACAAGCCTTGGCATGGTGATTATACAGTCTACTGGACTGCGCCTCCCTTCTGTGTGTTCATTTATCCTCATATCATTCTAACCCGTACCAGGTGTGTCAGAGGGGCTGGCGGTGTTCTTGGAGAACAGAGAACCCAAATTACCAAGTCACTCCTTCGGGGTTAGCGCTACAGAGCCAATCGGGTCCTGCTGAATGCGCTAAAGTGAATATCCTGACAAGTGTAAGCAAAAAATGTATTGTGATTGGTGTGCTGCCATTCATTCACAGTCCAGTCAGTAATGTGGCGGTGTGTGCCAAGGGCCTGGCTGCACTCTCTGGTAGGGTTGGAAGAATCACAAGACTGACTTGCTTAGAATGACAAAGACTTTGGCAAGTAAAACAGTAATTACAGCTGAACTCCAGGAATTCAGCCGCTTTGGAGAATGTTTTGGGTTACTCAGGGTTTAAAGGGGCTGTTTTTTGTTTTTTTAAATAACAAACATGTCATACTTACCTCCCATGTGCAGTTCGTTTTGCAGAGTGGCCCTGATCCTCCTCTTCTGGGGTCCCTCGGCGGCTGTCTCGGCTCCTCCCTCTGGGAAGCTCTCTCCCGAGGGGGTTACCTTGTGGGCGCGCTCCCTGTCCATATACACAGAGTGTATGACTCAGTCCCGCCCTATCGGGGGGCGCGTCATTGGATGTGATTGACAGCAACAGGAGCCAATGGCTGTGCTGCTATCAATCTATCCAATCAACGGCCAGTCTCCGTGGAGAAGCGGACGCCGGGGGACGCGCACAGCAGATTCGGGGCTCAGGTAAGTAAAATGGGGGGCTGGGGGGGGGCATAGGATGCACTAAGGTGAAAAATCACGAAACTTTACAACCCCTTTGAGGTATTTGTTACCTTGTGGGGTCATCTCTTTAATTTCGCTTTGATTGGGAGAAATTGCAGGTATGAGATATCCGAACACACAGGGAATCTGCCGAGCTTCAAAAGAGCTTCACCGAAGCATAAAAAACACTTCATAAAAGCATGTTGAAGCCAAAGCAAGTGTCAATGAGGAGATGGTCAGAGACTGCAGACATAGTACAGGAGATGATCAGAGACTGCAGACATAATACAGGAGATGGTCAGAGACTGCAGACATAATACAGGAGATGGTCAGAGACTGCAGACATAATACAGGAGATGGTCAGAGACTGCAGACATAATACAGGAGATGGTCAGAGACTGCAGACATAATACAGGAGATGGTCAGAGACTGCAGACATAATACAGGAGATGGTCAGAGACTGCAGACATAATACAGGAGATGATCAGAGACTGCAGACATAATACAGGAGATGATCAGAGACTGCAGACATAGTACAGGAGATGGTCAGAGACTGCAGATATAGTACAGGAGATGATCAGAGACTGCAGACATAATACAGGAGATGATCAGAGACTGCAGACATAATACAGGAGATGATCAGAGACTGCAGACATAATACAGGAGATGATCAGAGACTGCAGACATAATACAGGAGATGATCAGAGACTGCAGACATAATACAGGAGATGATCAGAGACTGCAGACATAGTACAGGAGATGATCAGAGACTGCAGACATAATACAGGAGATGGTCAGAGACTGCAGACGTAGTACAGGAGATGATCAGAGACTGCAGACATAATACAGGAGATGGTCAGAGACTGCAGACATAATACAGGAGATGGTCAGAGACTGCAGACATAATACAGGAGATGGTCAGAGACTGCAGACATAATACAGGAGATGGTCAGAGACTGCAGACATAATACAGGAGATGGTCAGAGACTGCAGACATAATACAGGAGATGATCAGAGACTGCAGACATAATACAGGAGATGGTCAGAGACTGCAGACATAATACAGGAGATGGTCAGAGACTGCAGACATAATACAGGAGATGGTCAGAGACTGCAGACATAATACAGGAGATGGTCAGAGACTGCAGACATAATACAGGAGATGGTCAGAGACTGCAGACATAATACAGGAGATGGTCAGAGACTGCAGACATAATACAGGAGATGATCAGAGACTGCAGACATAATACAGGAGATGGTCAGAGACTGCAGACATAATACAGGAGATGGTCAGAGACTGCAGACATAATACAGGAGATGGTCAGAGACTGCAGACATAATACAGGAGATGGTCAGAGACTGCAGACATAATACAGGAGATGGTCAGAGACTGCAGACATAGTACAGGAGATGATCAGAGACTGCAGACATAGTACAGGAGATGATCAGAGACTGCAGACATAGTACAGGAGATGATCAGAGACTGCAGACATAATACAGGAGATGATCAGAGACTGCAGACATAATACAGGAGATGATCAGAGACTGCAGACATAATACAGGAGATGATCAGAGACTGCAGACATAATACAGGAGATGATCAGAGACTGCAGACATAATACAGGAGATGATCAGAGACTGCAGACATAATACAGGAGATGATCAAAGACTGCAGACATAGTACAGGAGATGATCAGAGACTGCAGACATAGTACAGGAGATGATCAGAGACTGCAGACATAGTACAGGAGATGATCAGAGACTGCAGACATAATACAGGAGATGGTCAGAGACTGCAGACATAGTACAGGAGATGATCAGAGACTGCAGACATAGTACAGGAGATGATCAGAGACTGCAGACATAGTACAGGAGATGATCAGAGACTGCAGACATAGTACAGGAGATGATCAGAGACTGCAGACATAGTACAGGAGATGATCAGAGACTGCAGACATAGTACAGGAGATGATCAGAGACTGCAGACATAATACAGGAGATGATCAGAGACTGCAGACATAATACAGGAGATGATCAGAGACTGCAGACATAATACAGGAGATGATCAGAGACTGCAGACATAATACAGGAGATGATCAGAGACTGCAGACATAATGCAGGAGATGATCAGAGACTGCAGACATAATACAGGAGATGATCAGAGACTGCAGACCCTTTTATTTTTTGTTTTCCAATTTTCATTGCCCCCCCCCTCTAGGCTGAGGAACCTTTATCCTTTCTGCTAAACACCTTTATTACATTGTAAGAAGATCCATATCTAGGTTCCCTCCCCCACCCCCACATTACCCGCTGGGCCCCCCCCCCCACCTTACCTGCTGGGCTTTCTCCCCCCCCCACCTTACCTGCTGGGCTTTCTCCCCCCCCCACCTTACCTGCTGGGCTTTCTCCCCCCCCCCACCTTACCTGCTGGGCTTTCTCCCCCCCCCCCACCTTACCTGCTGGGCTTTCTCCCCCCCCCCACCTTACCTGCTGGGCTTTATCCCCCCCCCACCTTACCTGCTGGGCTTTATCCCCCCCCCACCTTACCTGCTGGGCTTTATCCCCCCCCCCACCTTACCTGCTGGGCTTTATCCCCCCCCCCACCTTACCTGCTGGGCTTTCTCCCCCCCCCACCTTACCTGCTGGGCTTTCTCCCCCCCCCACCTTACCTGCTGGGCTTTCTCCCCCCCCCACCTTACCTGCTGGGCTTTCTCCCCCCCCCCTTACCTGCTGGGCTTTCTCCCCCCCCACCTTACCTGCTGGGCTTTATCCCCCCCCCCACCTTACCTGCTGGGCTTTATCCCCCCCCCCACCTTACCTGCTGGGCTTTATCCCCCCCCCCACCTTACCTGCTGGGCTTTATCCCCCCCCCCACCTTACCTGCTGGGCTTTCTCCCCCCCCCCACCTTACCTGCTGGGCTTTCTCCCCCCCCCCACCTTACCTGCTGGGCTTTCTCCCCCCCCCTTACCTGCTGGGCTTTCTCCCCCCCCCCTTACCTGCTGGGCTTTCTCCCCCCCCACCTTACCTGCTGGGCTTTCTCCCCCCCCACCTTACCTGCTGGGCTTTCTCCCCCCCCCACCTTACCTGCTGGGCTTTCTCCCCCCCCCCACCTTACCTGCTGGGCTTTATCCCCCCCCCCCCACCTTACCTGCTGGGCTTTCTCCCCCCCCCACCTTACCTGCTGGGCTTTCTCCCCCCCCCCCACCTTACCTGCTGGGCTTTCTCCAGGAGAGTGATGAGAAGCAGGAGAAAGAGCTGGATTTCTGGCAGGATCTTCATGATTCCACGTTCGATCAGATCACATATTAGTTCCCGGAAAGTTGTTGGAATTTAAAGATCCATTAGAGGGACTGCAGCCTCGGGTCTCCTTCATGAGCTCACAGATTCACTTCCCCAGTTTGGAAGCTTCTGGAAGAGATTCTCTGAAGTCCAAAGTTTACTATTATCTTTCTGAAAAGTGGATTTGTCTTTCTAAAGCTCTACTTTCCTATTGGCAAAAAAAGTGACATCTCTTCCTGCTATTCCAGTAATACATGCTGGGGGGGGGGGGGGGGGGGGGGATGGGGGGGGGGGAGGGGAGGAGGGGAGGCGCCGCAAGCTGTCATTTCAAGGAAAAGGGAGAGGCTTTGGAGGAGGAACTTATTATATGTTTATAGAAAAGTCACCATTCCTGGGGATACAAAGTATCAGAAGGTTTCCCACATTGTAGGGCCACATCGATCGTCACATCGATCGTCACATCGATCGTCACATCACCGCCACATCGATCGTCACATCTCCGCCACATCGATCATCACATCGATCGTCACATCGATCGTCACATCACCGCCACATCGATCATCACATCGATCGTCACATCGATCGTCACATCACCGCCACATCGATCATCACATCGATCGTCACATCGATCGTCACATCACCGCCACATCGATCGTCACATCACCGCCACATCGATCGTCACATCTCCGCCACATCGATCATCACATCGATCGTCACATCGATCGTCACATCACCGCCACATCGATCATCACATCGATCGTCACATCGATCGTCACATCACCGCCACATCGATCGTCACATCACCGCCACATCGATCGTCACATCTCCGCCACATCAATCATCACATCGATCGTCACATCGATCGTCACATCACCGCCACATCGATCATCACATCGATCGTCACATCGATCGTCACATCACCGCCACATCGATCGTCACATCACCGCCACATCGATCGTCACATCGATCATCACATCGATCGTCACATCACCGCCACATCGATCATCACATCACCGCCACATCGATCGTCACATCACCGCCACATCGATCGTCACATCACCGCCACATCGATCGTCACATCAATCATCACATCGATCATCACATCGATCGTCACATCGATCGTCACATCGATCATCACATCGATCGTCACATCGATCATCACATCACCGCCACATCGATCGTCACATCACCACCACATCGATCGTCACATCGATCGTCACATCGATCATCACATCGATCGTCACATCGATCATCACATCACCGCCACATCGATCGTCACATCGATCGTCACATCGATCATCACATCACCGCCACATCGATCGTCACATCGATCATCACATCGATCGTCACATCGCCGCGCGTTTCTCTGCGCTCCGCAGCAATGCCATTTTATGTAACAAGTTTGCTGAAGACCAGAATGTTTCTGACACTTTCTGTTTACATCTTAAAAATCTGCTTTTTTTTCCGCTAGAAAATTATTTATATACAATATAGAGTTTGCATGTTTCTCCTGTGCCTGCCTGCGGGGGTTTCCTCCAAGGACGCCGGTTTCCTCCAAGGACTCCGGTTTCCTTCAAGGACTCCGGTTTCCTCCAAGGACGCCGGTTTCCTCCAAGGACTCCGGTTTCCTCCAAGGACTCCGGTTTCCTCCAAGGACTCCGGTTTCCTCTGGGAACACTGGTTTCCTCCAAGGACTCCAGTTTCCTCCAAGGACTCCGGTTTCCTTCAAGGACTCCGGTTTCCTCCAAGGACGCCGGTTTCCTCCAAGGACTCCGGTTTCCTCCAAGGACTCCGGTTTCCTCCAAGGACTCCGGTTTCCTCCAAGGACTCCGGTTTCCTCCGGGAACACTGGTTTCCTCCAAGGACTCCGGTTTCCTCCAAGGACTCCGGTTTCCTCCAAGGACTCCGGTTTCCTCTGGGAACACTGGTTTCCTCCAAGGACTCCAGTTTCCTCCAAGGACTCCAGTTTCCTCCAAGATCTCCGGTTTCCTCCAAAGACTCCGGTTTCCTCCGGCTACTCCAGTTTCCTCCGGGAACACTGGTTTCCTCCAAGGACTCCAGTTTCCTCCAAGGACTCCAGTTTCCTCCAAGATCTCCGGTTTCCTCCAAGGACTCCGGTTTCCTCCGGCTACTCCAGTTTCCTCCGGGAACACTGGTTTCCTCCAAGGACTCCAGTTTCCTCCAAGGACTCCGGTTTCCTCCAAGATCTCCGGTTTCCTCCAAGGACTCCGGTTTCCTCCGGCTACTCCGGTTTCCTCCAGGAACACTGGTTTCCTCCAAGGACTCCAGTTTCCTCCAAGGACTCCAGTTTCCTCCAAGGACTCCAGTTTCCTCCAAGATCTCCGGTTTCCTCCAAAGACTCCGGTTTCCTCCGGCTACTCCGGTTTCCTCCGGGAACACTGGTTTCCTCCAAGGACTCCAGTTTCCTCCAAGGACTCCGATTTCCTCCGGCTACTCCGGTTTCCTCCAAGGACTCCGGTTTCCTCCAAGGACTCCGGTTTCCTCCAAGGACTCCGGTTTCCTCCAAGGACTCTGGTTTCCTCCAAGGACTCTGGTTTCCTCCAAGGACTCCGGTTTCCTCCAAGGACTCCGGTTTCCTCCAAGGACTCCAGTTTCCTCCAAGGACTCCGGTTTCCTCCAAGGACTCCGGTTTCCTCCAAGGACTCCAGTTTCCTCCAAGGACTCCGGTTTCCTCCAAGGACTCCGGTTTCCTCTGGGAACACTGGTTTCCTCCAAGGACTCCAGTTTCCTCCAAGGACTCCAGTTTCCTCCAAGATCTCCGGTTTCCTCCAAAGACTCCGGTTTCCTCCGGCTACTCCGGTTTCCTCCGGGAACACTGGTTTCCTCCAAGGACTCCAGTTTCCTCCAAGGACTCCAGTTTCCTCCAAGATCTCCGGTTTCCTCGAAGGACTCCGGTTTCCTCCGGCTACTCCGGTTTCCTCCAGGAACACTGGTTTCCTCCAAGGACTCCAGTTTCCTCCAAGGACTCCGGTTTCCTCCAAGATCTCCGGTTTCCTCCAAGGACTCCGGTTTCCTCCGGCTACTCCGGTTTCCTCCAGGAACACTGGTTTCCTCCAAGGACTCCAGTTTCCTCCAAGGACTCCAGTTTCCTCCAAGGACTCCAGTTTCCTCCAAGATCTCCGGTTTCCTCCAAAGACTCCGGTTTCCTCCGGCTACTCCGGTTTCCTCCGGGAACACTGGTTTCCTCCAAGGACTCCAGTTTCCTCCAAGGACTCCAGTTTCCTCCAAGGACTCCAGTTTCCTCTGGGAACACTGGTTTCCTCCAAGGACTCCAGTTTCCTCCAAGGACTCCAGTTTCCTCCAAGATCTCCGGTTTCCTCCAAAGACTCCGGTTTCCTCCGGCTACTCCGGTTTCCTCCGGGAACACTGGTTTCCTCCAAGGACTCCAGTTTCCTCCAAGGACTCCAGTTTCCTCCAAGATCTCCGGTTTCCTCCAAGGACGCCGGTTTCCTCCGGGAACACTGGCTTCCTCCAAGGACTCCGGTTTCCTCCAAGGACTCCAGTTTCCTCCAAGGACTCCAGTTTCCTCCGGGGACTCCAGTTTCCTCCGGCGACTCCGGTTTCCTCCAAGGACTCCAGTTTCCTCCAAGGACTCCAGTTTCCTCCAAGGACTCCGGTTTCCTCCAAGGACTCCGGTTTCCTCCAAGGACTCCGGTTTCCTCCAAGGACTCCGGTTTCCTCCAAGGACTCCGGTTTCCTCCAAGGACTCCGGTTTCCTCCAAGGACTCCGGTTTCCTCCAAGGACTCCGGTTTCCTCTGGGAACACTGGTTTCCTCCAAGGACTCCAGTTTCCTCCAAGGACTCCAGTTTCCTCCAAGATCTCCGGTTTCCTCCAAAGACTCCGGTTTCCTCCGGCTACTCCAGTTTCCTCCGGGAACACTGGTTTCCTCCAAGGACTCCAGTTTCCTCCAAGGACTCCAGTTTCCTCCAAGATCTCCGGTTTCCTCCAAGGACTCCGGTTTCCTCCGGCTACTCCAGTTTCCTCCGGGAACACTGGTTTCCTCCAAGGACTCCAGTTTCCTCCAAGGACTCCGGTTTCCTCCAAGATCTCCGGTTTCCTCCAAGGACTCCGGTTTCCTCCGGCTACTCCGGTTTCCTCCAGGAACACTGGTTTCCTCCAAGGACTCCAGTTTCCTCCAAGGACTCCAGTTTCCTCCAAGGACTCCAGTTTCCTCCAAGATCTCCGGTTTCCTCCAAAGACTCCGGTTTCCTCCGGCTACTCCGGTTTCCTCCGGGAACACTGGTTTCCTCCAAGGACTCCAGTTTCCTCCAAGGACTCCGATTTCCTCCGGCTACTCCGGTTTCCTCCAAGGACTCCGGTTTCCTCCAAGGACTCCGGTTTCCTCCAAGGACTCCGGTTTCCTCCAAGGACTCTGGTTTCCTCCAAGGACTCTGGTTTCCTCCAAGGACTCCGGTTTCCTCCAAGGACTCCGGTTTCCTCCAAGGACTCCAGTTTCCTCCAAGGACTCCGGTTTCCTCCAAGGACTCCGGTTTCCTCCAAGGACTCCAGTTTCCTCCAAGGACTCCGGTTTCCTCCAAGGACTCCGGTTTCCTCTGGGAACACTGGTTTCCTCCAAGGACTCCAGTTTCCTCCAAGGACTCCAGTTTCCTCCAAGATCTCCGGTTTCCTCCAAAGACTCCGGTTTCCTCCGGCTACTCCGGTTTCCTCCGGGAACACTGGTTTCCTCCAAGGACTCCAGTTTCCTCCAAGGACTCCAGTTTCCTCCAAGATCTCCGGTTTCCTCGAAGGACTCCGGTTTCCTCCGGCTACTCCGGTTTCCTCCAGGAACACTGGTTTCCTCCAAGGACTCCAGTTTCCTCCAAGGACTCCGGTTTCCTCCAAGATCTCCGGTTTCCTCCAAGGACTCCGGTTTCCTCCGGCTACTCCGGTTTCCTCCAGGAACACTGGTTTCCTCCAAGGACTCCAGTTTCCTCCAAGGACTCCAGTTTCCTCCAAGGACTCCAGTTTCCTCCAAGATCTCCGGTTTCCTCCAAAGACTCCGGTTTCCTCCGGCTACTCCGGTTTCCTCCGGGAACACTGGTTTCCTCCAAGGACTCCAGTTTCCTCCAAGGACTCCAGTTTCCTCCAAGGACTCCAGTTTCCTCTGGGAACACTGGTTTCCTCCAAGGACTCCAGTTTCCTCCAAGGACTCCAGTTTCCTCCAAGATCTCCGGTTTCCTCCAAAGACTCCGGTTTCCTCCGGCTACTCCGGTTTCCTCCGGGAACACTGGTTTCCTCCAAGGACTCCAGTTTCCTCCAAGGACTCCAGTTTCCTCCAAGATCTCCGGTTTCCTCCAAGGACGCCGGTTTCCTCCGGGAACACTGGCTTCCTCCAAGGACTCCGGTTTCCTCCAAGGACTCCAGTTTCCTCCAAGGACTCCAGTTTCCTCCGGGGACTCCAGTTTCCTCCGGCGACTCCGGTTTCCTCCAAGGACTCCAGTTTCCTCCAAGGACTCCAGTTTCCTCCAAGGACTCCGGTTTCCTCCAAGGACTCCGGTTTCCTCCAAGGACTCCGGTTTCCTCCAAGGACTCCGGTTTCCTCCAAGGACTCCGGTTTCCTCCAAGGACTCCGGTTTCCTCCAAGGACTCCGGTTTCCTCCAAGGACTCCGGTTTCCTCTGGGAACACTGGTTTCCTCCAAGGACTCCAGTTTCCTCCAAGGACTCCAGTTTCCTCCAAGATCTCCGGTTTCCTCCAAAGACTCCGGTTTCCTCCGGCTACTCCAGTTTCCTCCGGGAACACTGGTTTCCTCCAAGGACTCCAGTTTCCTCCAAGGACTCCAGTTTCCTCCAAGATCTCCGGTTTCCTCCAAGGACTCCGGTTTCCTCCGGCTACTCCAGTTTCCTCCGGGAACACTGGTTTCCTCCAAGGACTCCAGTTTCCTCCAAGGACTCCGGTTTCCTCCAAGATCTCCGGTTTCCTCCAAGGACTCCGGTTTCCTCCGGCTACTCCGGTTTCCTCCAGGAACACTGGTTTCCTCCAAGGACTCCAGTTTCCTCCAAGGACTCCAGTTTCCTCCAAGGACTCCAGTTTCCTCCAAGATCTCCGGTTTCCTCCAAAGACTCCGGTTTCCTCCGGCTACTCCGGTTTCCTCCGGGAACACTGGTTTCCTCCAAGGACTCCAGTTTCCTCCAAGGACTCCGATTTCCTCCGGCTACTCCGGTTTCCTCCAAGGACTCCGGTTTCCTCCAAGGACTCCGGTTTCCTCCAAGGACTCCGGTTTCCTCCAAGGACTCTGGTTTCCTCCAAGGACTCTGGTTTCCTCCAAGGACTCCGGTTTCCTCCAAGGACTCCGGTTTCCTCCAAGGACTCCAGTTTCCTCCAAGGACTCCGGTTTCCTCCAAGGACTCCGGTTTCCTCCAAGGACTCCAGTTTCCTCCAAGGACTCCGGTTTCCTCCAAGGACTCCGGTTTCCTCTGGGAACACTGGTTTCCTCCAAGGACTCCAGTTTCCTCCAAGGACTCCAGTTTCCTCCAAGATCTCCGGTTTCCTCCAAAGACTCCGGTTTCCTCCGGCTACTCCGGTTTCCTCCGGGAACACTGGTTTCCTCCAAGGACTCCAGTTTCCTCCAAGGACTCCAGTTTCCTCCAAGATCTCCGGTTTCCTCGAAGGACTCCGGTTTCCTCCGGCTACTCCGGTTTCCTCCAGGAACACTGGTTTCCTCCAAGGACTCCAGTTTCCTCCAAGGACTCCGGTTTCCTCCAAGATCTCCGGTTTCCTCCAAGGACTCCGGTTTCCTCCGGCTACTCCGGTTTCCTCCAGGAACACTGGTTTCCTCCAAGGACTCCAGTTTCCTCCAAGGACTCCAGTTTCCTCCAAGGACTCCAGTTTCCTCCAAGATCTCCGGTTTCCTCCAAAGACTCCGGTTTCCTCCGGCTACTCCGGTTTCCTCCGGGAACACTGGTTTCCTCCAAGGACTCCAGTTTCCTCCAAGGACTCCAGTTTCCTCCAAGGACTCCAGTTTCCTCTGGGAACACTGGTTTCCTCCAAGGACTCCAGTTTCCTCCAAGGACTCCAGTTTCCTCCAAGATCTCCGGTTTCCTCCAAAGACTCCGGTTTCCTCCGGCTACTCCGGTTTCCTCCGGGAACACTGGTTTCCTCCAAGGACTCCAGTTTCCTCCAAGGACTCCAGTTTCCTCCAAGATCTCCGGTTTCCTCCAAGGACGCCGGTTTCCTCCGGGAACACTGGCTTCCTCCAAGGACTCCGGTTTCCTCCAAGGACTCCAGTTTCCTCCAAGGACTCCAGTTTCCTCCGGGGACTCCAGTTTCCTCCGGCGACTCCGGTTTCCTCCAAGGACTCCAGTTTCCTCCAAGGACTCCAGTTTCCTCCAAGGACTCCGGTTTCCTCCAAGGACTCCGGTTTCCTCCAAGGACTCCGGTTTCCTCCAAGGACTCCGGTTTCCTCCAAGGACTCCGGTTTCCTCCAAGGACTCCAGTTTCCTCCAAGGACTCCGGTTTCCTCCAAGGACTCCGGTTTCCTCCAAGGACTCCGGTTTCCTCCAAGGACTCCGGTTTCCTCCAAGGACTCCGGTTTCCTCTGGGAACACTGGTTTCCTCCAAGGACTCCAGTTTCCTCCAAGGACTCCAGTTTCCTCCAAGATCTCCGGTTTCCTCCAAAGACTCCGGTTTCCTCCGGCTACTCCAGTTTCCTCCGGGAACACTGGTTTCCTCCAAGGACTCCAGTTTCCTCCAAGGACTCCAGTTTCCTCCAAGATCTCCGGTTTCCTCCAAGGACTCCGGTTTCCTCCGGCTACTCCAGTTTCCTCCGGGAACACTGGTTTCCTCCAAGGACTCCAGTTTCCTCCAAGGACTCCGGTTTCCTCCAAGATCTCCGGTTTCCTCCAAGGACTCCGGTTTCCTCCGGCTACTCCGGTTTCCTCCAGGAACACTGGTTTCCTCCAAGGACTCCAGTTTCCTCCAAGGACTCCAGTTTCCTCCAAGGACTCCAGTTTCCTCCAAGATCTCCGGTTTCCTCCAAAGACTCCGGTTTCCTCCGGCTACTCCGGTTTCCTCCGGGAACACTGGTTTCCTCCAAGGACTCCAGTTTCCTCCAAGGACTCCGATTTCCTCCGGCTACTCCGGTTTCCTCCAAGGACTCCGGTTTCCTCCAAGGACTCCGGTTTCCTCCAAGGACTCCGGTTTCCTCCAAGGACTCTGGTTTCCTCCAAGGACTCTGGTTTCCTCCAAGGACTCCGGTTTCCTCCAAGGACTCCGGTTTCCTCCAAGGACTCCAGTTTCCTCCAAGGACTCCGGTTTCCTCCAAGGACTCCGGTTTCCTCCAAGGACTCCAGTTTCCTCCAAGGACTCCGGTTTCCTCTGGGAACACTGGTTTCCTCCAAGGACTCCAGTTTCCTCCAAGGACTCCAGTTTCCTCCAAGATCTCCGGTTTCCTCCAAAGACTCCGGTTTCCTCCGGCTACTCCGGTTTCCTCCGGGAACACTGGTTTCCTCCAAGGACTCCAGTTTCCTCCAAGGACTCCAGTTTCCTCCAAGATCTCCGGTTTCCTCGAAGGACTCCGGTTTCCTCCGGCTACTCCGGTTTCCTCCAGGAACACTGGTTTCCTCCAAGGACTCCAGTTTCCTCCAAGGACTCCGGTTTCCTCCAAGATCTCCGGTTTCCTCCAAGGACTCCGGTTTCCTCCGGCTACTCCGGTTTCCTCCAGGAACACTGGTTTCCTCCAAGGACTCCAGTTTCCTCCAAGGACTCCAGTTTCCTCCAAGGACTCCAGTTTCCTCCAAGATCTCCGGTTTCCTCCAAAGACTCCGGTTTCCTCCGGCTACTCCGGTTTCCTCCGGGAACACTGGTTTCCTCCAAGGACTCCAGTTTCCTCCAAGGACTCCAGTTTCCTCCAAGGACTCCAGTTTCCTCTGGGAACACTGGTTTCCTCCAAGGACTCCAGTTTCCTCCAAGGACTCCAGTTTCCTCCAAGATCTCCGGTTTCCTCCAAAGACTCCGGTTTCCTCCGGCTACTCCGGTTTCCTCCGGGAACACTGGTTTCCTCCAAGGACTCCAGTTTCCTCCAAGGACTCCAGTTTCCTCCAAGATCTCCGGTTTCCTCCAAGGACGCCGGTTTCCTCCGGGAATACTGGCTTCCTCCAAGGACTCCGGTTTCCTCCAAGGACTCCAGTTTCCTCCAAGGACTCCAGTTTCCTCCGGGGACTCCAGTTTCCTCCGGCGACTCCGGTTTCCTCCAAGGACTCCAGTTTCCTCCAAGGACTCCAGTTTCCTCCAAGGACTCCGGTTTCCTCCAAGGACTCCGGTTTCCTCCAAGGACTCCGGTTTCCTCCAAGGACTCCGGTTTCCTCCAAGGACTCCGGTTTCCTCCAAGGACTCCGGTTTCCTCCAAGGACTCCAGTTTCCTCCAAGGACTCCGGTTTCCTCCAAGGACTCCGGTTTCCTCCAAGGACTCCGGTTTCCTCCAAGGACTCCAGTTTCCTCCAAGGACTCCGGTTTCCTCCAAGGACTCCGGTTTCCTCTGGGAACACTGGTTTCCTCCAAGGACTCCAGTTTCCTCCAAGGACTCCAGTTTCCTCCAAGATCTCCGGTTTCCTCCAAAGACTCCGGTTTCCTCCGGCTACTCCAGTTTCCTCCGGGAACACTGGTTTCCTCCAAGGACTCCAGTTTCCTCCAAGGACTCCAGTTTCCTCCAAGATCTCCGGTTTCCTCCAAGGACTCCGGTTTCCTCCGGCTACTCCGGTTTCCTCCAGGAACACTGGTTTCCTCCAAGGACTCCAGTTTCCTCCAAGGACTCCGGTTTCCTCCAAGATCTCCGGTTTCCTCCAAGGACTCCGGTTTCCTCCGGCTACTCCGGTTTCCTCCAGGAACACTGGTTTCCTCCAAGGACTCCAGTTTCCTCCAAGGACTCCAGTTTCCTCCAAGGACTCCAGTTTCCTCCAAGATCTCCGGTTTCCTCCAAAGACTCCGGTTTCCTCCGGCTACTCCGGTTTCCTCCGGGAACACTGGTTTCCTCCAAGGACTCCAGTTTCCTCCAAGGACTCCGATTTCCTCCGGCTACTCCGGTTTCCTCCAAGGACTCCGGTTTCCTCCAAGGACTCTGGTTTCCTCCAAGGACTCCAGTTTCCTCCAAGGACTCCGGTTTCCTCCAAGGACTCCGGTTTCCTCCAAGGACTCCAGTTTCCTCCAAGGACTCCGGTTTCCTCCAAGGACTCCGGTTTCCTCCAAGGACTCCGGTTTCCTCTGGGAACACTGGTTTCCTCCAAGGACTCCAGTTTCCTCCAAGGACTCCAGTTTCCTCCAAGATCTCCGGTTTCCTCCAAAGACTCCGGTTTCCTCCGGCTACTCCGGTTTCCTCCGGGAACACTGGTTTCCTCCAAGGACTCCAGTTTCCTCCAAGGACTCCAGTTTCCTCCAAGATCTCCGGTTTCCTCCAAGGACTCCGGTTTCCTCCGGCTACTCCGGTTTCCTCCAGGAACACTGGTTTCCTCCAAGGACTCCAGTTTCCTCCAAGGACTCCGGTTTCCTCCAAGATCTCCGGTTTCCTCCAAGGACTCCGGTTTCCTCCGGCTACTCCGGTTTCCTCCAGGAACACTGGTTTCCTCCAAGGACTCCAGTTTCCTCCAAGGACTCCAGTTTCCTCCAAGATCTCCGGTTTCCTCCAAAGACTCCGGTTTCCTCCGGCTACTCCGGTTTCCTCCGGGAACACTGGTTTCCTCCAAGGACTCCAGTTTCCTCCAAGGACTCCAGTTTCCTCCAAGGACTCCGGTTTCCTCTGGGAACACTGGTTTCCTCCAAGGACTCCAGTTTCCTCCAAGGACTCCAGTTTCCTCCAAGATCTCCGGTTTCCTCCAAAGACTCCGGTTTCCTCCGGCTACTCCGGTTTCCTCCGGGAACACTGGTTTCCTCCAAGGACTCCAGTTTCCTCCAAGGACTCCAGTTTCCTCCAAGATCTCCGGTTTCCTCCAAAGACTCCGGTTTCCTCCGGCTACTCCGGTTTCCTCCGGGAACACTGGTTTCCTCCAAGGACTCCAGTTTCCTCCAAGGACTCCAGTTTCCTCCAAGGACTCCGGTTTCCTCTGGGAACACTGGTTTCCTCCAAGGACTCCAGTTTCCTCCAAGGACTCCAGTTTCCTCCAAGATCTCCGGTTTCCTCCAAAGACTCCGGTTTCCTCCGGCTACTCCGGTTTCCTCCGGGAACACTGGTTTCCTCCAAGGACTCCAGTTTCCTCCAAGGACTCCAGTTTCCTCCAAGATCTCCGGTTTCCTCCAAGGACGCCGGTTTCCTCCGGGAACACTGGCTTCCTCCAAGGACTCCGGTTTCCTCCAAGGACTCCAGTTTCCTCCAAGGACTCCAGTTTCCTCCGGGGACTCCAGTTTCCTCCGGCGACTCCGGTTTCCTCCAAGGACTCCAGTTTCCTCCAAGGACTCCAGTTTCCTCCAAGGACTCCAGTTTCCTCCAAGGACTCCGGTTTCCTCCAAGGACTCCGGTTTCCTCCGGGGACTCCAGTTTCCTCCGGCGACTCCGGTTTCCTCCAAGGACTCCAGTTTCCTCCAAGGACTCCAGTTTCCTCCAAGGACTCCGGTTTCCTCCAAGGACTCCAGTTTCCTCCGGGGACTCCAGTTTCCTCCGGCGACTCCGGTTTCCTCCAAGGACTCCAGTTTCCTCCGGGGACTCCAGTTTCCTCCGGCGACTCCGGTTTCCTCCAAGGACTCCGGTTTCCTCCGGCTACTCCGGTTTCCTCCGGGAACACTGGTTTCCTCCAAGGACTCCGGTTTCCTCCAAGGACTCCGGTTTCCTCCAAGGACTCCGGTTTCCTCCGGGGACTCTGGTTTCCTCCGGGGACTCTGGTTTCCTCCGGGGACTCCGGTTTCCTCCGGGGACTCCGGTTTCCTCCGGGGACTCTGGTTTCCTCCGGGGACTCTGGTTTCCTCCGGGGACTCCGGTTTCCTCCGGGGACTCTGGTTTCCTCCGGGGACTCTGGTTTCCTCCGGGGACTCTGGTTTCCTCCGGGGACTCCGGTTTCCTCCAAGGACTCCGGTTTCCTCCAAGGACTCCGGTTTCCTCCAAGGACTCCGGTTTCCTCCAAGGACTCCAGTTTCCTCCAAGGACTCCGGTTTCCTCCAAGGACTCCGGTTTCCTCCAAGGACTCCGGTTTCCTCTGGGAACACTGGTTTCCTCCAAGGACTCCAGTTTCCTCCAAGGACTCCAGTTTCCTCCAAGATCTCCGGTTTCCTCCAAAGACTCCGGTTTCCTCCGGCTACTCCGGTTTCCTCCGGGAACACTGGTTTCCTCCAAGGACTCCAGTTTCCTCCAAGGACTCCAGTTTCCTCCAAGATCTCCGGTTTCCTCCAAGGACTCCGGTTTCCTCCGGCTACTCCGGTTTCCTCCAGGAACACTGGTTTCCTCCAAGGACTCCAGTTTCCTCCAAGGACTCCGGTTTCCTCCAAGATCTCCGGTTTCCTCCAAGGACTCCGGTTTCCTCCGGCTACTCCGGTTTCCTCCAGGAACACTGGTTTCCTCCAAGGACTCCAGTTTCCTCCAAGGACTCCAGTTTCCTCCAAGGACTCCAGTTTCCTCCAAGATCTCCGGTTTCCTCCAAAGACTCCGGTTTCCTCCGGCTACTCCGGTTTCCTCCGGGAACACTGGTTTCCTCCAAGGACTCCAGTTTCCTCCAAGGACTCCAGTTTCCTCCAAGGACTCCGATTTCCTCCGGCTACTCCGGTTTCCTCCAAGGACTCCGGTTTCCTCCAAGGACTCTGGTTTCCTCCAAGGACTCCGGTTTCCTCCAAGGACTCCGGTTTCCTCCAAGGACTCTGGTTTCCTCCAAGGACTCCGGTTTCCTCCAAGGACTCCAGTTTCCTCCAAGGACTCCGGTTTCCTCCAAGGACTCCGGTTTCCTCCAAGGACTCCGGTTTCCTCCAAGGACTCCGGTTTCCTCCAAGGACTCTGGTTTCCTCCAAGGACTCCGGTTTCCTCCAAGGACTCCGGTTTCCTCTGGGAACACTGGTTTCCTCCAAGGACTCCAGTTTCCTCCAAGGACTCCAGTTTCCTCCAAGATCTCCGGTTTCCTCCAAAGACTCCGGTTTCCTCCGGCTACTCCGGTTTCCTCCGGGAACACTGGTTTCCTCCAAGGACTCCAGTTTCCTCCAAGGACTCCAGTTTCCTCCAAGATCTCCGGTTTCCTCCAAGGACTCCGGTTTCCTCCGGCTACTCCGGTTTCCTCCAGGAACACTGGTTTCCTCCAAGGACTCCAGTTTCCTCCAAGGACTCCGGTTTCCTCCAAGATCTCCGGTTTCCTCCAAGGACTCCGGTTTCCTCCGGCTACTCCGGTTTCCTCCAGGAACACTGGTTTCCTCCAAGGACTCCAGTTTCCTCCAAGGACTCCAGTTTCCTCCAAGGACTCCAGTTTCCTCCAATATCTCCGGTTTCCTCCAAAGACTCCGGTTTCCTCCGGCTACTCCGGTTTCCTCCGGGAACACTGGTTTCCTCCAAGGACTCCAGTTTCCTCCAAGGACTCCAGTTTCCTCCAAGGACTCCGGTTTCCTCTGGGAACACTGGTTTCCTCCAAGGACTCCAGTTTCCTCCAAGGACTCCAGTTTCCTCCAAGATCTCCGGTTTCCTCCAAAGACTCCGGTTTCCTCCGGCTACTCCGGTTTCCTCCGGGAACACTGGTTTCCTCCAAGGACTCCAGTTTCCTCCAAGGACTCCAGTTTCCTCCAAGATCTCCGGTTTCCTCCAAGGACGCCGGTTTCCTCCGGGAACACTGGCTTCCTCCAAGGACTCCGGTTTCCTCCAAGGACTCCAGTTTCCTCCAAGGACTCCAGTTTCCTCCGGGGACTCCAGTTTCCTCCGGCGACTCCGGTTTCCTCCAAGGACTCCAGTTTCCTCCAAGGACTCCAGTTTCCTCCAAGGACTCCAGTTTCCTCCAAGGACTCCGGTTTCCTCCAAGGACTCCGGTTTCCTCCGGGGACTCCAGTTTCCTCCGGCGACTCCGGTTTCCTCCAAGGACTCCAGTTTCCTCCAAGGACTCCAGTTTCCTCCAAGGACTCCGGTTTCCTCCAAGGACTCCAGTTTCCTCCGGGGACTCCAGTTTCCTCCGGCGACTCCGGTTTCCTCCAAGGACTCCAGTTTCCTCCGGGGACTCCAGTTTCCTCCGGCGACTCCGGTTTCCTCCAAGGACTCCGGTTTCCTCCGGCTACTCCGGTTTCCTCCGGGAACACTGGTTTCCTCCAAGGACTCCGGTTTCCTCCAAGGACTCCGGTTTCCTCCAAGGACTCCGGTTTCCTCCGGGGACTCTGGTTTCCTCCGGGGACTCTGGTTTCCTCCGGGGACTCTGGTTTCCTCCGGGGACTCTGGTTTCCTCCGGGGACTCCGGTTTCCTCCCACACTCTAAAAACAGACATGCTGGGGAGGTTGCTTGGCTCCGGTATATATTGGCCCAGTACGTATGAATGTGATTAGGGACATTAGATTGTAAGCTCTTCAGGGGCGGGGACTGATGTGAATGTACAATACATACCGTATATAATACCGTATATACTCGAGTATAAGCCAAGTTTTTCAGCACTTTTTTTGTGCTGAAAATGCCCCCCCCCCGGCTTATACTCGAGTCACCTTTTTGCGCCTGATCTCCCGGACTTTGGGGACCCGATACCGGCCGGTCGTAGGTCCTCTGGACCCCAAACTTGGCACACAAGTAGCCCCATTTCTCCTCCATAAGTGTGCAAAGTTTTTTGTCCGGGGGACATACAGCCGGGGAGCACCGATTTTTCAAAGCCGGGCACCCCTTCCATAGACTCTCATGTTAAACGTCAGTCTAGTCATGGACACAGTGAGGCACAGTGAGGCATGGACACAGTGAGGCACAGTGAGGCATGGACACAGTGAGGCATGGACACAGTGAGGCATGGACACAGTGAGGCACAGTGAGGCATGGGCACAGTGAGGCATGGACACAGTGAGGCATGGACACAGTGAGGCACAGTGAGGCATGGACACAGTGAGGCATGGACACAGTGAGGCATGGACACAGTGAGGCACGAGGCACAGTGAGGCATGGACACAGTGAGGCATGGACACAGTGAGGCATGGACACAGTGAGGCACAGTGAGGCATGGACACAGTGAGGCACAGTGAGGCATGGACACAGTGAGGCACAGTGAGGCACGAGGCACAGTGAGGCATGGACATAGTGAGGCATGGACACAGTGAGGCACAGTGAGGCACGAGGCACAGTGAGGCATGGACACAGTGAGGCATGGACACAGTGAGGCACAGTGAGGCATGAGGCACAGTAAGGCACAGTGAGGCATGGACACAGTAAGGCATGGACACAGTGAGGCATGGGCACAGTGAGGTATGGGCACAGTGAGGCATGGGCACCATAAGGCACAGTGAGGCATGGACACAGTGAGGCATGGGCACAGTGAGGCACAGTGAGGCATGCAAATGGGCACAGTGAGGCATGGGCACAGTGAGGCATGGACACAGTGAGGCACAGTGAGGCATGGACACAGTGAGGCATGGACACAGTGAGGCACAGTGAGGCATGCACATGGGCACAGTGAGGCATGGACACAGTGAGGCATGCACATGGGCACAGTGAGGCATGGACACAGTGAGGCATGGACACAGTGAGGCACAGTGAGGCATGCACATGGGCACAGTGAGGCATGGGCACAGTGAGGCATGGACACAGTGAGGCATGGACACAGTGAGGCACAGTGAGGCATGCACATGGGCACAGTGAGGCATGGGCACAGTGAGGCATGGGCACAGTGAGGCACAGTGAGGCATGCACATGGGCACAGTGAGGCACAGTGAGGCACGAGGCACAGTGAGTCACAGTGAGGCATGGACACAGTGAGGCATGGACACAGTGAGGCACAGTGAGGCATCGACACAGTGAGGCATGGACACAGTGAGGCACGATGCACAGTGAGGCATGGACACAGTGAGGCACAGTGAGGCATTGACACAGTGAGGCACAGTGAGGCATGGACACAGTGAGGCATGGACACAGTGAGGCACAGTGAAGCACGAGGCACAGTGAGGCATGGACACAGTGAGGCATGGACACAGTGAGGCACAGTGAGGCATGGACACAGTGAGGCATGGACACAGTGAGGCACAGTGAGGCACGAGGCACAGTGAGGCATGGACACAGTGAGGCATGGACACAGTGAGGCACAGTGAGGCATGAGGCACAGTGAGGCATGGACACAGTGAGGCATGGGCACAGTGAGGCACAGTGAGGCATGGGCACAGTAAGGCATGGGCACAGTGAGGTATGGACACAGTGAGGCACAGTGAGGCATGGACACAGTGAGGCATGGACACAGTGAGGCACAGTGAGGCATGCACATGGGCACAGTGAGGCATGGACACAGTGAGGCATGCACATGGGCACAGTGAGGCATGGACACAGTGAGGCATGGACACAGTGAGGCACAGTGAGGCATGCACATGGGCACAGTGAGGCATGGGCACAGTGAGGCATGGACACAGTGAGGCATGGACACAGTGAGGCACAGTGAGGCATGCACATGGGCACAGTGAGGCATGGGCACAGTGAGGCATGGGCACAGTGAGGCACAGTGAGGCATGCACATGGGCACAGTGAGGCACAGTGAGGCACGAGGCACAGTGAGTCACAGTGAGGCATGGACACAGTGAGGCATGGACACAGTGAGGCACAGTGAGGCATGGACACAGTGAGGCATGGACACAGTGAGGCACGATGCACAGTGAGGCATGGACACAGTGAGGCACAGTGAGGCATTGACACAGTGAGGCACAGTGAGGCATGGACACAGTGAGGCATGGACACAGTGAGGCACAGTGAAGCACGAGGCACAGTGAGGCATGGACACAGTGAGGCATGGACACAGTGAGGCACAGTGAGGCATGGACACAGTGAGGCATGGACACAGTGAGGCACAGTGAGGCACGAGGCACAGTGAGGCATGGACACAGTGAGGCATGGACACAGTGAGGCACAGTGAGGCATGAGGCACAGTGAGGCATGGACACAGTGAGGCATGGGCACAGTGAGGCACAGTGAGGCATGGGCACAGTAAGGCATGGGCACAGTGAGGTATGGACACAGTGAGGCACAGTGAGGCATGCAAATGGGCACAGTGAGGCACAGTGAGGCATGGACACAGTGAGGCATGGACACAGTGAGGCATGCACATGGGCACAGTGAGGCATGGGCACAGTGAGGCATGGACACAGTGAGGCACAGTGAGGCATGCAAATGGGCACAGTGAGGCACAGTGAGGCATGGACACAGTGAGGCATGGACACAGTGAGGCATGCACATGGGCACAGTGAGGCATGGGCACAGTGAGGCATGGACACAGTGAGGCATGGACACAGTGAGGCATGGACACAGTGCGGCACAGTGAGGCATGCACATTGGCACAGTGAGGCATGGGCACAGTGAGGCATGGACACAGTGAGGCACAGTGAGGCATGCACATGGGCACAGTGAGGCATGGACACAGTGAGGCATGCACATGGGCACAGTGAGGCATGGACACAGTGAGGCACAGTGAGGCATGCACATGGGCACAGTGAGGCACAGTGAGGCACGAGGCACAGTGAGGCACAGTGAGGCATGGACACAGTGAGGCATGGACACAGTGAGGCACAGTGAGGCACGAGGCACAGTGAGGCATGGACACAGTGAGACATGGACACAGTGAGGCATGGACACAGTGAGGCATGGACACAGTGAGGCACAGTGAGGCATGGACACAGTGAGGCATGGGCACAGTGAGGCACAGTGAGGCATGGGCACAGTGAGGCATGGACACAGTGAGGCACAGTGAGGCACGAGGCACAGTGAGGCATGGACACAGTGAGACATGGACACAGTGAGGCATGGACACAGTGAGGCACAGTGAGGCATGGACACAGTGAGGCATGGGCACAGTGAGGTATGGACACAGTGAAGCACAGTGAGGCATGAGGCACAGTGAGGCATGGGCACAGTGAGGCATGGGCACCATAAGGCACAGTGAGGCATGGACACAGTGAGGCATGGGCACAGTGAGGCACAGTGAGGCATGCACATGGGCACAGTGAGGCATGGGCACAGTGAGGCACAGTGAGGCATGCACATGGGCCCAGTGAGGCACAGTGAGGCATGGACACAGTGAGGCATGGACACAGTGAGGCACAGTGAGGCATGCAAATGGGCACAGTGAGGCACAGTGAGGCATGGACACAGTGAGGCATGCACATGGGCACAGTGAGGCATGGACACAGTGAGGCACAGTGAGGCATGGACACAGTGAGGCATGGGCACAGTGAGGCATGGGCACAGTGAGGCATGGGCATCATAAGGAACAGTGAGGCATGGACACAGTGAGGCATGGACACAGTGAGGCATGGGCACAGTGAGGCACAGTGAGGCATGCACATGGGCACAGTGAGGCATGGGCACAGTGAGGCACAGTGAGGCATGCACATGGGCACAGTGAGGCACAGTGAGGCATGGACACAGTGAGGCATGGACACAGTGAGGCACAGTGAGGCATGCAAATGGGCACAGTGAGGCACAGTGAGGCATGGACACAGTGAGGCATGGACACAGTGAGGCATGCACATGGGCACAGTGAGGCATGGACACAGTGAGGCATGGACACAGTGAGGCACAGTGAGGCATGCACATGGGCACAGTGAGGCACAGTGAACAGTGAGGCATGGACACAGTGAGGCATGCACATGGGCACAGTGAGGCATGGACACAGTGAGGCATGGACACAGTGAGGCATGCACATGGGCACAGTGAGGCACAGTGAACAGTGAGGCATGGACACAGTGAGGCATGCACATGGGCACAGTGAGGCATGGGCACAGTGAGGCATGCACATGGGCACAGTGAGGCACAGTGAGGCACGAGGCACAGTGAGGCATGCACATGGGCACAGTGAGGCATGGGCACAGTGAGGCACAGTGAGGCATGGGCACAGTGAGGCATGCACATGGGCACAGTGAGGCATGGGCACAGTGAGGCACAGTGAGGCATGCACATGGGCACAGTGAGGCACAGTGAGGCATGGACACAGTGAGGCATGGACACAGTGAGGCACAGTGAGGCATGCAAATGGGCACAGTGAGGCATGGACACAGTGAGGCATGCACAGTGAGGCATGGACACAGTGAGGCATGCACATGGACACAGTGAGGTATGGACACAGTGAGGCATGGACACAGTGAGGCACAGTGAGGCATGCACATGGGCACAGTGAGGCATGGACACAGTGAGGCATGCACATGGGCACAGTGAGGCAAGAACACAGTGAGGCACAGTGAGGCATGCACATGGGCACATTGAGGCATGGGCACAGTGAGGCATGGGCACAGTGAGGCACAGTGAGGCATGCACATGGGCACAGTGAGGCACAGTGAGGCACGAGGCACAGTGAGGCACAGTGAGGCATGGACACAGTGAGGCATGGACACAGTGAGGCACAGTGAGGCACAGTGAGGCATGGACACAGTGAGACATGGACACAGTGAGGCATGGACACAGTGAGGCATGGACACAGTGAGGCACAGTGAGGCATGGACACAGTGAGGCATGGGCACAGTGAGGCATGGGCACAGTGAGGCATGGGCACCATAAGGCACAGTGAGGCATGGACACAGTGAGGCATGGGCACAGTGAGGCACAGTGAGGCATGCACATGGGCACAGTGAGGCATGGGCACAGTGAGGCACAGTGAGGCATGCACATGGGCACAGTGAGGCACAGTGAGGCATGGACACAGTGAGGCATGGACACAGTGAGGCACAGTGAGGCATGCAAATGGGCACAGTGAGGCACAGTGAGGCATGGACACAGTGAGGCATGCACATGGGCACAGTGAGGCATGGACACAGTGAGGCACAGTGAGGCATGGACACAGTGAGGCATGCACATGGACACAGTGAGGCATGGACACAGTGAGGCATGCACATGGGCACAGTGAGGCATGGACACAGTGAGGCATGGACACAGTGAGGCACAGTGAGGCATGCACATGGGCACAGTGAGGCATGGGCACAGTGAGGCATGGACACAGTGAGGCATGCACATGGGCACAGTGAGGCATGGACACAGTGAGGCACAGTGAGGCATGCACATGGGCACAGTGAGGCATGGGCACAGTGAGGCACAGTGAGGCATGCACATGGGCACAGTGAGGCACGAGGCACAGTGAGGCATGCACATGGGCACAGTGAGGCATGCACATGGGCACAGTGAGGCACAGTGAGGCATGCACATGGGCACAGTGAGGCATGGGCACAGTGAGGCATGCACATGGGCACAGTGAGGCATGGGCACAGTGAGGCACAGTGAGGCATGGGCACAGTGAGGCATGCACATGGGCACAGTGAGGCACAGTGAGGCACGAGGCACAGTGAGGCATGCACATGGGCACAGTGAGGCATGGGCACAGTGAGGCACAGTGAGGCATGCACATGGGCACAGTGAGGCACAGTGAGGCATGGACACAGTGAGGCATGGACACAGTGAGGCACAGTGAGGCATGCAAATGGGCACAGTGAGGCATGGACACAGTGAGGCATGCACATGGACACAGTGAGGCACAGTGAGGCATGCAAATGGGCACAGTGAGGCATGGACACAGTGAGGCACAGTGAGGCATGGACACAGTGAGGCATGCACATGGACACAGTGAGGCATGGACACAGTGAGGCATGGACACAGTGAGGCACAGTGAGGCATGCACATGGGCACAGTGAGGCATGGGCACAGTGAGGCATGGACACAGTGAGGCATGGACACAGTGAGGCATGCACATGGGCACAGTGAGGCATGGACACAGTGAGGCATGGACACAGTGAGGCACAGTGAGGCATGCACATGGGCCCAGTGAGGCATGGGCACAGTGAGGCACGAGGCACAGTGAGGCATGCACATGGGCACAGTGAGGCATGCACATGGGCACAGTGAGGCACAGTGAGGCATGCACATGGGCACAGTGAGGCATGGGCACAGTGAGGCATGGGCACAGTGAGGCACAGTGAGGCATGCACATGGGCACAGTGAGGCATGGGCACAGTGAGGCACAGTGAGGCATGGGCACAGTGAGGCACAGTGAGGCATGCACATGGGCACAGTGAGGCACAGTGAGGCACGAGGCACAGTGAGGCATGGACACAGTGAGGCATGGACACAGTGAGGCACAGTGAGGCATGCACGTGGGCACAGTGAGGCATGGACACAGTGAGGCATGCACATGGGCACAGTGAGGCATGGACACAGTGAGGCATGGACACAGTGAGGCACAGTGAGGCATGCACATGGGCACAGTGAGGCATGGGCACAGTGAGGCATGGACACAGTGAGGCACAGTGAGGCATGCACATGGGCACAGTGAGGCATGGACACAGTGAGGCACAGTGAGGCATGCACATGGGCACAGTGAGGCATGGGCACAGTGAGGCATGGGCACAGTGAGGCACAGTGAGGCATGCACATGGGCACAGTGAGGCACAGTGAGGCACGAGGCACAGTGAGGCACAGTGAGGCATGGACACAGTGAGGCATGGACACAGTGAGGCACAGTGAGGCACGAGGCACAGTGAGGCATGGACACAGTGAGACATGGACACAGTGAGGCATGGACACAGTGAGGCATGGACACAGTGAGGCACAGTGAGGCATGGACACAGTGAGGCATGGGCACAGTGAGGCACAGTGAGGCATGGGCACAGTAAGGCATGGGCACAGTGAGGTATGGACACAGTGAAGCACAGTGAGGCATGAGGCACAGTGAGGCATGGGCACAGTGAGGCATGGGCACCATAAGGCACAGTGAGGCATGGACACAGTGAGGCATGGGCACAGTGAGGCACAGTGAGGCATGCACATGGGCACAGTGAGGCATGGGCACAGTGAGGCACAGTGAGGCATGCACATGGGCACAGTGAGGCACAGTGAGGCATGGACACAGTGAGGCATGGACACAGTGAGGCACAGTGAGGCATGCAAATGGGCACAGTGAGGCACAGTGAGGCATGGACACAGTGAGGCATGCACATGGGCACAGTGAGGCATGGACACAGTGAGGCACAGTGAGGCATGGACACAGTGAGGCATGCACATGGACACAGTGAGGCATGGACACAGTGAGGCATGCACATGGGCACAGTGAGGCATGGACACAGTGAGGCATGGACACAGTGAGGCACAGTGAGGCATGCACATGGGCACAGTGAGGCATGGGCACAGTGAGGCATGGACACAGTGAGGCATGCACATGGGCACAGTGAGGCATGGACACAGTGAGGCATGGACACAGTGAGGCACAGTGAGGCATGCACATGGGCACAGTGAGGCATGGGCACAGTGAGGCACAGTGAGGCATGCACATGGGCACAGTGAGGCACAGTGAGGCACGAGGCACAGTGAGGCATGCACATGGGCACAGTGAGGCATGCACATGGGCACAGTGAGGCACAGTGAGGCATGCACATGGGCACAGTGAGGCATGGGCACAGTGAGGCATGCACATGGGCACAGTGAGGCATGGGCACAGTGAGGCACAGTGAGGCATGGGCACAGTGAGGCATGCACATGGGCACAGTGAGGCACAGTGAGGCACGAGGCACAGTGAGGCATGCACATGGGCACAGTGAGGCATGGGCACAGTGAGGCACAGTGAGGCATGCACATGGGCACAGTGAGGCACAGTGAGGCATGCACATGGGCACAGTGAGGCACAGTGAGGCATGCAAATGGGCACAGTGAGGCATGGACACAGTGAGGCATGCACAGTGAGGCATGGACACAGTGAGGCATGCACATGGACACAGTGAGGCATGGACACAGTGAGGCATGGACACAGTGAGGCACAGTGAGGCATGCACATGGGCACAGTGAGGCATGGACACAGTGAGGCATGCACATGGGCACAGTGAGGCATGGACACAGTGAGGCATGCACATGGGCACAGTGAGGCATGGGCACAGTGAGGCATGGGCACAGTGAGGCACAGTGAGGCATGCACATGGGCACAGTGAGGCACGAGGCACAGTGAGGCACAGTGAGGCATGGACACAGTGAGGCATGGACACAGTGAGGCACAGTGAGGCACGAGGCACAGTGAGGCATGGACACAGTGAGGCATGGACACAGTGAGGCATGGACACAGTGAGGCACAGTGAGGCATGGACACAGTGAGGCATGGGCACAGTGAGGCATGGGCACAGTAAGGCATGGGCACAGTGAGGTATGGACACAGTGAAGCACAGTGAGGCATGAGGCACAGTGAGGCATGGGCACAGTGAGGCATGGGCACCATAAGGCACAGTGAGGCATGGACACAGTGAGGCATGGGCACAGTGAGGCACAGTGAGGCATGCACATGGGCACAGTGAGGCATGGGCACAGTGAGGCACAGTGAGGCATGCACATGGGCACAGTGAGGCACAGTGAGGCATGGACACAGTGAGGCATGGACACAGTGAGGCACAGTGAGGCATGCAAATGGGCACAGTGAGGCACAGTGAGGCATGGACACAGTGAGGCATGCACATGGGCACAGTGAGGCATGGACACAGTGAGGCACAGTGAGGCATGGACACAGTGAGGCATGGACACAGTGAGGCATGCACATGGGCACAGTGAGGCATGGACACAGTGAGGCATGGACACAGTGAGGCACAGTGAGGCATGCACATGGGCACAGTGAGGCATGGGCACAGTGAGGCATGGACACAGTGAGGCATGCACATGGGCACAGTGAGGCATGGACACAGTGAGGCATGGACACAGTGAGGCACAGTGAGGCATGCACATGGGCACAGTGAGGCATGGGCACAGTGAGGCACAGTGAGGCATGCACATGGGCACAGTGAGGCACGAGGCACAGTGAGGCATGCACATGGGCACAGTGAGGCATGCACATGGGCACAGTGAGGCACAGTGAGGCATGCACATGGGCACAGTGAGGCATGGGCACATGGGCACAGTGAGGCATGGGCACAGTGAGGCACAGTGAGGCATGGGCACAGTGAGGCATGCACATGGGCACAGTGAGGCACAGTGAGGCACGAGGCACAGTGAGGCATGCACATGGGCACAGTGAGGCATGGGCACAGTGTGGCACAGTGAGGCATGCACATGGGCACAGTGAGGCACAGTGAGGCACGAGGCACAGTGAGGCATGGGCACAGTGAGGCACAGTGAGGCATGCACATGGGCACAGTGAGGCACAGTGAGGCACGAGGCACAGTGAGGCATGGGCACAGTGAGGCACAGTGAGGCATGCACATGGGCACAGTGAGGCACAGTGAGGCACGAGGCACAGTGAGGCATGCACATGGGCACCCTAGGCTTATGCTCGAGTCAATACGTTTTTTGTGGTGAAAGTAGGTGCCTCGGCTTATACTCGGGTATATACGGTGTATAAAAGTGCTGCATAAAGTGACGGCGCTCTATAAGTACCTGAAATAAATACATAATATATATAGAGAGAATATATTTAAGCAGAGGCCCTAGAGAATAAAATGGCGGGTGCTGCAATTTTTTTATGTCACACGGTATTTGCACAGCAGTTCTTCAAACAAAAAAGACACTTTACCTTGCAGACCACCCGCCATGCCCTGGATGGGTGAGGGGTGCCCCGCATAGGTAAAGGGACGTACCCATAATCACTGCCTGCTTCTGGGTTTAGGGGGCGCACAAGAACCCCCCCCCTCCCCCCACCAGCACACAGACAGGAAATATGAAGCATGTGATGAACTAGGAGAGAGCAGAGAGAAGGCAGATCACATGAAAGCCGACTGGCTGGTGTTTATTGTCAGACTTACACATCCCTCTGTAGTGTGAACTTATCTCAGTCCAGAGCACTGAGTGTCATTTCTGTCTGCTGCTTCTTTCCTCTGCTATCTGCATGAGACTCCTCCCCCTCCCCACCCCCTACTGCTATCTGCATGAGACTCCTCCCCCTCCCCTCCCCCACTGCTATCTGCATGAGACTCCTCCTCCTCCCCCACTGCTATCTGCATGAGACTCCTCCCTCTCCCCTCCCCCCACTGCTATCTGCATGAGACTCCTCCCCCCACTGCTATCTGCATGAGACTCCTCCCCCTCCCCTCCCCACTGCTATGTGCATGAGACTCCTCCCCCTCCCCTCCCCCACTGCTATCTGCATGAGACTCCTCCCCCTCCCCACCCCCACTGCTATCTGCATGAGACTCCTCCCCCTCCCCTCCCCCACTGCTATCTGCATGAGACTCCTCCCCCTCCCCTCCCCCACTGCTATCTGCATGAGACTCCTCCCCCTCCCCTCCCCCCACTGCTATCTGCATGAGACTCCTCCCCCTCCCCACCCCCACTGCTATCTGCATGAGACTCCTCCCCCTCCCCTACTGCTATCTGCATGAGACTCCTCCCCCCACTGCTATCTGCATGAGACTCCTCCCCCTCCCCTCCCCCACTGCTATGTGCATGAGACTCCTCCCCCTCCCCACCCCCACTACTATCTGCATGAGACTCCTCCCCCTCCCCACCCCCACTACTATCTGCATGAGACTCCTCCCCCTCCCCACCCCCACTACTATCTGCATGAGACTCCTCCCCCTCCCCTCCCCCACTGCTATCTGCATGAGACTCCTCCCCCTCCCCTCCCCCACTGCTATCTGCATGAGACTCCTCCCCCTCCCCTCCCCCCACTGCTATCTGCATGAGACTCCTCCCCCTCCCCACCCCCACTGCTATCTGCATGAGACTCCTCCCCCTCCCCTACTGCTATCTGCATGAGACTCCTCCCCCTCCCCCCACTGCTATCTGCATGAGACTCCTCCCCCCACTGCTATCTGCATGAGACTCCTCCCCCTCCCCTCCCCCACTGCTATCTGCATGAGACTCCTCCCCCTCCCCTCACTGCTATCTGCATGAGACTCCTCCCCCCACTGCTATCTGCATGAGACTCCTCCCCCTCCCCTCCCCCCACTGCTATCTGCATGAGACTCCTCCCCCTCCCCTCCCCCCACTGCTATCTGCATGAGACTCCTCCCCCTCCCCTCCCCCCACTGCTATCTGCATGAGACTCCTCCCCCTCCCCACCCCCACTGCTATCTGCATGAGACTCCTCCCCCTCCCCTCCCCCCACTGCTATCTGCATGAGACTCCTCCTCCTCCCCCACTGCTATCTGCATGAGACTCCTCCCTCTCCCCTCCCCCCACTGCTATCTGCATGAGACTCCTCCCCCCACTGCTATCTGCATGAGACTCCTCCCCCTCCCCTCCCCCACTGCTACGTGCATGAGACTCCTCCCCCTCCCCCCACTGCTATCTGCATGAGACTCCTCCCCCTCCCCCCACTGCTATCTGCATGAGACTCCTCCCCCTCCCCTCCCCCACTGCTATCTGCATGAGACTCCTCCCCCCACTGCTATCTGCATGAGACACTTCTGACACCAAGAGATAAAAGGTGACAGGGGAGGGAGCGCCAGCACACAGCCTGTGATTGACAGCCTGGAGTTTACACAGCTCTGCCAGACCACGGTGTGCACATCACTTCGCCTTTCCATTCTCTTCTGATTGGCCAAAGATAAAACTTCCTCCAAGAAAAGAAATCACAGCTGCCACTGAAAACGGTGCCGTCACCCCTCCTCCCTCCCCCCAGTGTCTGGCTGCTAGGCCTCAGCATTGTCACGGCTGAGTTCCTCTATACCCAGAACATGGGAGGAGCCCTTGGCAGAGGAACTGACACTTTGCTCTGCAGGAGGAAGGAAGGCGGCGATACTATTTCTGAAATGAAGAATTCCAGCTTTGGCATTTCTTGGACCCGCTATGTACAGTCCATACCTCTGGGGTCCCTCTCAGGGCAGCCTTGGCACCCCAACTCTTGTGGAACTACAAGTCCCATGAGGCATTGCAAGACTCCCCAAGGCAGAGGCATGATGGGATTTGTAGTTCCAGCTGGAGTGCCGATGTATAGACATTGCTACCCCAATCATCTGCACCACCTTCTGTGGGACCTGTGCAGAGAGACTACTGCTGCATTCTGAAGACAGGAGATCTCTGATTGGATGAGGTGGAGAGCGTGACATCACTGCCCTACCTACCTCTCCACCTTCCAGTCATTCAGGAAATCACAAGCATTCTGTAAAGGGCCCTCTGTGCTCATGGCTGCTTGGAGGGAGATCACTGTAGTAGCGGTGTAGTAGCTGTGTCTATTCAGTGGTGTAGTAGCTGTGTAGTAGCTGTGTCTATTCAGTGGTGTAATAGCGGTGTAGTAGCTGTGTCTATTCAGTGGTGTAATAGCGGTGTAGTAGCGGTGTCTATTCAGTGGTGTAATAGCGGTGTAGTAGCTGTGTCTATTCAGTGGTGTAGTAGCTGTGTAGTAGCGGTGTCTATTCAGTGGTGTAGTAGCTGTGTAGTAGCGGTGTAGTAGCTGTGTCTATTCAGTGGTGTAATAGCGGTGTAGTAGCTGTGTCTATTCAGTGGTGTAGTAGCTGTGTCTATTCAGTGGTGTAATAGCGGTGTAGTAGCTGTGTCTATTCAGTGGTGTAGTAGCTGTGTCTATTCAGTGGTGTAGTAGCGGTGTAGTAGCTGTGTCTATTCAGTGGTGTAGTAGCTGTGTAGTAGCTGTGTCTATTCAGTGGTGTAATAGCGGTGTAGTAGCTGTGTCTATTCAGTGGTGTAGTAGCGGTGTAGTAGCTATGTCTATTCAGTGGTGTAGTAGCTGTGTAGTAGCTGTGTCTATTCAGTGGTGTAGTAGCGGTGTAGTAGCTGTGTCTATTCAGTGGTGTAGTAGCGGTGTAGTAGCTATGTCTATTCAGTGGTGTAGTAGCTGTGTAGTAGCGTTGTAGTAGCTGTGTCTATTCAGTGGTGTAGTAGCTGTGTCTATTCAGTGGTGTAGTAGCTGTGTAGTAGCTATGTCTATTCAGTGGTGTAGTAGCTGTGTCTATTCAGTGGTGTAGTAGCTGTGTCTATTCAGTGGTGTAGTAGCTGTGTCTATTCAGTGGTGTAGTAGCTGTGTAGTAGCTGTGTAGTAGCTGTGTCTATTCAGTGGTGTAGTAGCTGTGTCTATTCAGTGGTGTAGTAGCTGTGTAGTAGCTGTGTAGTAGCGGTGTAGTAGCTGTGTCTATTCAGTGGTGTAGTAGCTGTGTAGTAGCGGTGTAGTAGCTGTGTCTATTCAGTGGTGTAGTAGCTGTGTAGTAGCGGTGTAGTAGCTGTGTCTATTCAGTGGTGTAGTAGCTGTGTAGTAGCTGTGTAGTAGCGGTGTAGTAGCTGTGTCTATTCAGTGGTGTAGTAGCGGTGTAGTAGCTGTGTCTATTCAGTGGTGTAGTAGCGGTGTAGTAGCTGTGTCTATTCAGTGGTGTAGTAGCTGTGTAGTAGCGTTGTAGTAGCTGTGTGTATTCAGTGGTGTAGTAGCTGTGTCTATTCAGTGGTGTAATAGCGGTGTAGTAGCTGTGTCTATTCAGTGGTGTAGTAGCTGTGTCTATTCAGTGGTGTAGTAGCTGTGTGTATTCAGGGGTGTAGTAGCTGTGTAGTAGCGGTGTAGTAGCTGTGTCTATTCAGTGGTGTAGTAGCTGTGTAGTAGCGGTGTAGTAGCTGTGTAGTAGCGTTGTAGTAGCTGTGTCTATTCAGTGGTGTAGTAGCTGTGTAGTAGCGGTGTAGTAGCTGTGTAGTAGCGGTGTAGTAGCTGTGTCTATTCAGTGGTGTAATAGCGGTGTAGTAGCTGTGTCTATTCAGTGGTGTAGTAGTGGTGTAGTAGCTGTGTCTATTCAGTGGTGTAGTAGCTGTGTCTATTCAGTGGTGTAGTAGCTGTGTCTATTCAGTGGTGTAGTAGCTGTGTAGTAGCTGTGTAGTAGCTGTGTCTATTCAGTGGTGTAGTAGCTGTGTCTATTCAGTGGTGTAGTAGCTGTGTAGTAGCTGTGTAGTAGCGGTGTAGTAGCTGTGTCTATTCAGTGGTGTAGTAGCTGTGTAGTAGCGGTGTAGTAGCTGTGTCTATTCAGTGGTGTAGTAGCTGTGTAGTAGCGGTGTAGTAGCTGTGTCTATTCAGTGGTGTAGTAGCTGTGTAGTAGCTGTGTCTATTCAGTGGTGTAGTAGCTGTGTAGTAGCTGTGTAGTAGCGGTGTAGTAGCTGTGTCTATTCAGTGGTGTAGTAGCGGTGTAGTAGCTGTGTCTATTCAGTGGTGTAGTAGCTGTGTAGTAGCGGTGTAGTAGCTGTGTCTATTCAGTGGTGTAATAGCGGTGTAGTAGCTGTGTCTATTCAGTGGTGTAGTAGCGGTGTAGTAGCTATGTCTATTCAGTGGTGTAGTAGCTGTGTAGTAGCGTTGTAGTAGCTGTGTCTATTCAGTGGTGTAGTAGCTGTGTCTATTCAGTGGTGTAGTAGCTGTGTCTATTCAGTGGTGTAGTAGCTGTGTAGTAGCTGTGTAGTAGCTGTGTCTATTCAGTGGTGTAGTAGCTGTGTCTATTCAGTGGTGTAGTAGCTGTGTAGTAGCTGTGTAGTAGCGGTGTAGTAGCTGTGTCTATTCAGTGGTGTAGTAGCTGTGTAGTAGCGGTGTAGTAGCTGTGTCTATTCAGTGGTGTAGTAGCTGTGTAGTAGCGGTGTAGTAGCTGTGTCTATTCAGTGGTGTAGTAGCTGTGTAGTAGCTGTGTAGTAGCGGTGTAGTAGCTGTGTCTATTCAGTGGTGTAGTAGCGGTGTAGTAGCTGTGTCTATTCAGTGGTGTAGTAGCTGTGTAGTAGCTGTGTAGTAGCGGTGTAGTAGCTGTGTCTATTCAGTGGTGTAGTAGCGGTGTAGTAGCTGTGTCTATTCAGTGGTGTAGTAGCGGTGTAGTAGCTATGTCTATTCAGTGGTGTAGTAGCTGTGTAGTAGCGTTGTAGTAGCTGTGTCTATTCAGTGGTGTAGTAGCTGTGTCTATTCAGTGGTGTAATAGCGGTGTAGTAGCTGTGTCTATTCAGTGGTGTAGTAGCGGTGTAGTAGCTATGTCTATTCAGTGGTGTAGTAGCTGTGTAGTAGCGTTGTAGTAGCTGTGTCTATTCAGTGGTGTAGTAGCTGTGTCTATTCAGTGGTGTAGTAGCTGTGTCTATTCAGTGGTGTAGTAGCTGTGTAGTAGCTGTGTAGTAGCTGTGTCTATTCAGTGGTGTAGTAGCTGTGTCTATTCAGTGGTGTAGTAGCTGTGTAGTAGCTGTGTAGTAGCGGTGTAGTAGCTGTGTCTATTCAGTGGTGTAGTAGCTGTGTAGTAGCGGTGTAGTAGCTGTGTCTATTCAGTGGTGTAGTAGCTGTGTAGTAGCGGTGTAGTAGCTGTGTCTATTCAGTGGTGTAGTAGCTGTGTAGTAGCTGTGTAGTAGCGGTGTAGTAGCTGTGTCTATTCAGTGGTGTAGTAGCGGTGTAGTAGCTGTGTCTATTCAGTGGTGTAGTAGCGGTGTAGTAGCTATGTCTATTCAGTGGTGTAGTAGCTGTGTAGTAGCGTTGTAGTAGCTGTGTGTATTCAGTGGTGTAGTAGCTGTGTCTATTCAGTGGTGTAATAGCGGTGTAGTAGCTGTGTCTATTCAGTGGTGTAGTAGCTGTGTCTATTCAGTGGTGTAGTAGCTGTGTGTATTCAGGGGTGTAGTAGCTGTGTAGTAGCGGTGTAGTAGCTGTGTGTATTCAGGGGTGTAGTAGCTGTGTAGTAGCGGTGTAGTAGCTGTGTCTATTCAGTGGTGTAGTAGCTGTGTAGTAGCGGTGTAGTAGCTGTGTAGTAGCGTTGTAGTAGCTGTGTCTATTCAGTGGTGTAGTAGCTGTGTAGTAGCGGTGTAGTAGCTGTGTAGTAGCGGTGTAGTAGCTGTGTCTATTCAGTGGTGTAATAGCGGTGTAGTAGCTGTGTCTATTCAGTGGTGTAGTAGTGGTGTAGTAGCTGTGTCTATTCAGTGGTGTAGTAGCTGTGTCTATTCAGTGGTGTAGTAGCTGTGTAGTAGCGGTGTAGTAGCTGTGTCTATTCAGTGGTGTAATAGTGGTGTAGTAGCTGTGTCTATTCAGTGGTGTAGTAGCTGTGTCTATTCAGTGGTGTAGTAGCTGTGTAGTAGCGGTGTAGTAGCTGTGTCTATTCAGTGGTGTAATAGTGGTGTAGTAGCTGTGTCTATTCAGTGGTGTAGTAGCTGTGTCTATTCAGTGGTGTAGTAGCTGTGTAGTAGCGGTGTAGTAGCTGTGTCTATTCAGTGGTGTAATAGCGGTGTAGTAGCTGTGTCTATTCAGTGGTGTAGTAGCTGTGTCTATTCAGTGGTGTAGTAGCTGTGTCTATTCAGTGGTGTAGTAGCTGTGTCTATTCAGTGGTGTAGTAGCTGTGTCTATTCAGTGGTGTAGTAGCGGTGTAGTAGCTATGTCTATTCAGTGGTGTAGTAGCTGTGTAGTAGCGGTGTAGTAGCTGTGTAGTAGCGGTGTAGTAGCTGTGTCTATTCAGTGGTGTAGTAGCGGTGTAGTAGCTGTGTAGTAGCGGTGTAGTAGCTGTGTCTATTCAGTGGTGTAGTAGCTGTGTAGTAGCGGTGTAGTAGCTGTGTAGTAGCGGTGTAGTAGCTGTGTCTATTCAGTGGTGTAGTAGCTGTGTAGTAGCGGTGTAGTAGCTGGGTGTATTCAGTGGTGTAGTAGCGGTGTAGTAGCGGTGTAGTAGCTGTGTAGTAGCTGGGTGTATTCAGTGGTGTAGTAGCTGTGTAGTAGCGGTGTAGTAGCTGGGTGTATTCAGTGGTGTAGTAGCGGTGTAGTAGCTGTGTAGTAGCGGTGTAGTAGCTGGGTGTATTCAGTGGTGTAGTAGCTGTGTAGTAGCGGTGTAGTAGCTGTGTGTATTCAGTGGTGTAGTAGCTGTGTAGTAGCGGTGTAGTAGCTGTGTAGTAGCAGTGTAGTAGCTGTGTAGTAGCGGTGTAGTAGCTGTGTGTATTCAGTGGTGTAGTAGCTGTGTAGTAGCGGTGTAGTAGCTGTGTGTATTCAGTGGTGTAGTAGCTGTGTAGTAGCTGGGTGTATTCAGTGGTGTAGTAGCTGTGTAGTAGCGGTGTAGTAGCTGTGTGTATTCAGTGGTGTAGTAGCTGTGTAGTAGCTGGGTGTATTCAGTGGTGTAGTAGCTGTGTAGTAGCGGTGTAGTAGCTGGGTGTATTCAGTGGTGTAGTAGCTGTGTAGTAGCGGTGTAGTAGCTGTGTCTATTCAGTGGTGTAGTAGCTGTGTAGTAGCGGTGTAGTAGCTGTGTCTATTCAGTGGTGTAGTAGCTGTGTAGTAGCGGTGTAGTAGCTGTGTAGTAGCTGTGTAGTAGCTGTGTGTATTCAGTGGTGTAGTAGTGGTGTAGTAGCTGTGTAGTAGCTGTGTAGTAGCGGTGTAGTAGCTGTGTCTATTCAGTGGTGTAGTAGCTGTGTAGTAGCGGTGTAGTAGCTGTGTGTATTCAGTGGTGTAGTAGCTGTGTAGTAGCTATGTCTATTCAGTGGTGTAGTAGCTGTGTAGTAGCTGTGTAGTAGCTGTGTGTATTCAGTGGTGTAGTAGCGGTGTAGTAGCTGTGTAGTAGCTGTGTAGTAGCGGTGTAGTAGCTGTGTCTATTCAGTGGTGTAGTAGCTGTGTAGTAGCGTTGTAGTAGCTGTGTCTATTCAGTGGTGTAGTAGCGGTGTAGTAGCTGTGTGTATTCAGTGGTGTAGTAGCTGTGTAGTAGCGGTGTAGTAGCTGTGTGTATTCAGTGGTGTAGTAGCTGTGTAGTAGCGGTGTAGTAGCTGTGTCTATTCAGTGGTGTAGTAGCGGTGTAGTAGCTGTGTGTATTCAGTGGTGTAGTAGCTGTGTAGTAGCGGTGTAGTAGCTGTGTGTATTCAGGGGTGTAGTAGCTGTGTAGTAGCAGTGTAGTAGCTGTGTCTATTCAGTGGTGTAGTAGCTGTGTAGTAGCGGTGTAGTAGCTGTGTGTATTCAGTGGTGTAGTAGCGGTGTAGTAGCTGTGTGTATTCAGTGATTTCCAGCTTCTAGAGGAATCTCAGAGGTATGGTTAGGCCTAGTTACATTGATCAAAGATGGACCAATGTAACGCTGTAAAAACATCCATACCTGATGTTGTAAAGCGCTGCGCAAACTGTTGGCGCCATATAAATCCTGTATAATAATAATAATAATACCTGAAGTTCTTCATACACCATTTCCTTACCACACTAAGACTGCTACAGTGCAGCTCTATTGCTCCAGGAGGGTGTCCATGAACATCCCCATGGGAACCACGCCCCCCAGCACGCCCCCTGAGGAGCGCATCCAGCACGCTCTGTGATTGCTGTGTCTTTAGGACACAGCTGATCACAGATCAAGGTAAAGGAACAATCACAGCGGCCCTTTACCAGGTGATCAGCTGTGTCCAATCACAACTGATCACAGTGTAATTAGACCTGCCAGTTCTCAGCATTCCTCTCCTCACACACCAGTCAGTGTCACAGGGGACATGTACACACAGGGCCGCTGATAGGGCAGTACAACCAGCCCTGTAGTACTGGGCCGGGGCCCTATCAGCTCATCAGAGGGGCCCAGACAGCTTTATAGTGCATTTTATTCAAACCCAAAAAATAGGGCTGAATAAATGACATCCTACTGGCTTAGGGAGTGTATAAATATGTTTTCCTGGGCCCCTTCAGGTGAACAGAGGGGCTCAGAAGGCAGGTGCTGGGAGGGACTATTTTTCTATTTTCGGGCGGAGGAACACAAACCTGCGACCAGCCGCATGCTCTATAGGACCGGCCGCTCTTCCCTGGTGATTGGCGGAGTGATCCATACAGTGATTTACCTGCTCCGCTCTTTCAGGGACTGATCTGAGACAGCTGACAGGGATGGAACGGCAGAACGAATCCTGGCGGAGGGGGGTAGCGCGGCACGCACTGGGCAGCACACAGCGGGTGAAGTGTTCATTGTAATTGTAGCGGGTATTTAAATTTGGGGGGGGGGGGCATCTGGGTCATTTAACCCAGATGTACTAATTGTTAGGGAATCTGAGAATCCCTTTTGTGGTTCTTGGAGGACTCTGGTGGTGTGAGGTTCCCTGTGGCCTGCAGGTGGCGTTGTCGCCCTGGGCCGGAGCTGAACCTGCACCGCAAGACTGTTCCTTTTTGTCCTTTCCTGGCACTGGTACGGCGGGGCGGGGAACCCGCTGTGACCCGAAGGGAGAGGAGATAAAAGGGGCGGACGCCCTGACCTCGGGGTTCAGAGTCGGAGGACGCGGCCGCACCCAGGCACCTTCAGCTTGGGTGCTGGCGTTCCGGAGTTCCGGGCCCAGGTGCCCTTGACCTGGCCGGAGCGAGGGATGGAGTCCATCCCAGGCACCTTAAGCCTGGGGTGAGGTACTATGACCAAGGCCTGGGGCCCAGTAACTATGACTGGGTTCCGCGAGGGTGGAGGAGTCCAAGGGGCCCTAAGGTGTTGGGACCCGTATCTGAGGCGAGGAGGCCGGGGAGTGTAACCCTTCCGGATAGCCCGGTACAGCATTAATCCGGTGACGGCGGGGCCTCTGGTAACTCTCTTGGAGGGATGTCTTCCCCCTGACAGGGGCCACAACGTAGCGAAGGTAACTCCAGTTCCTGTTCATTAGAGTCGCTGGAAGAGACTCTGAAGCCAAAAGTCCATTTAACAGCCACTGTGCTTAGTAATCATTGGTGAAACCTCAACGGTTTAGTTTCTTTGAGGATTGTGCCTTGACCTACTCCCCACCAATACTGAACTGTTCTATGGGTCTCACACTGTCTGCTCACAAAGGACTATTTGTTTGCCGTTATGGAATAAATAAGTGTTGGACCTTTTCAGTGTGTGGTACTCCAATTACTGGGAGCAAAGGGGGTTATCAGCAGAACAGACTTGGCTCTGAGCGTATACACAGCCCGGGTGTGATCTGGTGCCGGCCTTCACCTCTACATGCTGTAATGGGGAGGACATGGGCCGTGGCGCACCTCGCTCTCCCCTTCAAGGTACCCCTAGACCAGAGCCAGAGTGACTGCTAAAGAAGGGGGTGAGGGTGAGGCCGCTATAAAATCTGAGCAGAATCATCCATATCCTCACAGTGCCTTATGATAATTATTCACACAGCACACAAGGTGCTCTATGGCTCTCACAGTGTGTCACGTCTGTTGTAGGGTGACCACGTGTCCCGGATTGCCCGGGACAGTCCCGCATTTTGCACGTCTGTTGTAGGGTGACCACGTGTCCCGGATTGCCCGGGACAGTCCCGCATTTTGCAGGTCTGTTGTAGGGTGACTTTGTTACTTTATGAGTGTGCTGTGTGTTACAGATTGTAGCACTGTACAGCCACAGCAAAGTCAGCACCACACAGCATGTGACACACTGTGATTAGGGTGACCATGTGTCCCGGATTTTGCAGGTCTGTCCCAGGCACATTCATTCCAGGACAATACAGTGTCCCGGAATGAAACTGACACAGAAAACCCCCCCTCCCCCCGGGCCAATCTGATGCCCCCAAAAAAGTGCGCCACATCACCGCTTTACTCACTGGCAGTACTTGTCCTGGCCGGGAAATACCTGGAGGAGCACAATCCCGCCCCCTGCTTGTGATTGGAGAAATCATAAATCCCGCCTCTTGTGTCCAATCACTGTGCTGTGATTGGTTACAGCACAAGCTGATTTTTGGGAAGGGGGAGTGTCCCTGAATGGTAGTTTGGAAATGTGGTCACCCTAGCTGTGATAGAGCCATAGAGCACCTTGTGTGCTGTGTGAATGATTATCCTCATGCTATAAGGCGTCCTGCACACAGGAGGGTTCCAGGGAGGCCCCTCCTCTTGGCAGCAGCATTTGGCCAGAAAAAAATGCCTGGCGCTTGTAAAAGTGTCTAACGCCTGGCCCTGGACGCGCGTTTCGGCTCATTTACCGGCGTCAAGCACTTGGGCGTTCATTTCATTGGCCAGAACAATAATTTATTCTGACCATGAAATTAATTAACGTTCAAGCGCTAAACGCGCATTTAGGCAGGTTTACTCGCGTCAAACGTTTTTTCAGCCAAAACACTGCTGCTCCTGTACACGCTGCTCCTGTACACGCTGCTCCTGTACACGCTGCTCCTGTACACGCTGCTCCTGTACACGCTGCTCCTGTACACTGCTCCTGTACACGCTGCTCCTGTACACGCTGCTCCTGTACACTGCTGCTCCTGTACACGCTGCTCCTGTACACGCTGCTCCTGTACACTGCTCCTGTACACGCTGCTCCTGTACACGCTGCTCCTGTACACGCTGCTCCTGTACACGCTGCTCCTGTACACGCTGCTCCTGTACACTGCTCCTGTACACGCTGCTCCTGTACACGCTGCTCCTGTACACTGCTGCTCCTGTACACGCTGCTCCTGTACACGCTGCTCCTGTACACGCTGCTCCTGTACACGCTGCTCCTGTACACTGCTCCTGTACACACTGCTCCTGTACACGCTGCTCCTGTACACGCTGCTCCTGTACACGCTGCTCCTGTACACGCTGCTCCTGTACACTGCTCCTGTACACACTGCTCCTGTACACTGCTCCTGTACACGCTGCTCCTGTACACGCTGCTCCTGTACACGCTGCTCCTGTACACGCTGCTCCTGTACACACTGCTCCTGTACACTGCTCCTGTACACGCTGCTCCTGTACACGCTGCTCCTGTACACGCTGCTCCTGTACACACTGCTCCTGTACACTGCTCCTGTACACGCTGCTCCTGTACACACTGCTCCTGTACACGCTGCTCCTGTACACGCTGCTCCTGTACACGCTGCTCCTGTACACGCTGCTCCTGTACACTGCTCCTGTACACACTGCTCCTGTACACGCTGCTCCTGTACACGCTGCTCCTGTACACGCTGCTCCTGTACACGCTGCTCCTGTACACTGCTCCTGTACACACTGCTCCTGTACACTGCTCCTGTACACGCTGCTCCTGTACACGCTGCTCCTGTACACGCTGCTCCTGTACACGCTGCTCCTGTACACACTGCTCCTGTACACTGCTCCTGTACACGCTGCTCCTGTACACGCTGCTCCTGTACACGCTGCTCCTGTACACACTGCTCCTGTACACTGCTCCTGTACACGCTGCTCCTGTACACACTGCTCCTGTACACGCTGCTCCTGTACACACTGCTCCTGTACACGCTGCTCCTGTACACTGTGTGGTGGATATTTTGATTCTAATTCTTTTTCATATCCTGTACTCTAAATAAACCACCATGCCCCCCAACGGACACATGTATATATGTATTTAACAGGACGCTGCATGTGCATGTGTATGTATGTATGTATATGTGTGTATATATATGTATGTATGTGTATGTATGTATGTATATGTGTGTATATATATATATATATGTAGGGGGACGGGTAAAATCTGTTTATGAGTTTACTGAAAGATATTTTCTTTGAGAGAGAGCTCCCCCCATACTGTAAACAAAGGACGTATCATCTCCTGTTGGTTGGGAACATGGATTAGGTTTCAGGTGAAACTTAAGTGTCCTTTGTCTTGGGGGGGCCGGTCACCGCAGGGGCCCTTAGCATGCTTGCTAATGTGAGAAACTTGTTGAACTGAGCATCAAAGGAACACACCTCTATCTGATAAAAGCAGCAAGTATTTCTGGTTTAGATTTGGAAGGCTAAGTAAAGAGGTTTGAGATTTCAACCAATCAGGTGGTCAGCTTTAAACCAATGAGACCACAGGATTTTGGGTTCTGGTTGGCATAGGGGGTATAAAAGTCAGGTACACTCATGGCTAGAGCCTTGCGAATGAAGATCTGACCTAGCAGCATGGTGACGTAGTAAGATCTCTCTCTCTCTGCCTCCCTATCTCTCTCTCTCTCTCTCTGCCTAAATCTCTGCCTTGCCTCTCTCTCTCTCTCTCTCTCTCTCTCTCACTCTCCCATTTTTAAGAAGATTAATCTTACTTCGCTTTTGCTCTCTTGTTCCTATTATCATGTAACATTGGTCATAGGTGATATCATTTTAGGTTATAGCTATTGTGAGGGGGTTAGCTCGGCAGCGGGTATGTGTGACCCCCGGGATGGGCTCCCCACACAAAACAGGCCCAGCAAACGGAGGTTGTGGTTTTCAAAATCAAAAAGGTGCGGTTTATTTTCTATTTACAGTGACAAAACACAGCAAAGCAAAAGAAACATAACCAAAATAAATCCTGGTCAAGTTGACCTCTGACTAAACATACAGGTTTCCTAACTAACAACTGGGATCAGCCTAGTGCTGTCCTAGTCCCTAAGTCCCTGGTTTTAAATGTCCAAGCAAATAGCCACACAGGCTTTGTCTCACCGCACAGGGGTTCACTCTCCCTAGACAGTCCACACAGGTCTGGTTCCAGGCATGAGCAAACATCTAATGAAGCTGGGAGTTCTTATAGAGGCCTTAAACGAGCTGACAAGCTTCAGCTGGTCTCATCAACGCCCTGTCTGCACGACGCCCAGCCCTCTCCCTAGAGGTATGAGTCATCCATGAGCCCACTAGCCTTATACAACTCTCCACCTAGTTGTATAAGTCGGCATAAAGCCTGAATCTGGGCGAAATATATCTACCCCCCTGGATGCAACCAGGTGACTTTACCTTCCTGCTGTCACATACCCCCCCCCTCTTGTTTTAACCTCGGGGTTGGAACACCAGCAATCAGGCATTCATGTACTCGAGACAAAGCATCCACATTCCCCATTTGAACGCCAGGGCGATGCTTTACTGTGAAGTTGAATTCCTGGAGGGCCAGGAACCACCTATTCACTCTTCTATTTGTTTCCTTGTTTTGAGCCATCCACTTTAACGGAGCGTGATCCGTAACCATGTCAAAGTGCCTACCTAGCAGGTAGTACCGAAGGGAATCTAGAGCCCACTTCACCGCTAAACACTCCTTTTCAATGGTGGCGTAATTTACCTCATGGGACTTCAACTTCCTGCTGAGGTAAATGACTGGGTGCTCTTCCCCGTTCCAGACCTGGGACAATACTGCTCCTAACCCCACATCTGACGCATCACTTTGTACGACAAAGTCTTTAGAGAAGTCGGGTGAGTACAACACTGGCTGGCTACATAAGGCTTGTTTCAAGAATTGGAATGCTGCCTCAGCCTCGGGGGTCCATTTAATCATGACCGACCCTTTCCCCTTCGTCAGGTTGGTTAGGGGCACAGCCTTAGAAGCAAAGTGGGGAATGAATCGCCGATAATACCCAGCGATTCCCAGAAAGGCTCGTACCTGCTTCTTGCTGTTGGGACGTGGCCAACTCTGGATGGCCTCGACTTTGTTGAGTTGGGGTTTTATTACTCCCCTGCCAATGGTGTACCCAAGATATTTTGCCTCCTCCTGCCCAATGGTACACTTCTTGGGGTTAGCCGTAAACCCCGCTTCCCGAACAGAGTCCAGGACTGCTTGCACTTTTGGCAGATGTGAGGCCCAATCTGTGCTATGGACAATTACGTCATCCAGGTAAGCCGCAGCATACTTCCGATGGGGCCTCAGCATCTGGTCCATTTTCCGCTGGAATGTGGCCGGCGCATTCTGTAACCCGAACGGCATTCTCTTATATTGGAACGCCCCGTCTGGGGTTACAAATGCGGTTTTCTCTTTGGCCGACTTGGCCAGGGGGATTTGCCAATACCCTTTTGTGAGGTCAAGAGTCGTCATGTATCGGGCTGTTCCCAGCCGGTCGATCAACTCATCTATACGTGGCATGGGGTAGGTGTCAAATTTTGTAACTTTGTTCAACTGACGAAAATCGTTACAAAATCGCCAGCTCCCATCCGGTTTAGGCACCAACACGATGGGACTAGACCAATCACTTTGGGACTCCTCTATCACCCCTAAGTTCAGCATTTTCTGTACTTCCTCCCGTATTGCCTCCCGTCGAGCCTCTGGGATCCGATAGGGTTTTAACTTCACCCTTTCACCGGGCGGGGTAATGATGTCATGCTCTACCCCAGATGTTTGTCCCGGCAGCTCAGAGAATACCTCCTTGTTGCGAAGCACAAACTCCTTAACCTCCTGTTGTTGGGGTTGTGACAAGGTGGCTGCTATTCCAACCTCCGGAATCACGCAACCAGTTTGAGCTGGTGACCAAGTGTCTGCGACTAGGGACTCTCTATCCCTCCAGGCTTTCAACAGATTAACGTGATAGATCTGTTCGGGCTTTCGCCTTCCTGGTTGTCTGACCTTGTAATTCACTTCGCTCACTTTTTCCATTATCTCGTAGGGGCCTTGCCATTTGGCAAGGAATTTACTTTCAACCGTAGGGACAAGTACCAATATCCTATCCCCCGGGGAAAAGGTACGGGTCTTGGCTCCACGGTTGTACACTCTCTGCTGTGCCAACTGCGCTTGGGCCAAATGTTCCTTCACGATGGGCATTACCTGTGCAATTCGATCTTGCATCAGGGCGACATGCTCAATCACACTCCTGTGGGGAGAACTCTCACTTTCCCAAGTTTCCTTGGCAATATCCAACAGCCCTCTTGGGTGTCTCCCATACAGTAACTCAAAGGGGGAGAATCCCGTAGAGGATTGGGGCACCTCCCTAATAGAAAACATCAAATAAGGAAGTAAACAGTCCCAATCCTTTCCATCTCTATCCACCACTTTCTTCAACATTTGTTTTAGGGTTTTGTTGAATCTTTCAACCAGCCCATCGGTTTGGGGGTGATACACAGATGTACGCAATTGCGTCACTTTGAACAATTTACACAGCTCTTTCATAACCCGGGACATAAAGGGTGTACCTTGGTCCGTAAGCAGTTCTTTACAAATACCCACCCGGCTAAAAACAAGAGATAGCTCTTTGGCTATGGTTTTGGCCGAGGTATTTCGGAGAGGGATCGCTTCTGGATAACGGGTGGCATAGTCCATTATAACTAATATGTACTGGTGCCCCCTAGCGGACTTGATTATAGGACCTACCAAATCCATGGCGATCCTCTCAAACGGGACCTCAATGATGGGTAGAGGGACCAGCGGGCTACGGAAATGTGGCATCGGGGCCAACCTCTGACACACAGGGCAGGAGGAACAATAATTTTCTACGTCCTTCATCACCCCCGGCCAATAGAATCTCTGTAATACCCTCTCTCGGGTTTTCTCTGTCCCCAGATGACCTCCAAGAATGTGCCCATGGGCCAACTCCAACACCAACTTCCTGTAAGGTTTGGGCACCACAAGCTGCTCAACGGTTTCTTCTGCCCTTTTTGCCACCCGATACAGTAGGTCCTTCTCTACGCTGAAGTATGGGTAAGTGCAGGTATTATCTGGGTTCACTAACTCGCCATCTATTTTCACTACGTTTTCCCGTGCCTTTATTAGGGCGGGGTCTTTTAACTGTTCTGTGGCAAAGTTTTCCCTGTGAACCTCAAGATCAGAAAACTCCACAGACGGTAGGTTTTCGTCTGAGGAGGTGGGCTCCTCTCCAGTTTCTTGAGTCTCCCCTGCCAATACTGATAAGGGAAATTCCGGAGAGTCCTCACCACTCTCAGGGGAGTTCTGGCTATCACATTCCTGGTACATAGGGGCACCAGTGAGGGGCTCAGGATCATCCCACAGTTCCCAGAACTTCGGAAAATCCCTTCCCACAATGGCGTCATACGGTAACTGAGATACTAAGCCCACTGGATGAGAGAGGGTACCTTTGGGGGTCTCGAAACACACTGTAGTCACTGGATACTCTCGGGTGTCCCCATGCACACAAATAACAGCTACCTTGCTATTCCCAGAGACCTCTGTTTTAACTAACTCAGCCTTTATCAGGGTCACAAGGCTACCTGAATCCAGCAATACCACAACATTTCTACCATTAACACACATTTTGCATAAATGTTTCTCAGTTCCTCGAATGGCAGTGCATGCGACTGTCGCACACAGCGACTGACGTCTGCCCGTCAGAAAGTCACACTGCATGGGTTCCTCCACAACCGGGCAATTGGCTGCAATATGTCCCGCTTGCCGGCAGCGGTAGCAAACGATCCTTCTTGCGGCCTCTTGAGCCGCTGATTTCCCAGGCTGTTCTCGCCAAACTTGGGGTAGAGCTCCCACCCTCTCACTCTCTCCACCCTCACCCCTTGGAATCCTCTTATCCGCCCCTGGGGATGGTCTGGTCTTAGGGTGGAAAGTCCGAGTGTCTCTGGAAGAGGCCGTCAGGTTCTCTGTAGCCAAGTATTTCTCCACACGATCCACAAGACCATCGGCCGTCTCTGGGTCTCCATGGCTTACCCACTTTTGGATGGCAGTAGGAAGAGCTCTCAAAAACCGATCCATTACAACACGTTCCACAATCTTTGGTGCGGACAAAGTCTCTGGCTGTAGCCACTTTCTGCTCAGGTGAATGAGATCATACATTTGAGACCTGGGGGGGTTTTCCAAGCTGGAAAGTCCAGTTATGCACACGCTGAGCCCGGACAGCCTGGGTGACACCCAGCCTTGCCAATATTTCAGCTTTTAGCATCACATAGTCTTTTGCTTGGTCAGGCTCTAGGTCATAGTAAGCCTTCTGCGATTCACCAGTTAACAGAGGAGCCACCAGTCCAGCCCACTGCTCCTCAGGCCACTTTTCTCTTTCAGCAGTCCTTTCAAATGTGGTCAAAAATACCTCTGGATCATCCTCTCCAGTCATTTTTGTCAATAAACGACTCACCCCAAAGGACGCGGTATTAGTGGGACGGCTTTCCTCACTGGTCTGCGGACGTTGCTGCATTACTGCTTCCATTTGTTGTAGTCTCTGCTCTTGCTTCTGTAACAGGTCTATGAAGCGGGCCTCAGATTGCTGCTGGGCTTGTTGATGAGCTTGCTGCTGGGCTGCAAGGCTCCTTTGCAAACCTGCATTTGTCTGCTGTTGATTGGCATTTGCTAGAGCCAGCTGTTTCAGTATCTCCTCCATGCTGGCTTAAAAAAAACTGCCCGCATTCTCCACCAACTGTGAGGGGGTTAGCTCGGCAGCGGGTGTGTGTGACCCCCGGGATGGGCTCCCCACACAAAACAGGCCCAGCAAACGGAGGTTGTGGTTTTCAAAATCAAAAGGTGCGGTTTATTTTCTATTTACAGTGACAAAACACAGCAAAGCAAAAGAAACATAACCAAAATAAATCCTGGTCAAGTTGACCTCTGACTAAACATACAGGTTTCCTAACTAACAACTGGGATCAGCCTAGTGCTGTCCTAGTCCCTAAGTCCCTGGTTTTAAATGTCCAAGCAAATAGCCACACAGGCTTTGTCTCACCGCACAGGGGTTCACTCTCCCTAGACAGTCCACACAGGTCTGGTTCCAGGCATGAGCAAACACCTAATGAAGCTGGGAGTTTTTATAGAGGCCTTAAACGAGCTGACAAGCTTCAGCTGGTCTCATCAACGCCCTGTCTGCACGACGCCCAGCCCTCTCCCTAGAGGTATGAGTCATCCATGAGCCCACTAGCCTTATACAACTCTCCACCTAGTTGTATAAGTCGGCGTAAAGCCTGAATCTGGGCGAAATATATCTACCCCCCTGGATGCAACCAGGTGACTTTACCTTCCTGCTGTCACACTATGTTCCTATTTTGTATTGTGTAACATTGGTATCATCTTGCTATGAGGTGGTATAATTTCTGTAAAAATAAATGTAATTGTTTTCTCTTTTCCCACCGCTATCGTTTGATTTCATTTTATATAGACAAAAGGTTTTTAATCACTTATAGTAAGCATTTAAGCGAGGTTATGAATATCTCCGTAACAGATGGTGCCCCGTGTCTAGGCGAATATTTTGATGAGACTGATTTTTGAATAATGTATGTATATAGAATGAAATTGCAGCAGGGTGTCGGTATGAATGATAAAGGCTCTGTTTGGAATCAATTTCAGTTGACCCTTTGATTAAGATTAGGCCAATCTTTGGGATTGAAACAAACCTGTGCGTATAGGGCTGCGTTTCCACTGGCGCAACTCCACTGTCATGTGACGTTGAAATGCAGCTTTAGTGCGACTGTGGTGTGGTGTTGAATGCGATTTTGATAGAGTCACTGCAGCTTTGAGTCACATAGATTGGAATGGGTGCTATTGAAATCAATGGTAAGCGATTTGTAATGCGACTTTGTGTCCAAGGTCGCATGGCGAATTGCATCAGTGGAAACAGAGACTAAATCACACTGAATTATCTGGATGTATGCAAATCTATCTTTCTGTGTAAACTACTAACGGGGGGATTGTAAGCTTTTGGGGCAGATTTTGATGTTTGGTGCGAATGGAGTAGTGCGTTTTTTTTCGGTGTTGCAATCTGATGGAGACTATTTTTTGTTTTCCTGTGTGTGTGTGGGAACCCATGTGGTATGTGCCAAGCTGGTTTTGGCGGGAAAAAATTGGGCATCATCCACCATTTTGTCATGTCCATGAGATGTGCGGTGGTCATCCACCATTTTGTGGTGGCTTGGCTTGTCGGCCATCTTGAGAGGTGTTTAGAGTTTGAGATGGGAAGTTCCAGGTTAGCAAACAAAACTGCCTCCTGCACTACAAGCAATCAGAGGGTCTAATCAAGCTTAACGCTTGGGAAGCCCTGTGATACAGTCATTATTTTTTTTTATTTTTTTTTGGAATACCTTGGAGAAGTCCACGGGGAGATTAAACTATTTATTTAGTTGGGAAGTATTTCCAGGCTTACTTTTTAAAGGACTATAGTCAAAGCAGTGGTTGTTCTGGCAGAGTAGTGAAAAAAGGTTCGCAACGGCGACAGGGGCGGTACCTGTCGACCCAATCATTGGTCAGAGAGTAGCTAACTCTGGGAAACAGTTCAAGGTCTTTCGTCCGTAAAGGATGGGTAATAAAATCGCTTCAAAGAGGGAGTCTAACCGTGGGGAACCTTACCACTTGACCCCGAAGGAAGAAAGGATTGATACAGGGGCCTTGAGTTGGGAAATATGCAATGTTGGGAATGGTGGACTGGGAAATTGTATTTTGAAAAAAAAAAATGGTACGGTCAAGCCAAATGCTTGGGAAAGAGATGCTTATTGTGCAGGGATGGTAGAATAATGATGAACAGGGGGACAAGGAGGAACCTGACCAAACAGATGTTATGGGTTTAAGAAGTACAGGTTATGATAGAAAAGATTCTGATTTGTGTGATGTCTAGAGGTCATCTTTGACCAAGTGTGTGAATATGTGTGTGTGGAGACTATGCGAGAGGTGTAGTGCGGATCTGTGACATTATGTTCTCAGCTGCTGACAGCCCGAAATGACCCCCCTTTCTTTCCAACCAGATCTGTGAGAATGTAAAACGAATTGTATTGACATGTAAATGACCTGAGCCAGGCTGTAATAGTTTTTTGTGAAAGTGCTTTTACTAAAATGTGTTTGTGTTACAGAAGACGATTCAGCAAGGGATTTTGTGGTGAAGTATTATGATTGGTTGATAAATGGTACCGTTAAAAAAGTTTAGGACATTTCGTTCCAGTTTTGTGAAGTTTTGTACTGTAATACAGTTTTGGGTGGAGACAAGCAAACAGGGGGCATCACCATTATTGTAACATCCAGATGCAGGTAGAAAGAAGCCATAATATTGTTTTGAATAGTGGAGGATTTCATGGTGCTTTGCAGCTCGTCTGACAAACACGTTTATCGTGAGACAGGTCAGGCCGTGTAAAATAATCGGAATTCCTGTGATTAACATAAACGTGAGGAGTAGTACGCTAACAGCCCCGGTCAGGCCGTGTAAAATAACCGGGATTCCGGGGGTCGATTATGGTAATAAAGTCGTAAACCATAATCGCTCCGAAAATAAAGCGCAAGGGTGTCCTGGACGCGGGACACTTCATAAGCGATTCGAATCGTCATGGGTAATGTGCCGTCCATGCTTGGGGTAAAAAAAAAATAAAAATTAGGCTCCCCACCAGTCAGACAGCTGCACCGCACATGAGGTCTGGGTTTGGGGCTCCGGACATGAGACCCCTTAAAGGATGACATATCTGGTCAGAGGGTACAGTAAGGTGTACTCCTTTGGAAGGTACTTTTGCGGGAGGACCAAAACCTCAGAATAAAGGTACCTTGGATGTAGTTGAGCTGTGGCTTCAGAAATCTGTAATGATGAGTGTTGATGGAGGTGTAGTACACGCTTTCGTGATTCTCAGAGGCGGAACGGTGGTTTGTATCTGAATGTTTGTATGTAGTAACGTGAATATATTCGAACTTACCGCGGCGATCCTCCGATGCGTCGCGGCTGTTGTATGTTTGTAGGAACGGGAAAAGTAAGGGTTACAAAGGGTTTTGTTTGAATCGGTTTTGAAAGAATGTCATTGACAATTTACCAATGTACAGGAATGTCATTATTGTTTTACCATTCTTTGCAGGTCAAATATGAAGGATAGAGTAATGATTTTGCTTATAAGTATTTTTCAGGTCCAAGGAGTTTGTACACAGAGAACAGGTGTATGTAGACAGCGGTACATATGGATAAATATGAGTCTAAGGCGGTAAAAGTATCACAGGCTATCTCATTGTTTCTTTTTTCCTGCACCACGCATTTCTTCCGTCTGTAATGAGGAAGAAAATGGGAGGAGAATGATAAATGTAAGAGTGACAGTTTTTTTTTCCAGCACAGTACAAGTTGCTAATTTTTTTCTCACCATGGTGAATACATTTTTTTTTGGGGAAACAAAAACCACGTGGTCATTAATGTGTATTATGTAATACATATTAATTAAAAGTTGAGCTCAACAATTTTTGGGTATTTTAAAAAAAATGCACGGGTTATGTAATGTAAAGGAATGTAATGTATATTTGTGTTTCATATGCTAATGTCTTGTTACTGGAATTGTTTTTTGTAAATTGCGAAAAATGGAATGTTTATCACTAACTGTTATTGGAATTTTATCCCTCAGAGTCGATAATTGGGTTTTCTGGCTTTCAGAACAAGAGGAAATCGTAGCCTCCAGAGAACAACGTGATAAAAAAGTGTTTTTTCCTGGTTGGTCGGGTTTCACATGTAAAATGTTTTAGGTTGTCGCCACCATTATCTAGTTGGAATGTCTAGTGGTCAGTCCATTCGGTTGTGTTTTGGACCACCCAGTGTGTGTTGTATGTTCTGATCTACTGAGTAGCAGAACCAATTAACTGAAGTCTGCATAAAAGTTGAGTAAGACTGCTGGGGATAATTGGCACTCTAACACATATGTGAGGCTAAGGAGCATTATAAATCTCTGCCAGGGGTGCTGCACTTCGTGGTAAAAGGGGAATGGTCTGATGTTACTTTGGGCGAACTTGTGTTCAGGAATAGGACTGCTTACACCCCCCCCCCCTCGCTGTCATTGTAATTAGGTACACGCCCAACCATACCTGGCTGTACGAGTTTGGCTCATTGCCTGAAGCTAAGGTATGCTAATGTCCCTAGCTATCTGTGTGTCCCCAAATGTAGTTCAAACCTGTTTTCCTACCGTGTCACCAAGCAATCCCATCTCTCTGAAATAGGGGAAACCAACACTTCTCATAGTTTCCTGCTGGGACTGTTTATGTGGCTATTTGTTACCAATTGCCTAATAAATATCTGTGTGTTTCAAGGCACACCGGTCGGCTCGGGTACCTCCTACTGTTCAGTGGTCTCAGTGCTGCAAGGGATTTGTCTTAGTCTGCTGGTCAGGTGTGTCTGGTAGCAGCAGTTTCTCAAGCTGGATACACATTATGCAATTTTGTTTTTCCATTTATTTTAGATTTACCTGCAGATGTGTGGTATGAGGGCCTGCCTGCTTGCATACAAGTTGAGAGGGTATAGGTCTGGCCTCATATTGTATAGTTTTGGTTGAGTCTGGGAAAACAAAAATTGTGCAGGAAGGTTGTATGGGGTGTTACCAGCGATTGGCTGTTCCAAGAGCCCTCACGTCCGAGGTATTATCAGATAGAGGTGTGGGCATGCCGTATTCTCCTCAGTTTACACCCATAGGTGTCCTTCCTGTCCTAGAGTCCTTGTGTACCTTAACTAGTTGTCTGTGTCTTGCAGGCCAAGAAGACCAGTGCCCCAGTGTGGCGCTAGGCTCCTGTCATTCATGTGAGTCCTGTCTGAATAGTGTAGGCAGCTTGTGTTGTAGGGGTGAAGTATAACATTGTCTGAATACCGAATTGAAAGAGGAGGGAGAAGGTGTGCAGTCTATATGAGGGATTGGGTGTACCTGGTGGCAGGTGGTTTTCAATCCGGGTATCCAGACCATATCCCATGACTTAGGAAAAAGAGAGGCTTGATGGCGACTGTCTTTGGAGCGGGAGGCGGGTCACTGGGTACCATAAACACTATGGAGTTGGAGATAATCAGGAACACATTGGGAGGTCCTGGGCTACATATCAGGGAAAGGGTAGGACATTCAACTTGCACTGGCCAGAATTAAAAACCTCGGAGAGTTGACTGACTCTTACTCAGTGTGACAAGTTCCACCTTATAAAGACAGGCAGGTGGGGTAGTATCTGAATTGACTATGAGTCCTATGGAGTGGTGGATGACTCAGTTCAGGGTTGTCAAAATGTAACTAGTACTAGTCTCATCCCTAATGGCAGGGACAGAACATTGTGCCTATATTACGGTCAATTTGGGTACTATCCTATCACTCTACTGGGTTACACACTGGAGTCCATCTGGTTCTGAGGGGTTTGAGTCCGGACAGGGATGGAAAGGAGGAAATGTTTTTTTTTTTTTTTGTTTTTTTTTTGGGGGACAGGTGGGACACTGAATATGGTGCAGGTATCTACAGTATTCCATCACCACATGGCGCTCCAGCATCTTATAATGGTTGATGAAAACCTATTATCCTATATGTACTGAATACACACTGAATCAAGCGCGGTCATGGTACCAGTGGCTTGCTCCCAGAGATGTGCGGACACAGAGTACAGGACGCTTATCTCGGAGGAATAACCAGGAGAGGAGGGATGTGTTCAGCACTATATGGGGGGGAAAGAGAACCACAGTGTAAAGTGGCTCAAGATTTCATCAACCATGGTGAGAGGTTGGTAGAGAGTGTGAGATGGTACAGGGCAGATATATGTCATTGGCTCTGGTGTGCACACATGGGAAGGTGGAGTTGTCAACCAGCATCAAGCTGATTGTACAAATCTCTCTATGAGGGGCAGTGGCCTGATGAGTTAGCATCACCACTCAGTGAGACTGTGCCAAAACACGTCGCCTACACTAATCCAAAGTGGTAGTCGAATGCCTGGATGGGCTGTACTGGTTTGGATTGTGAAAGGTGTTACAGAAATGCAGACTCGGTCTGTAGAGTTGAGGGCACCAGTGGCTTACTGACTGGGGATTCTATCTTGTTGCATTTGTGGCTAAGGAACCCACCTGTGATCAGAGGGTACGGAAGCTGGGGGCAGGTTGATATTTCCCTCTGTCAGAGGTGTGAACACAATGTCCCTTGCACAGCCAATACACAGTGGTGAATGTATTTCACGCTGTGTTCTGGATGGGGAGATCATGGCTGGGAAGGAAGCACCTGGGTATTTGGGATATAGGCGAGTTTGGTTATTTGACCTAGAGGATACTGATGTGGTGTTAGGTTCAAGAAACACCCTTGTTCCATGCCTAACAGTAGGTAGGGGTGCATGATATACCCTGGGCATGGTCACTGGGATAGAATTTTGTGGGTTTTTGTCATTGCTTCGATGGTGTAGGTGTTAGACTCAATACCGGATGCTGGGGTACTGATGCTGACATCACATGGCTAATGATACACTGTTTTCAGCATCAGGTTGAATTGTACTCAGCAGGGTACACTACCTCGGGGAGTCTATTGTACCTACACTCTTGTCCTTGGGAGGGATATAGAAGGAACCCCGGGTTTCACCCCTATAGCCCCAAAAGAAAGTTTTTTTTTATAAAACCTGACATCCCCTTACACTTAGTGAAACTTCCGTTGGGATTCGGGGAGGAGTTAAAAGATGGGTAGTTAAACTTTGGGCAACAGGATTTAATTGGTGCCAACAGTTTGGGCAAGGCGTGAATAAAAAGGCCCTTCTCTAGGGGTTGATAATCTAAGAGGAGGGGGTGGAACAAAAATAATAGCCGCTGGGAATTATCTGATATGGAGCGGGCTGGGGTAACATTTTAGGTGGAGGCGGGGTAGGCTTCCTGGAATAAAAGAGTATTTAGGTGTGGAAAGGGGAGCGCCTGGCTGGGCGTATGGGTTTAAAGGTGGGGAGTTCCAGAGGTTCTGGAGCAGTCCTGAGGTGGAGCATGGGAGGAGATAACAAGGGAGAGGGAAATCAGGATGTTCTGGGGCCAAAACTTTAGTAAACTCCACCCTGTTGCGGTCCCAATGCGGGTCACTATTAAGAGACCGATTTAGAGTAGCTTGCGCATTTAAGAGAGGACCCTAGAACTGTATTTTTCTTGTTTTTGTTCTAGGGATAAGCCTGTTCAATCTGTAATATTAAAGGACAGTCGGGGTGACTAAATTCTAAAAAAGTTTTTTGGCAACCATTAGTTTAGCCTCTCCTTTTTAAAATATTTAAATTTTTTTGTTTTTCTACCCGACTTGTAAATGGTTAGTGACAGTGATCCTGTTCACCTGTTGATCACTGATAGGATAGAAGAGTTATCTATTTTTATTTTTTTCCTCCTTTATTTTTTTTTTTATTTTTTTTTATTTTTTTTTCTGCCAAGCTGCTGCTGCAACAGCCACAATATATTATTTTTCGAGGCACTGTTTCAGGACAGTTATATATTGTTTGTTTGTTTTTATGAATGCAGAGTCAGTGCTCTTTGACATAAAGGGAAATGGGTGACAAACGGTCTGGGTCGAAGCAGCATTGAACCTGTATGTTTTGTTGCTTATTGTATTTTTTATTTTTTTTTCTCTCTCTTTCTTTTCTCTTTCCTACTTTCTATGGTTCATATTCTGCTTTATCTTGGAAAATAAATGTATTCATCTTCTGGAACTTTTGTTTGAATATCAGAGATGAGTTGTGAATTGTAAGGGTTTACCGTCTCTGCCTGACTCCATTTTTTTAAGAGTCCAGTGGGTTCCATAGAATGGGTTCCTGAAACATACAAATACCATATTTCACAAAGTATCCCTGGACATCCAGGTCCTATGTCTTAATGTAATTGTACCTCCCCTAGTCAGCCCACTGCTTTAACCTGAGCCCCGTGAACAGGTGTGGTGAACCCAGGGACCTGACAATAGCAGACAGTGTTGACTATCCCTACCATCAAGGGCAATGGATGATACTGGCCGTGGCGCGGTCTCGGTACCCTGTGGGGATCCCACCTGACTCGTCCACATTGCACTACTCATAGATATTCCTGTCTGACATTCTCCTTTTTGTTCTTGTTTTTTTTTGTATTCATGCACGACTGTCCGGAGGCCCGCCCAACCACCACCTGAAGAAGCAACGCATCTCTTGAGAAAAACGTGCCACGAATAAGACTCTTCTGAAACTTTCCTTCACCATGCTGAAAAGTGCTGTCTCGCGGTCCGATCCAATCGTGACAATCATAACACCATATTTCCAAGCTACAGGACTAAATATACAAGGATCCCGCCAGTAATGTTTGAATTCCGCTCCTCCAATGCAGCGGGGCGATGAAGCATTGCAGTACAGACTCTCATGGGTCGGATGTGAAGTCTCAAAGGCACCAGAACTGTCTCAAGTCTACCTTGATGGGTTACGGCGGGTTCAAGAAAGGAAGAGGCCGCAGTGGTGGTGGGGGAAGGGTCAGGGCTTCTGGGCCGTTGTGGGTGGGTACAAAATCATTGAAGGAGGTCATAAGTTCAATAATGAACTTGAGGGGGTACTGTGGTGGATATTTTGATTCTAATTCTTTTTCATATCCTGTACTCTAAATAAACCACCATGCCCCCCAACGGACACATGTATATATGTATTTAACAGGACGCTGCATGTGCATGTGTATGTATGTATGTATATGTGTGTATATATATGTATGTATGTGTATGTATGTATGTATATGTGTGTATATATATGTATGTATGTGTATGTATGTATGTATATGTGTGTATATATATGTATGTATGTGTATGTATGTATGTATATGTGTGTATATATATGTATGTATGTGTATGTATGTATGTATATGTGTGTATATATATGTATGTATGTGTATGTATATATATATATATATATATATGTGTATGTATGTGTATATATATATATATATGTAGGGGGACGGGTAAAATCTGTTTATGAGTTTACTGAAAGATATTTTCTTTGAGAGAGAGCTCCCCCCATACTGTAAACAAAGGACGTATCATCTCCTGTTGGTTGGGAACATGGATTAGGTTTCAGGTGAAACTTAAGTGTCCTTTGTCTTGGGGGGGCCGGTCACCGCAGGGGCCCTTAGCATGCTTGCTAATGTGAGAAACTTGTTGAACTGAGCATCAAAGGAACACACCTCTATCTGATAAAAGCAGCAAGTATTTCTGGTTTAGATTTGGAAGGCTAAGTAAAGAGGTTTGAGATTTCAACCAATCAGGTGGTCAGCTTTAAACCAATGAGACCACAGGATTTTGGGTTCTGGTTGGCATAGGGGGTATAAAAGTCAGGTACACTCATGGCTAGAGCCTTGCGAATGAAGATCTGACCTAGCAGCATGGTGACGTAGTAAGATCTCTCTCTCTCTGCCTCCCTATCTCTCTCTCTCTCTCTCTGCCTAAATCTCTGCCTTGCCTCTCTCTCTCTCTCTCTCTCTCTCTCTCTCTCACTCTCCCATTTTTAAGAAGATTAATCTTACTTCGCTTTTGCTCTCTTGTTCCTATTATCATGTAACATTGGTCATAGGTGATATCATTTTAGGTTATAGCTATGTTCCTATTTTGTATTGTGTAACATTGGTATCATCTTGCTATGAGGTGGTATAATTTCTGTAAAAATAAATGTAATTGTTTTCTCTTTTCCCACCGCTATCGTTTGATTTCATTTTATATAGACAAAAGGTTTTTAATCACTTATAGTAAGCATTTAAGCGAGGTTATGAATATCTCCGTAACAACTGCTCCTGTACACACTGCTCCTGTACACACTGCTCCTGTACACACTGCTCCTGTACACTGCTCCTGTACACGCTGCTCCTGTACACGCTGCTCCTGTACACGCTGCTCCTGTACACGCTGCTCCTGTACACTGCTCCTGTACACGCTGCTCCTGTACACGCTGCTCCTGTACACGCTGCTCCTGTACACACTGCTCCTGTACACTGCTCCTGTACACACTGCTCCTGTACACTGCTCCTGTACACGCTGCTCCTGTACACGCTGCTCCTGTACACGCTGCTCCTGTACACGCTGCTCCTGTACACTGCTCCTGTACACACTGCTCCTGTACACACTGCTCCTGTACACTGCTCCTGCACACGCTGCTCCTGTACACGCTGCTCCTGTACACGCTGCTCCTGTACACGCTGCTCCTGTACACACTGCTCCTGTACACACTGCTCCTGTACACTGCTCCTGTACACGCTGCTCCTGTACACGCTGCTCCTGTACACGCTGCTCCTGTACACGCTGCTCCTGTACACTGCTGCTCCTGTACACGCTGCTCCTGTACACGCTGCTCCTGTACACGCTGCTCCTGTACACGCTGCTCCTGTACACGCTGCTCCTGTACACACTGCTCCTGTACACTGCTCCTGTACACGCTGCTCCTGTACACACTGCTCCTGTACACACTGCTCCTGTACACTGCTCCTGTACACGCTGCTCCTGTACACGCTGCTCCTGTACACGCTGCTCCTGTACACGCTGCTCCTGTACACTGCTGCTCCTGTACACGCTGCTCCTGTACACACTGCTCCTGTACACACTGCTCCTGTACACGCTGCTCCTGTACACACTGCTCCTGTACACACTGCTCCTGTACACGCTGCTCCTGTACACACTGCTCCTGTACACTGCTCCTGTACACGCTGCTCCTGTACACGCTGCTCCTGTACACGCTGCTCCTGTACACTGCTGCTCCTGTACACGCTGCTCCTGTACACACTGCTCCTGTACACACTGCTCCTGTACACGCTGCTCCTGTACACGCTGCTCCTGTACACGCTGCTCCTGTACACACTGCTCCTGTACACTGCTCCTGTACACGCTGCTCCTGTACACGCTGCTCCTGTACACGCTGCTCCTGTACACACTGCTCCTGTACACGCTGCTCCTGTACACACTGCTCCTGTACACTGCTCCTGTACACGCTGCTCCTGTACACGCTGCTCCTGTACACGCTGCTCCTGTACACTGCTGCTCCTGTACACGCTGCTCCTGTACACGCTGCTCCTGTACACACTGCTCCTGTACACTGCTCCTGTACACGCTGCTCCTGTACACTGCTCCTGTACACACTGCTCCTGTACACACTGCTCCTGTACACGCTGCTCCTGTACACGCTGCTCCTGTACACTGCTGCTCCTGTACACGCTGCTCCTGTACACGCTGCTCCTGTACACACTGCTCCTGTACACTGCTCCTGTACACGCTGCTCCTGTACACACTGCTCCTGTACACTGCTCCTGTACACTGCTCCTGTACACGCTGCTCCTGTACACGCTGCTCCTGTTTGTTTGTTTTCCCTCCCTGTAAAAGATTCTAAACGTCTGTGTGGTACAAAGACACCGGATAACATGGAGGGGCGTTTGGAATCAGTAAAGAGACACCTGTGTGCATGAGGCCTAAAGATCACAAGGCACTGTAAGATGCTACTGCACACTTGTGTTTGGGGGGGGGGGAGTAAACACGCACAGCTGAGCTGTGTTTTTACAGCCCCTCAACCACTCCCCTTTAACCACGCCATTTTAAAAGGGAGCTGAGGCCATGCCAGCATGTAAAAGTGTCTAACGCCTGGCCCTGGACGCGCGTTTCGGCTCATTCAGCTGAGGCCATGCCAGCATGTCTTTCACATACACACATTTCTGGCTGGAGACTTGTAAAGGCAGCTGTCAGGTTTCATGTGGAAGTAATACGAGCCGCTCTGAAACCACCCGATTACTTCCACATTCCTTGCACCATATGTCCCCCCACCCCCCCCCCCCGCAACATTTGAGGCAGGGTCAGAGGTGGGACCAGGGTTTGGGGCCAGGGGCCGGGTCAAAGGGGGCCCCCATCAGGTAGGCTGTACGGGGCCCCATGTTTTCTAACAGCGGCCCTGTGTACACAGATCATCAGGACACTGGTCATCAGTGCCAATCAATGCCTATCAGTGCCCGTCAGTGCCAATCAATGCCCATCAGTGCCGCCTATCAGTGCCCATCAGTGCCGCCTATCAGTGCCAATCAATGCCCATCAGTGCCGCCTAATTAGACATGTGCACACTGAAATATTTCGTTTCGGAATTTCGTTTTCGTCCGAAAAATAAATTTATTTAGTTACTCCCGAAATTCGTTTTTATTTATTTCGTTTTTCGTTAGAAATTGCATTCGTCCGAAAATCTGAATTAATTGAGGTCGAATCTGTCATTGAAGGCTTATGGTGTCTGTCGAATGTTCAAAGAAGATTCGACGGAGCAGCGAAACTGTACGACGCCGCAATCCTACATTTCCGGTCGAATGTTCCGCCCACAAGCAGTGATCTTTTCTCTCCTATGTCGAATCTTTTCTCTCTATAATGTCGAATCTTTTCTCTCCTATGTAGAATAATCTTGGACTAATAGAGTTAAGGTTAGGCACATTTGACCACAGGTTCTATAGACACAGATTGTTATTGTCAGCCTCATGTCGAATCTCCTATCTATATCCAACTGTTGTAGCAACGAAAACGAAAATAAAGCATTTGTTTATGTCGGATCTTTCGGTTTTCAGATTCTGTGCTTTCGTTTTCGTTTGTTAAAACGATAACGAAAATAGCTGAAATTCGGACGAAAATGAATGCACATGTCTACTGCCTATCAGTGCCCGTCAGTGCCCGTCAGTGCCAATCAATGTCCATCAGTGCCACCTCATAAGAGCACATCATTGAAGAAGAAAACTTTTTTTTTTCAAAATGTTCTGTCTATTTTATTAATTACCAGCAAAATAAAGCTCTATTTGTGGGAAAAAATGATAAAAATGTCCTGAGTACAATGTCACATGACTGAGAAATTGGCAGGAAGGGGGTGACAGTGCCCGGTAGGCAAGTGGTTAAAGTCCAGCCTCAGATTCTAACTGGAGTACCGCTGCCAAACATTTTCTTTATTTACCGGAGGAAGGGAAGAATGTGGGAAGAATGTGGGAAGAATGTGGGAAGAATGTGGGAAGAATGTGGGAAGAATGTGGGAAGAATGTGGGATGGGGGGCCGCAATTTAAAAATGCTGTTTATGCAATTGGATGGAAGAACATGAATCTTCTAATAGAGAACAATTGGTTAGGAAGTGAGGGGATCACCCAATGTGAGTCTACAGACAGCAAGATATAAGAGACGAGGATTGTAATCATTCCCTACTACATTCCATCATTCCCTACTACACTCCATCATTCCCTACTACATTCCCTACTACATTCCCTACTACATCCCATCATTCCCTACTACACTCCATCATTCCCTACTACATTCCCTACTACATTCCCTACTACATCCCATCATTCCCTACTACACTCCATCATTCCCTACTACATTCCCTACTACATTCCCTACTACATTCCATCATTCCCTGCTACATTCCCTACTACATTCCATCATTCCCTACTACATTCCATCATTCCCTACTACACTCCATCATTCCCTACTACATTCCCTACTACATTCCCTACTACATCCCATCATTCCCTACTACACTCCATCATTCCCTACTACATTCCCTACTACATTCCCTACTACATCCCATCATTCCCTACTACACTCCATCATTCCCTACTACATTCCCTACTACATTCCCTACTACATTCCATCATTCCCTGCTACATTCCCTACTACATTCCATCATTCCCTACTACATCCCATCATTCCCTACTACACTCCATCATTCCCTACTACATTCCCTACTACATTCCCTACTACATCCCATCATTCCCTACTACACTCCATCATTCCCTACTACATTCCCTACTACATTCCCTACTACATCCCATCATTCCCTACTACACTCCATCATTCCCTACTACATTCCCTACTACATTCCCTACTACATTCCATCATTCCCTGCTACATTCCCTACTACATTCCATCATTCCCTACTACATCCCATCATTCCCTACTACACTCCATCATTCCCTACTACATTCCCTACTACATTCCCTACTACATCCCATCATTCCCTACTACACTCCATCATTCCCTACTACATTCCCTACTACATTCCCTACTACATTCCATCATTCCCTGCTACATTCCCTACTACATTCCATCATTCCCTACTACATTCCATCATTCCCTACTACACTCCATCATTCCCTACTACATTCCCTACTACATTCCCTACTACATTCCATCATTCCCTACTACATTCCCTACTACATTCCATCATTCCCTACCACATTCCATCATTCCCTACTACACTCCATCATTCCCTACTACATTCCCTACTACATTCCCTACTACATCCCATCATTCCCTACTACACTCCATCATTCCCTACTACATTCCCTACTACATTCCCTACTACATTCCATCATTCCCTACTACATTCCATCATTCCCTACTACACTCCATCATTCCCTACTACATTCCCTACTACATTCCCTACTACATCCCATCATTCCCTACTACACTCCATCATTCCCTACTACATTCCCTACTACATTCCCTACTACATTCCATCATTCCCTGCTACATTCCCTACTACATTCCATCATTCCCTACTACATTCCATCATTCCCTACTACACTCCATCATTCCCTACTACATTCCCTACTACATTCCCTACTACACTCCATCATTCCCTACTACATTCCCTACTACATTCCCTACTACATTCCATCATTCCCTACTACACTCCATCATTCCCTACTACATTCCCTACTACATTCCCTACTACATTCCATCATTCCCTACTACATTCCATCATTCCCTACTACACTCCATCATTCCCTACTACATTCCCTACTACATTCCCTACTACATCCCATCATTCCCTACTACACTCCATCATTCCCTACTACATTCCCTACTACATTCCCTACTACATTCCATCATTCCCTGCTACATTCCCTACTACATTCCATCATTCCCTACTACATTCCATCATTCCCTACTACACTCCATCATTCCCTACTACATTCCCTACTACATTCCCTACTACATTCCATCATTCCCTACTACATTCCCTACTACATTCCATCATTCCCTACTACATTCCATCATTCCCTACTACACTCCATCATTCCCTACTACATTCCCTACTACATTCCCTACTACATCCCATCATTCCCTACTACACTCCATCATTCCCTACTACATTCCCTACTACATTCCCTACTACATTCCATCATTCCCTGCTACATTCCCTACTACATTCCATCATTCCCTACTACACTCCATCATTCCCTACTACATTCCCTACTACATTCCCTACTACATTCCATCATTCCCTACTACATTCCCTACTACATTCCATCATTCCCTACTACATTCCATCATTCCCTACTACACTCCATCATTCCCTACTACATTCCCTACTACATTCCATCATTCCCTACTACATTCCATCATTCCCTACTACATTCCCTACTACATTCCATCATTCCCTACTACACTCCCTACTACATTCCCTACTACATATAATCATTCCCTACTACATTCCATCATTCCCTACTACATTCCATCATTCCCTACTACATTCCCTACTACATTCCATCATTCCCTACTACATTCCCTACTACATTCCATCATTCCCTACTACATTCCCTACTACATTACCTACTACATTCCATCATTCCCTACTACATTCCCTACTACATTCCATCATTCCCTACTACATTCCCTACTACATTCCCTACTACATTCCATCATTCCCTGCTACATTCCCTACTACATTCCATCATTCCCTACTACATTCCATCATTCCCTACTACACTCCATCATTCCCTACTACATTCCCTACTACATTCCATCATTCCCTACTACATTCCCTACTACATTCCATCATTCCCTACTACATTCCATCATTCCCTACTACACTCCATCATTCCCTACTACATTCCATCATTCCCTACTACATTCCATCATTCCCTACTACATTCCCTACTACATTCCATCATTCCCTACTACATTCCCTACTACATTCCCTACTACATTCCATCATTCCCTGCTACATTCCCTACTACATATAATCATTCCCTACTACATTCCATCATTCCCTACTACATTCCATCATTCCCTACTACATTCCCTACTACATTCCATCATTCCCTACTACATTCCCTACTACATTCCATCATTCCCTACTACATTCCCTACTACATTCCATCATTCCCTACTACATTCCCTACTACATTCCATCATTCCCTACTACATTCCCTACTACATTCCATCATTCCCTACTACACTCCCTACTACATTCCCTACTACATATAATCATTCCCTACTACATTCCATCATTCCCTACTACATTCCATCATTCCCTACTACATTCCCTACTACATTCCATCATTCCCTACTACATTCCCTACTACATTCCATCATTCCCTACTACATTCCCTACTACATTACCTACTACATTCCATCATTCCCTACTACATTCCCTACTACATTCCATCATTCCCTACTACATTCCCTACTACATTCCCTACTACATTCCATCATTCCCTGCTACATTCCCTACTACATTCCATCATTCCCTACTACATTCCATCATTCCCTACTACACTCCATCATTCCCTACTACATTCCCTACTACATTCCATCATTCCCTACTACATTCCCTACTACATTCCATCATTCCCTACTACATTCCATCATTCCCTACTACACTCCATCATTCCCTACTACATTCCATCATTCCCTACTACATTCCATCATTCCCTACTACATTCCCTACTACATTCCATCATTCCCTACTACATTCCCTACTACATTCCCTACTACATTCCATCATTCCCTGCTACATTCCCTACTACATATAATCATTCCCTACTACATTCCATCATTCCCTACTACATTCCATCATTCCCTACTACATTCCCTACTACATTCCATCATTCCCTACTACATTCCCTACTACATTCCATCATTCCCTACTACATTCCCTACTACATTCCATCATTCCCTACTACATTCCCTACTACATTCCATCATTCCCTACTACATTCCCTACTACATTCCATCATTCCCTACTACACTCCCTACTACATTCCATCATTCCCTACTACACTCCCTACTACATTCCATCATTCCCTACTACACTCCCTACTACATTCCCTACTACATTCCATCATTCCCTACTACATTCCCTACTACATTCCATCATTCCCTACTACATTCCCTACTACATTCCCTACTACATTCCATCATTCCCTACTACATTCCCTACTACATTCCATCATTCCCTACTACACTCCCTACTACATTCCCTACTACATTCCATCATTCCCTACTACACTCCCTACTACATTCCATCATTCCCTACTACATTCCATCATTCCCTACTACATTCCCTACTACATTCCCTACTACATTCCATCATTCCCTACTACACTCCCTACTACATTCCATCATTCCCTACTACATTCCCTACTACATTCCCTACTACATTCCCTACTACACTCCCTACTACATTCCATCATTCCCTACTACATTCCCTACTACATTCCCTACTACATTCCATCATTCCCTGCTACACTCCCTACTACATTCCATCATTCCCTACTACATTCCATCATTCCCTACTACATTCCCTACTACATTCCCTACTACATTCCATCATTCCCTACTACATTCCCTACTACATTCCATCATTCCCTACTACACTCCCTACTACATTCCCTACTACATATAATCATTCCCTACTACATTCCATCATTCCCTACTACACTCCCTACTACATTCCCTACTACATATAATCATTCCCTACTACATTCCATCATTCCCTACTACACTCCATCATTCCCTACTACATTCCCTACTACATTCCCTACTACATCCCATCATTCCCTACTACACTCCATCATTCCCTACTACATTCCCTACTACATTCCCTACTACATTCCATCATTCCCTGCTACATTCCCTACTACATTCCATCATTCCCTACTACATTCCATCATTCCCTACTACACTCCATCATTCCCTACTACATTCCCTACTACATTCCCTACTACATTCCATCATTCCCTACTACATTCCCTACTACATTCCATCATTCCCTACTACATTCCATCATTCCCTACTACACTCCATCATTCCCTACTACATTCCCTACTACATTCCCTACTACATCCCATCATTCCCTACTACACTCCATCATTCCCTACTACATTCCCTACTACATTCCCTACTACATTCCATCATTCCCTGCTACATTCCCTACTACATTCCATCATTCCCTACTACACTCCATCATTCCCTACTACATTCCCTACTACATTCCCTACTACATTCCATCATTCCCTACTACATTCCCTACTACATTCCATCATTCCCTACTACATTCCATCATTCCCTACTACACTCCATCATTCCCTACTACATTCCCTACTACATTCCATCATTCCCTACTACATTCCATCATTCCCTACTACATTCCCTACTACATTCCATCATTCCCTACTACACTCCCTACTACATTCCCTACTACATATAATCATTCCCTACTACATTCCATCATTCCCTACTACATTCCATCATTCCCTACTACATTCCCTACTACATTCCATCATTCCCTACTACATTCCCTACTACATTCCATCATTCCCTACTACATTCCCTACTACATTACCTACTACATTCCATCATTCCCTACTACATTCCATCATTCCCTACTACATTCCCTACTACATTCCCTACTACATTCCATCATTCCCTGCTACATTCCCTACTACATTCCATCATTCCCTACTACATTCCATCATTCCCTACTACACTCCATCATTCCCTACTACATTCCCTACTACATTCCATCATTCCCTACTACATTCCCTACTACATTCCATCATTCCCTACTACATTCCATCATTCCCTACTACACTCCATCATTCCCTACTACATTCCATCATTCCCTACTACATTCCATCATTCCCTACTACATTCCCTACTACATTCCATCATTCCCTACTACATTCCCTACTACATTCCCTACTACATTCCATCATTCCCTGCTACATTCCCTACTACATATAATCATTCCCTACTACATTCCATCATTCCCTACTACATTCCATCATTCCCTACTACATTCCCTACTACATTCCATCATTCCCTACTACATTCCCTACTACATTCCATCATTCCCTACTACATTCCCTACTACATTCCATCATTCCCTACTACACTCCCTACTACATTCCATCATTCCCTACTACACTCCCTACTACATTCCATCATTCCCTACTACACTCCCTACTACATTCCCTACTACATTCCATCATTCCCTACTACATTCCCTACTACATTCCATCATTCCCTACTACATTCCCTACTACATTCCCTACTACATTCCATCATTCCCTACTACATTCCCTACTACATTCCATCATTCCCTACTACACTCCCTACTACATTCCCTACTACATTCCATCATTCCCTACTACACTCCCTACTACATTCCATCATTCCCTACTACATTCCATCATTCCCTACTACATTCCCTACTACATTCCCTACTACATTCCATCATTCCCTACTACACTCCCTACTACATTCCATCATTCCCTACTACATTCCCTACTACATTCCCTACTACATTCCCTACTACACTCCCTACTACATTCCATCATTCCCTACTACATTCCCTACTACATTCCCTACTACATTCCATCATTCCCTGCTACACTCCCTACTACATTCCATCATTCCCTACTACATTCCATCATTCCCTACTACACTCCCTACTACATTCCCTACTACATATAATCATTCCCTACTACATGCCATCATTCCCTACTACATTCCATCATTCCCTACTACATTCCATCGTTCCCTACTACATTCCATCATTCCGTACTACACTCCATCATTCCCTACTACATTCCCTACTACATTCCATCATTCCCTACTACACTCCCTACTACATTCCATCATTCCCTACTACACTCCATCATTCCCTACTACATTCCCTACTACATTCCATCATTCCCTACTACACTCCATCATTCCCTACTACATTCCCTACTACATTCCATCATTCCCTACTACATTCCCTACTACACTCCCTACTACATTCCATCATTCCCTACTACATTCCCTACTACATTCCATCATTCCCTACTACACTCCCTACTACATTCCATCATTCCCTACTACATTCCCTACTACACTCCCTACTATATTCCATCATTCCCTACTACACTCCCTACTACATATAATCATTCCCTACTACATTCCATCATTCCCTACTACACTCCCTACTACACTCCCTACTACATATAATCATTCCCTACTACATTCCATTATTCCATACTACATTCTCTACTACATATAATCATTCCCTACTACATATAATCATTCCCTACTACATATAATAATTCCCTACTACATATAATCATTCCCTACTACATTCCATCGTTCCCTACTACATTCCCTACTACATTCCATCATTCCCTACTACATTCCATCGTTCCCTACTACATTCCCTACTACATATAATCATTCCCTACTACATATAATCATTCCCTACTACACTCCCTACTACACTCCCTACTACATTCCATCATTCCCTACTACACTCCCTACTACATTCCATCATTCCCTACTACACTCCCTACTACATTCCATCATTCCCTACTACATTCCCTACTACATTCCATCATTCCCTACTACACTCCCTACTACACTCCCTACTACACTCCCTACTACATTCCATCATTCCCTTCTACACTCCCTACTACATTCCCTACTACATTCCATCATTCCCTACTACACTCCCTACTACACTCCCTACTACATTCCATCATTCCCTACTACACTCCCTACTACACTCCCTACTACATTCCATCATTCCCTACTACACTCCCTACTACACTCCCTACTACATTCCATCATTCCCTACTACACTCCCTACTACACTCCCTACTACATTCCATCATTCCCTACTACATTCCATCATTCCCTACTACACTCCCTACTACACTCCCTACTACATTCCATCATTCCCTACTACACTCCCTACTACACTCCCTACTACATTCCATCATTCCCTACTACACTCCCTACTACATTCCATCATTCCCTACTACATTCCCTACTACACTCCCTACTACATTCCATCATTCCCTTCTACACTCCCTACTACACTCCCTACTACATTCCATCATTCCCTACTACACTCCCTACTACACTCCCTACTACATTCCATCATTCCCTACTACACTCCCTACTACATTCCATCATTCCCTACTACATTCCCTACTACATTCCATCATTCCCTACTACACTCCCTACTACACTCCCTACTACACTCCATCATTCCCTACTACACTCCCTACTACATCCCCTACTACATTCCATCATTCCCTACTACACTCCCTACTACACTCCCTACTACATTCCATCATTCCCTACTACACTCCCTACTACACTCCCTACTACATTCCATCATTCCCTTCTACACTCCCTACTACATCCCCTACTACATTCCATCATTCCCTACTACACTCCCTACTACACTCCCTACTACATTCCATCATTCCCTACTACACTCCCTACTACACTCCCTACTACATTCCATCATTCCCTACTACACTCCCTACTACATTCCCTACTACACTCCATCATTCCCTACTACACTCCCTACTACATTCCATCATTCCCTACTACATATAATAATTCCCTACTACATATAATCATTCCCTACTACATTCCATCGTTCCCTACTACATTCCCTACTACATTCCATCATTCCCTACTACATTCCATCGTTCCCTACTACATTCCCTACTACATATAATCATTCCCTACTACATATAATCATTCCCTACTACACTCCCTACTACACTCCCTACTACATTCCATCATTCCCTACTACACTCCCTACTACATTCCATCATTCCCTACTACACTCCCTACTACATTCCATCATTCCCTACTACATTCCCTACTACATTCCATCATTCCCTACTACACTCCCTACTACACTCCCTACTACACTCCCTACTACATTCCATCATTCCCTTCTACACTCCCTACTACATTCCCTACTACATTCCATCATTCCCTACTACACTCCCTACTACACTCCCTACTACATTCCATCATTCCCTACTACACTCCCTACTACACTCCCTACTACATTCCATCATTCCCTACTACACTCCCTACTACACTCCCTACTACATTCCATCATTCCCTACTACACTCCCTACTACACTCCCTACTACATTCCATCATTCCCTACTACATTCCATCATTCCCTACTACACTCCCTACTACACTCCCTACTACATTCCATCATTCCCTACTACACTCCCTACTACACTCCCTACTACATTCCATCATTCCCTACTACACTCCCTACTACATTCCATCATTCCCTACTACATTCCCTACTACACTCCCTACTACATTCCATCATTCCCTTCTACACTCCCTACTACACTCCCTACTACATTCCATCATTCCCTACTACACTCCCTACTACACTCCCTACTACATTCCATCATTCCCTACTACACTCCCTACTACATTCCATCATTCCCTACTACATTCCCTACTACATTCCATCATTCCCTACTACACTCCCTACTACACTCCCTACTACACTCCATCATTCCCTACTACACTCCCTACTACATCCCCTACTACATTCCATCATTCCCTACTACACTCCCTACTACACTCCCTACTACATTCCATCATTCCCTACTACACTCCCTACTACACTCCCTACTACATTCCATCATTCCCTTCTACACTCCCTACTACATCCCCTACTACATTCCATCATTCCCTACTACACTCCCTACTACACTCCCTACTACATTCCATCATTCCCTACTACACTCCCTACTACACTCCCTACTACATTCCATCATTCCCTACTACACTCCCTACTACATTCCCTACTACATTCCATCATTCCCTACTACACTCCCTACTACATTCCCTACTACATTCCATCATTCCCTACTACACTCCCTACTACATTCCATCATTCCCTACTACACTCCCTACTACACTCCCTACTACATTCCATCATTCCCTACTACATTCCATCATTCCCTACTACACTCCCTACTACACTCCCTACTACATTCCATCATTCCCTACTACACTCCCTACTACACTCCCTACTACATTCCATCATTCCCTACTACACTCCCTACTACATTCCATCATTCCCTTCTACACTCCCTACTACATTCCCTACTACATTCCATCATTCCCTACTACACTCCCTACTACACTCCCTACTACATTCCATCATTCCCTACTACACTCCCTACTACATTCCATCATTCCCTACTACACTCCCTACTACACTCCCTACTACATTCCATCATTCCCTACTACACTCCCTACTACACTCCCTACTACATTCCATCATTCCCTACTACACTCCCTACTACATTCCATCATTCCCTACTACACTCCCTACTACACTCCCTACTACATTCCATCATTCCCTACTACACTCCCTACTACATTCCATCATTCCCTACTACATTCCCTACTACATTCCCTACTACATTCCATCATTCCCTACTACACTCCCTACTACACTCCCTACTACATTCCATCATTCCCTACTACACTCCCTACTACATTCCATCATTCCCTACTACATTCCCTACTACATTCCCTACTACATTCCATCATTCCCTACTACACTCCCTACTACATTCCATCATTCCCTGCTACACTCCCTACTACATTCCCTACTACATTCCATCATTCCCTACTACACTCCCTACTACATTCCATCATTCCCTACTACATTCCCTACTACATTCGCTACTACATTCCATCATTCCCTACTACACTCCCTACTACACTCCCTACTACATTCCATCATTCCCTACTACACTCCCTACTACATTCCATCATTCCCTACTACATTCCCTACTACATTCCCTACTACATTCCATCATTCCCTACTACATTCCATCATTCCCTACTACATTCCCTACTACATTCCCTACTACATATAATCATTCCCTACTACACTCCCTACTACACTCCCTACTACATTCCATCATTCCCTACTACACTCCCTACTACATTCCCTACTAAACTCCCTACTACATTCCCTACTACATATAATCATTCCCTACTACACTCCCTACTACATTCCATCATTCCCTACTACATTCCCTACTACATTCCATCATTCCCTACTACACTCCCTACTACATTCCATCATTCCCTACTACACTCCCTACTAAATTCCATCATTCCCTACTACATTCCCTACTACATATAATCATTCCCTACTACATTCCATCATTCCCTACTACACTCCCTACTACACTCCCTACTACATTCCATCATTCCCTACTACATTCCCTACTACATTCCATCATTCCCTACTACACTCCCTACTACACTCCCTACTACATATAATCATTCCCTACTACACTCCCTACTACACTCCCTACTACATTCCATCATTCCCTACTACATTCCCTACTACATTCCATCATTCCCTACTACATTCCATCATTCCCTACTACATTCCATCATTCCCTACTACACTCCCTACTACACTCCCTACTACATTCCATCATTCCCTACTACACTCCCTACTACATTCCCTACTACATTCCATCATTCCCTACTACACTCCCTACTACATTCCCTACTACATATAATCATTACGTACTACACTCCCTACTACATTCCATCATTCCCTACTACATTCCCTACTACATTCCCTACTACATATAATCATTCCCTACTACATTCCCTACTACATTCCCTACTACATATAATCATTCCCTACTACACTCCCTACTACATTCGATCATTCCCTACTACATTCCCTACTACATTCCATCATTCCCTACTACATTCCCTACTACATTCCCTACTACATATAATCATTCCCTACTACACTCCCTACTACATTCGATCATTCCCTACTACATTCCCTACTACATTCCATCATTCCCTACTACATTCCCTACTACATTCCCTACTACATTCCCTACTACATATAATCATTCCCTACTACACTCCCTACTACATTCCATCATTCCCTACGACATTCCCTACTACATTCCATCATTCCCTACTACATTCCCTACTACATTCCCTACTACATATAATCATTCCCTACTACACTCCCTACTACATTCCATCATTCCCTACTACACTCCCTACTACACTCCCTACTACATTCCATCATTCCCTACTACATTCCATCATTCCCTACTACACTCCCTACTACACTCCCTACTACATTCCATCATTCCCTACTACATTTAATCATTCCCTACTACACTCCCTACTACATTCCATCATTCCCTACTACATTCCCTACTACATTCCCTACTACATATAATCATTCCCTACTACACTCCCTACTACACTCCCTACTACATTCCATCATTCCCTACTACACTCCCTACTACACTCCCTACTACATTCCATCATTCCCTACTACATTCCATCATTCCCTACTACACTCCCTACTACACTCCCTACTACATTCCATCATTCCCTACTACATTCCATCATTCCCTACTACACTCCCTACTACATTCCATCATTCCCTACTACACTCCCTACTACATTCCATCATTCCCTACTACACTCCCTACTAAACTCCCTACTACATTCCCTACTACATATAATCATTCCCTACTACACTCCCTACTACATTCCCTACTACATTCCATCATTCCCTACTACATTCCCTACTACATATAATCATTCCCTACTACATATAATCATTCCCTACTACACTCCCTACTACATATAATCATTCCCTACTACATTCCATCATTCCCTACTACACTCCCTACTACACTCCCTACTACATTCCATCATTCCCTACTACACTCCCTACTACACTCCCTACTACATTCCATCATTCCCTACTACACTCCCTACTACATTCCATCATTCCCTACTACACTCCTACTACACTCCATCATTCCCTACTACACTCCCTACTACATTCCCTACTACATTCCATCATTCCCTACTACACTCCCTACTACATTCCATCATTCCATCATTCCCTACTACACTCCCTACTACACTCCCTACTACACTCCCTACTACATATAATCATTCCCTACTACACTCCCTACTACATTCCCTACTACATTCCATCATTCCGTACTACACTCCCTACTACATTCCATCATTCCCTACTACATTCCCTACTATATTCCATACTACATATAATCATTCCCTACTACACTCCCTACTACATTCGATCATTCCCTACTACATTCCCTAATTCCCTACTACATTCCCTACTACATTCCCTACTACATATAATCATTCCCTACTACACTCCCTACTACATTCGATCATTCCCTACTACATTCCCTACTACATTCCATCATTCCCTACTACATTCCCTACTACATTCCCTACTACATATAATCATTCCCTACTACACTCCCTACTACATTCCATCATTCCCTACTACATTCCCTACTACATTCCATCATTCCCTACTACATTCCCTACTACATTCCCTACTACATATAATCATTCCCTACTACACTCCCTACTACACTCCCTACTACATTCCATCATTCCCTACTAAACTCCCTACTACACTCCCTACTACATTCCATCATTCCCTACTACACTCCCTACTACATTCCCTACTACATTCCATCATTCCCTACTACACTCCATCATTCCCTACTACATTCCCTACTACATTCCATCATTCCCTACTACATTCCCTACTACATATAATCATTCCCTACTACATATAATCATTCCCTACTACACTCCCTACTACACTCCCTACTACATTCCATCATTCCCTACTACACTCCCTACTACACTCCCTACTACACTCCCTACTACATTCCATCATTCCCTACTACACTCCCTACTACATTCCATCATTCCCTACTACACTCCCTACTACACTCCCTACTACATTCCATCATTCCCTACTACATTCCCTACTACATTCCATCATTCCCTACTACACTCCCTACTACATTCCCTACTACACTCCCTACTACACTCCCTACTACATTCCATCATTCCCTACTACACTCCCTACTACACTCCCTACTACATTCCATCATTCCCTACTACACTCCCTACTACATTCCATCATTCCCTACTACACTCCCTACTACATTCCATCATTCCCTACTACACTCCCTACTACACTCCCTACTACATTCCATCATTCCCTACTACACTCCCTACTACACTCCCTACTACATTCCATCATTCCCTACTACACTCCCTACTACATTCCATCATTCCCTACTACACTCCCTACTACACTCCCTACTACATTCCATCATTCCCTACTACATTCCCTACTACATTCCATCATTCCCTACTACACTCCCTACTACATTCCATCATTCCCTACTACACTCCCTACTACACTCCCTACTACATTCCATCATTCCCTGCTACACTCCCTACTACATTCCCTACTACATTCCATCGTTCCCTATTACATTCCCTACTACATATAATCATTCCCTACTACACTCCCTACTACACTCCATCATTCCCTACTACACTCCCTACTACATTCCATCATTCCCTACTACACTCCCTACTACACTCCCTACTACATATAATCATTCCCTACTACATATAATCATTCCCTACTACATTCCATCGTTCCCTACTACATTCCCTACTACATATAATCATTCCCTACTACATTCCCTACTACACTCCCTACTACATTCCATCGTTCCCTACTACAATCCCTACTACATTCCATCATTCCCTACTACACTCCCTACTACATTCCATCATTCCCTACTACATTCCCCTACTACATTCCATCATTCCCTACTACACTCCCTACTACATTCCATCATTCCCTACTACATTCCCTACTACATTCCATCATTCCCTACTACACTCCCTACTACATTCCATCATTCCCTACTACATTCCCTACTACATTCCATCATTCCCTACTACACTCCCTACTACACTCCCTACTACATTCCATCATTCCCTACTACACTCCCTACTACATTCCATCATTCCCTACTACACTCCCTACTACATTACCTACTACATTCCATCATTCCCTACTACATTCCCTACTACATTCCATCATTCCCTACTACACTCCCTACTACATATAATCATTCCCTACTACATTCCATCATTCCCTACTACACTCCCTACTACACTCCCTACTACATTCCATCATTCCCTACTACACTCCCTACTACATTCCATCATTCCCTACTACATTCCCTACTACATTCCATCATTCCCTACTACATTCCCTACTACATTCCATCATTCCCTACTACATTCCCTACTACATTCACTCATTCCCTACTACACTCCCTACTACATATAATCATTCCCTACTACATTCCATCATTCCCTACTACACTCCCTACTACATTCCATCATTCCATACTACACTCCCTACTACACTCCCTACTACATTCCATCATTCCCTACTACACTCCCTACTACACTCCCTACTACACTCCATCATTCCCTACTACACTCCCTACTACATATAATCATTCCCTACTACATTCCATCATTCCCTACTACACTCCCTACTACATTCCATCATTCCCTACTACACTCCCTACTACACTCCCTACTACATTCCATCATTCCCTACTACACTCCCTACTACATTCCATCATTCCTACTACACTCCCTACTACACTCCCTACTACATTCCATCATTCCCTACTACACTCCCTACTACACTCCCTACTACATTCCATCATTCCCTGCTACACTCCCTACTACACTCCCTACTACATTCCATCATTCCCTACTACATTCCCTACTACATTCCATCATTCCCTACTACATTCCCTACTACATTCCATCATTCCCTACTACATTCCCTACTACACTCCCTACTACATTCCATCATTCCCTGCTACACTCCCTACTACATTCCCTACTACATATAATCATTCCCTACTACATTCCATCATTCCCTACTACATTCCATCATTCCCTACTACACTCCCTACTACACTCCCTACTACATTCCATCATTCCCTACTACACTCCCTACTACACTCCCTACTACACTCCATCATTCCCTACTACACTCCCTACTACACTCCCTACTACATTCCATCATTCCCTACTACACTCCCTACTACATTCCCTACTACATTCCATCATTCCCTACTACATTCCCTACTACATTCCATCATTCCCTACTACATTCCCTACTACATTCACTCATTCCCTACTACACTCCCTACTACATTCCCTACTACATTCCATCATTCCCTACTACATTCCATCATTCCCTACTACATTCCCTACTACATTCCATCATTCCCTACTACATTCCATCATTCCCTACTACATTCCCTACTACATTCCATCATTCCCTACTACATTCCCTACTACATTCCATCATTCCCTACTACACTCCCTACTACATTCCATCATTCCCTACTACACTCCCTACTACATTCCATCATTCCCTACTACACTCCCTACTACACTCCATCATTCCCTACTACATTCCCTACTACATTCCATCATTCCCTACTACACTCCATCATTCCCTACTACATTCCCTACTACATTCCATCATTCCCTACTACACTCCCTACTACATTCCATCATTCCCTACTACACTCCCTACTACACTCCATCATTCCCTACTACAGTCCCTACTACATTCCATCATTCCCTACTACACTCCATCATTCCCTACTACATTCCCTACTACATTCCATCATTCCCTACTACATTCCCTACTACACTCCCTACTACATTCCATCATTCCCTACTACATTCCCTACTACATTCCATCATTCCCTACTACACTCCCTACTACATTCCCTACTACATTCCATCATTCCCTACTACATTCCATCATTCCCTACTACATTCCATCGTTCCCTACTACATTCCCTACTACATATAATCATTCCCTACTACATTCCATCATTCCTACTACACTCCCTACTACACTCCCTACTACATTCCATCATTCCCTACTACACTCCCTACTACACTCCCTACTACATTCCATCATTCCCTACTACATTCCCTACTACATATAATCATTCCCTACTACATTCCATCATTCCCTACTACACTCCCTACTACACTCCCTACTACATTCCATCATTCCCTACTACACTCCCTACTACACTCCCTACTACATTCCATCATTCCCTACTACACTCCCTACTACACTCCCTACTACATTCCATCATTCCCTACTACACTCCCTACTACATTACATCATTCCCTACTACACTCCCTACTACATTCCATCATTCCCTACTACATTCCATCATTCCCTACTACACTCCCTACTACACTCCCTACTACATTCCATCATTCCCTACTACACTCCCTACTACACTCCCTACTACATTCCATCATTCCCTACTACACTCCCTACTACACTCCCTACTACATTCCATCATTCCCTACTACACTCCCTACTACACTCCCTACTACATTCAATCATTCCCTACTACACTCCCTACTACATTCCCTACTACATTCCATCATTCCCTACTACACTCCCTACTACACTCCCTACTACATTCAATCATTCCCTACTACACTCCCTACTACACTCCCTACTACATTCCATCATTCCCTACTACACTCCCTACTACACTCCCTACTACATTCCATCATTCCTACTACACTCCCTACTACATTCCATCATTCCCTACTACATTCCCTACTACATTCCATCATTCCCTACTACACTCCCTACTACACTCCCTACTACATTCCATCATTCCCTACTACATTCCCTACTACATTCCATCATTCCCTACTACATTCCATCATTCCCTACTACATTCCATCATTCCCTACTACATTCCCTACTACATTCCATCATTCCCTACTACACTCCATCATTCCCTACTACATTCCCTACTACATTCCATCATTCCCTACTACACTCCCTACTACATTCCATCATTCCCTACTACACTCCATCATTCCCTACTACATTCCCTACTACATTCCATCATTCCCTACTACACTCCATCATTCCCTACTACATATAATCATTCCCTACT